>JALDNG010000441.1:0-351553 GCA_024349245.1 Neodontobutis hainanensis | reverse complement strand
TTATCATTTAAATTTTCATTTAATTGGAAGGTCATACTCCATGTGGCCCGTTTCCACTGAGTTGTCTAAATAGAAATTACAATGAGGATATCCCTTTTGATCAAAAGATATTCGAATATTTTTTCAAGAGTTTTTCAAATATTTTGGTCTGGGATGAATTAAAGCACACAATTTTGTATTGCAAAAATATGAATCATACAAATCCGATTTTAACGCAACATAAATATTTGGACAAGGTGATAGATGTCTGTAAAGACTATTTCTATTTTCCACCGCTTTATACCTTTACGGCTAACTCTAATCTTGAAATAAAGTTGTTAATATCTCCTAAGATCTACCCGAAAAAGCCATTTTCTCTTAACTTAGAAATACGAAATTTGTATCCAGCTGGATACAAAGTGATAAAGATTGTTCTTTTTTCCAAAGAAAATAACATGAATGATCCTTTTCTGGTCTGTGACGATATATATTGGAGTAAGGATAGCTTTTACAATTACAAAAAAATATATTCATTAGTTCCAACTATCCAGACATTGCTTGAAATAAATTCTCTGAAAGTTGAATTTCGATATTTAGATCCTTTGACTCGTTTAGTTAAAACTGGCACAAAATGTGTTGAGCTAATAAAATACAAAATCAAAATCAAGTTAAAAAAAACTTATACTGAAGGAGCTTATGACCTTTTGAGAGTATATTTTGCGAATCTTATCCCGTTTACTTTGCAATTTCTCAGAATTCAAATTACGTTTGATGAAAATACGTTCGAAAACTTTATTTTATCATACATACAACCTGAAAAATCTATCATATTGGAAAGAAAAATTACGCCGCAAATTTTAACATCTCTATCAATGAAGGCAGACGAAAGACTATATGTCACAGTGGAGACTAATTTTTATTATAATTGGAGGTTCAAAAAAATTAAGTACATGGGAGACTGGGATACCTGATATTGATTCAATAAGTAAAGACAAAACATTTACTTTTGATGTTTTTTGTAATAGAATCGAAAATATCGACTCTTTTTGACTAAACCTTTGTTTAATTTTGCATTTTAAAAATCAAAAGAAATTATCTAAAATAGATAGAAACTGATAAAAACTTTCTAAGATTATTGATATCTTTAATATTTTAAATAATGTATTTTAAGATGGAATGTATTTCGTGTGAAAGATGGATAAAAATCGGATACAGCAAGGACGATAGCAGAAATTCAACTTTACCCTTCTCTAACTACATGTCAACTTGAACCAATCGTTGAACTCAGTTTCCTTTACCAATTTGTTTCACTGTTTTTAATTTCTGTTTGATTAAGTTTTTCTATTTAATCTTTTAATGTAAATGATACGAATTATCAGAAAATATTTATTTTACTTTGTAGGATACCCTTAATCTTTTTTGAATTTTTCAATGCGCAACGATATTTAGAAGTTATTTCAATTAATTTCGTAAGATATATTTTTGGCATATATTTCTGAAGTTTTCACCTGGGTTTACTTTTAAAAGATATTTTCGATCGAAATATCAAGAAGTTAATCCTTTATCTTTCAAATAATAAAATCTAATGAAAAGACAAACTATCATAGAATTTTAAAGGAAATCATTCAATCAAATAGACCGCTCAATGTATGAAAATCTCAAAAGTCAAAGAATTTGTGGGAAATTTAATCTTGTTAATCGTCGATGTGTTTTAACGACATTTATTCAAAAAATTAACTATTTTTATGATATTTTATAAAATGTATTTTTGATAAATTTGACATCATATAAAATTTTATGGTTAATAATGAAATTTTTGCGATATATTGTTACAAAAATGGAGAAAATACTATTTTGATACCTATTAGTATTTATTTTGTGTTAAATTAATTAATATATTTCCTAGAGCAAAAAAATAAAATCGAGAAATTTAATTTTCAAGAAATAATTTAAGATTTGATAAAATATAGATACAAAGCAAAAAAATCAAATTTGTTTTACTATCATTGTTATATGAATAAAATATTTCATAGTAATTCAAATTCACATTTTTAAGATAAATAATTTTGTCATCAAGATTCTTAATCTACTGAATGAACAATTTTAAAAAAGATAAATTTTATAATTCAAAATTGTTCAAAGAAGGGAATCGTTATAATACATTTATGATGATAAATTTTCAAAAAATAACCTTTCAAAACAATATTTTTCAATTGTAGACGTTCGAAGAAATATTTATAAATTAATCGATTTTAAAGTTTTATGTTTTGGAATTCATTCAAAAAATATTATTTTCAATTTTAAGATTGATAAAATTTTATAATTTTCATTTCCTCATATTTTAGTATTCATTTAAGAATTCAAAATTAACGAATTTCTGTGAACGCTACTCGCTAGATAAGTGTATTCTTTAAAAAACCTACAATGTATGTATTTGAACTTTAAGAATATTTCCTTGAAATTTTACAACCTTATAAAGCTAGAATATATATTTCCATTGATCTTACCTTTTAGATATGATCAATGCTATTTAAATATACGCTCAACATTTTAACTAAGAATAAATCTGTTTTATTTTATTAAGGCAGCAATTTGGTTAAAAATAATACACATAATTGTAAAATTTGAAACAAAATGCAATCATTCTTTGAAAAAGTCTGTAACTTTTGATCATGAATTTTCAAAAATGCAATCAACATACCAAATAACTCAATTTTAAAAACCTTGTTTAATATTATCATTTAATGTCAATTTTACACTTTCCCCTATTTATGCTAGCAAACAATTTAATGGTGCAAAAGATGAAATTTTAGCTTTATGTGAATTTATATTAGATTTAACATTAAAATAAACATTGTGTCCGTAGATCCAGTTATGACAAGGTTCTTTTACATAATTTGAGAGTGATTTGTTGTTCTTGAAATTTTTCCTTCCTCATAATATAATTTATTACTGAGTCTAAATACAATTTTATCCAGGAAACTATTGTTAGGATTTTATTATGTAACGAAGGCTTTAAGATACATTGTATCAATATAACATAAACCACGCGTTGTATTGAGTTATCATACTTATGAAGTTAAATACCTTTTTTATAAATTAAAACATTTTAATATTTTTTCACAATATTTCATTGATTTAATTCTGCCCTCTAGTTTTTATATTGGTTTGGTTTTAAATTATCGAAGATTTTTTAAGTTGATAGATTTTATAAAATAGAATATGAATAAAAATTTACATTCATCACTCAGTATTTTTCCAAGAAATATAATTCAACGTTAATTTTATCTCTACTTTCTAAAACTCTCAAATAAGATTTATAAACTGATTGACATAGCTGATTCAAGATATTTTATAACGTAAACATAAAATTAACACGAAAAAGTTTATTTTATTTAAATTTAGTCTGTTAAAAACAATATTTATAATTATTTCATTTGAATAGTTTCTTCGCCGAATACAGGTTTGTTTATGTTTAAATTATTTTAGATTGACAAGATTATATTTTTTTCTCAACCATCATTCGTTTAAGGGTGAGTTTATGACGAGTTATTTCTTTTTAAAAATGGTAAGATTCAAAATTATGTAAAATTTAATCTATTTTTTAAAACGAGTTTGTTGTCTTCTTAAAATCCTTCACCGCCATAAGAACCATGAGATAAAAGTTTTATACTATAAAGTTAAAAGTAACACATTATTTTGTCATTAAATACAAAATCACAACAATTTCTTCAATTCTATAAGATATTTCAAATTTATTACGATAAATATAATTTGTAAACTATGTGAAAATACAAGTTTTTCGATTTCCTTTTTTCTAATATTAACTTATTTGATAAAATTAATGAAAAAGAAACTAAATATTGGTGTTTTCTGTCTAATTCTCAGATTTATAGCAATGTGAAATCTTTTATTGATGAGATATGAATTAAAAATTCAATATTATCTTATGAAGGATAAATTTTTTCAGAAATTCGTCTAAGTAACAATAAACTTGTTTTGACGTCGCATATAATGAAGAGTTCTCATTTCTTTTTTGATTTTTATTCCAAGAAAAAGGCTTAATCTTTAAATTTGGGTGATAAAAATTACCATAACGAGTTAAGTGTTTTTGTAGAATTTATGCGTTGTAAAATTCATCAAGGAAGTGAAATTAGTTTGCCAAAAAACATAAACTGTTTTTAAATATGTCAAAAAGAAAGTGAAAATGATAATCAATCACTTATATCATGTTCATGAATCGAATTTTCAAACCAAAATTGGACAACAGATCTCAAAATCTCAGTTTAAATAATTGAGTTGCTATCGTAAAAGAGCCTTTTAAATAAATTCATTTGTCAATAAATAATGACCTATGTTCATTTTAAAATGACAATTCACATAATAACAAAAAATCATATGATTAAAATAATTGAATATAATTTAAAATTCGATAAATCAATCATTTATGAGGAATATTAATCTCATTACCAATCATTTTTCGATTTAAATGAAAATGAAGTGTATATATCATACGCTTTTCAAAATTAATCTTTTGTATCAATACGCCAAAACAAATTAAACTTATATCATTAGGTTATCGTCCTAAATTTTCATTTTTAAACATTAATCAGAATGAACAAACGAAATTTGAAAGAATATCTTTCATCAGTAATAGAGTTTGGTACAACATGTAGCTCGAGAAAAGAATTTTTTACATCACAGCTCAAGGTTATTCTGACAAATATTTTTCATATTTTAAGTTTAAACTGAAAGACATACTCTGGCAAGTTTACTTTATTCTGATCTTAAATTAAATATATTTATTCATTATACTCTTCAGTTTCGGGACAGTTTATCATAGGCGTTGAAAGTGAAAATTGATAAGGGGTCAGATAGATGTCATAATTTTATTTTTAACGATAATTATCATTGTAATTTAGGATTGATACATGTACTTAATACCCTCCTGCTTATGTCTAATTCAAATTCAAATTGGTTATTCAATGGCTCTTTTTCAATCCAAGTTAACAATGAAAATTTTGTTTCAAAACAGCTTATGTATTAAAATGTTGTGAAAATTTTATTTGAATGAATCTCACATAGTATTTTCTAGATTTTAAACCTGTGAGAGATTTTACATTTCTTTCATTATTTTCTCTCAGTTATTGAGATATCAACAATTTAAAATCAATCAATGTATTATCAAGTTATTTTATTATTTTTAATTTTGAGAAATTGAAGGTAGATGTTCTGTCATATATTTAAAAATAAGTTAAAATTTCTGAAAAAATTACAAAACTATGTTTCATAAATGTCACAACAGTGAACTCGCATAAATTTTTACATTATTCATATTTGAGTTACAAAATTTTGCGTACACAGACATTATCAACTGATATTTTTCAATTATAAGTTTATTCATTCAATTCATCGACTAAACAAATAAGTTAAGTGATAAGCATTTTTAAGAATATTTAATATTCTCAATGAGTTTTGTGCTTCAACCCAGTTTTATAAGATGAAAATGAATGGGGTACGTTTTATATAATATATTCGTTCCATATTTCTAGTTTTGTGTTGTTACAGATTTATTTATTGTAAAATCTTATCTCGTGAGTATTAAGATGTGATAAAATGTAAAAGTAATTTCCGTTGTATATTTATAAAAAAAAAGTAGCACATAAACCATTAGATTAATTTGATTGATGATTTTTTAATTAATATTGATCTTAATAAATTCATGATTGATATTACCATGTTTATAAATCTTGAATCTTACCAAGTATGAAGTCTAGATAAATATAGATCATAGTTAAATATAAAACTTAAATGGCTTTCTAACTTCAGAATTCTCTGATCCATACAAGCGAGCAAATTCAAAGGTAAAAATACAAAAATATTCTTACATTAATTTTTATGGTATTAGAGGTACGTGATATACGTCTCATATTACTTCAGGTTGAATTCCCCAGATTCCTTGAAATATATTTTTTCTGAAAAATTATTTTTTATTTTGTTTAACTCATTATATAAAATATTTTGTATTTTTTTCAAAAATGGAAAAGAGTATAAAAAATATCGTATTAATGATCCACGGTTAGATATAAATGAATTGAATTTTAAAGTACGATTCTAATAATATTCATAATACTTTCACCTATGTTAGATCTTTATTTAGCTTTTAAAAAACAACCCTAACAACAAATATAGTATTTCCATGAGTGAAAAATAAATTATTTAAAATTAGAATATAGGAATACTTAAATCTTATGATGTTATTTTACAAACTAAGATAGCATGAATGCAACCTGGAATGTCTCGATGGGTCCTAAGAAGTACCAAAAAATAATTTTTCGTTATGCATTTGTTTGTAAGGGGATATAAACGAAGAAGATTTAAATCCTGAAAAAATATTTTTGACGGATGTTTGACAGATAATCTGCTTAAAAACAATGAAAAACCTGGTGGTGCACAAAAATGTATTGCCACTTAACTTATCTATTTTTAAGCATCAAATCTTTAAAAGCATAAATTTGAAATATTTTAAAATATTCTTGTGTGAATTTATATTTTAAAAACAAAAATTGAATTTATACACATTAGCGATAAGATTTTAAAATTTCAGAAATGTTAAAATATCTTATAATTGATTTAGGTTTTATAAAGATTCGCATAAAGATAAGTTAAATAGATAATATCAATCGAAAAAATTTCATCTAACATTCATTTTGCTTTTTGATCATAAATTTTAATTTATATTTTAAAATTTTACGAAATGTCATACTTCAGAAAAGCAAAAAACATTTTTGAGTGTTATTCAAAGAATTTTATATTTTTGAATCAAGTTTTTATTTGTATAAATGGAAAAATAATTCTACGATACAAAGAAAAAAACCAGTTTGTTTATTATTTTTTCAATTTCGATAGTTTTGTGAATTCTGGTCTTGTTACATGAAAAAATTCATTCTCGAAACATAAAATTACTGACATTTAATTCTCCCAAAGTATTTGTAAAATTTATTTTTTAAGCGGTAAACAATAAAATAAGATTCAAAATAATTAACTAACCAAACAAAATATTTTTGAAATAAAAACATAATTCTTAAAAATTTTTAAAAATTATCATGATTGATATAATTTTAAGTTCACGATAGCAGTTCGAAATTTTACGTATAATCCGGATGATTTAAAAATGAAAGGAAGAATAGATGGATGGAGTTGTTTTTTCTTAATTTCGCATTGATTGAAATATTTCAATTTCAGATAACAAATTGTTACAATGTTAGAGTTTACCTCAGAAAAGTAAGAAAATTTTAACAAAAGCCAGAATTTGATTTGTATAAAAATATTATCGTCATATATAGATTTAAAACTTTTGTTTGAGATAAAGAAAATTCCACCTTTTTATCACAACAGAAGAAAGAGTAGTGTCACGAGATCTTTCACGATTTTTATTTTTAATAAAATAAAGTGCATGCTTTTAATTATTATTTTTTAAGTTTTTGTTCGAGGTACTGGCAAGAAAAATCTCAAATGTTATCAGTGTCTAATGGATCAACACCGAACCCTGAAGATTTTTGTTACAAGTGCAAAAATAAATTATAACCAATATGAAAACCATTCGGAACATTTTTCTGATAAAGTTGATCACATCATTATACGTCGAGGTAATTCGATTAATATCGATATTCATTACAAATTCCCTGATATCATGTTGAATTTCATTGATGTATCAATTAGTACTTTAGACATTAATAATTTTAAGTCGATAAAGGTAATAAATTTGAGATATATTGAGCTTTCAATGAACGAATGTGGGTATGGATTTTGTATGAAAACTCAATTAACAGGGTCATGTATCCAAATTTGTATCGAAACCGATGAAACGGTTTCTGTTGGAAGTTACTATATTTTTGTATACTATAGCTATAAATGTTTATATTTTTCAAAGATTAACATAATTTTCAATCCTTTTAATTCGAAAGACGAAACATATATAATGCACGAAGAAGGGAACGAAAATTATATATTTTCAAAGAAAATAATAGCACATTCAAGATATCTATCAGAATCAAGATCAAGAATTTATCATATCGATCAGGTAAAAACTCATTGTGAATTATTTTTTCAAACTTAAAATGATTATCGATTCATTGTGGTTTTAAATAAATTTAATTTTTCATGTTTGAAATTTAACGTTTGACTAAATTTATAACAAACTGAGGAAATACCGCCATCGTAACAAATATTCACATTATTTTAAAATTCATGATATTTTATTTGTTTTTTTTTCTGACAAAAATCTTATGATTGTGAAAGATAAAATTTACATTGTCTGGTAAAGCTATAAGGATGAGGAAGATTATTCGTTTCATTTATCAATGTTATAAATTATATTTTACATTTTTGGATTTGGAAAACCATTGTTAATTTCAACTAGAATTCTCAAAGTCGATAAGTAAATTAATTTAATTCATTTATCAAAACGAGTTTCACAATATAGTATTGAGATGAATGGTTTTCAATTTATCATATAGTTTTCCAGTAATCAAGTTAAACTAGGGTGTATATATTATTTATTTTTATTGTTTTAAATTGATATTCACATTACTTTAATGAAAATAATAATTATCAACCAGAAAAATATATCCTCTTCTTTTCAAATTTTTGAATAATTTTAGAAGAATTCAAAACTATTTATTTAATCAAAGTATAGACATTAATAGTTAATTTCAATGAAGAAATAAATAATATAATGAACTGCTTGCTTAGTTTAAGATTATGAAATAGTTTATTCTTTGTTTCATGGAGGATTAAATTTAAAGAATACCTTCATGTCATTTTGAAAGCACAAATCTCAAATTTAAACGAAAAAGGGGTACGATGTATTGATAATGTGTTTCAAATATTATTTTTTTTGAATGGAAAAGTCATACTCATCAACGAGAAACCAAATTTTATAAATTATCTTGTCCCAATATAAAAAATGAACTTTCAAATATAGGGGTTAAAAATTTTTTCGAATTGTATAAAATCTATATATTTAACTCACATACAAGAGTAAATTTAAATAAAATCAATTAAAGTTTCATGTAATTTGCTTACGTTACATTTTATCATGGAAATTCTGAGTGGAGAAAAACGTTAAAAACAATTTTTCGATTATTTGATCTAAAATAACTATTATAAAACTTGTTGAGATAATGATTCGTTGAAGAATACTTTTACTTAAGTATTATTTTTTCTTTCTTTAACACTCATTGACAAACCTTATGAGAGGAGATAGTTGGTGCATTCAAAAAGTTTCCTGATTAAATTTTTGAAATTATTTATAGGATGATATAAGAGTAAATTTGATCTAATTTAAGCGTACATCTGACACTATATCTCATTAAAAATAAGAAAAATAACTTCAGGAGATAACTTTTATGAAAAAACATTTTGCTTTTTATCTTTTGTTTTATCTCATAAGAAAATAAGTTACAGAATAAACAAAAAAACTATGTCGAGGAAATTTATAAGTATTTTGTTTTTAATGTTGTAAATGAATATAAAATTTTGCTTCTAATATTGTTTAGCATTTTAAAAGTATATTCGTAAAAATTCATAATTTTGAACGATTAAAGTCAAAATCCACGATGTGTACTTTATTTAAAATAAAATTCTAACTCCTTCAATTTTTATGCTTGGCATTATTTTTTAAATTAATAAACTGATTGACAAAACTTTAATCACAGGAAAAGCACTTAACAAATTTCATATATATTTTAAAGTAAAACGTGGTAAATATTTCTCTATTTGATTAAATTTGCACTTATCTGTCTTTTGGGGAAATTTAAGAATTAGTATTTGAAGTATTCTTCATCATTATTGTAAATATTGCAATGTCTTAAGAGGACAAAATATTATTTTAATACATAATAGTTAACAAATGTTATTGACCAAAAACTGGTAAAAACAAATAGAATTATTCTTTTTAGATTTTGAAAGTAACTTTTTTGTATTTCTTAAATACACAGCATTATTCTGAACATTGAAATGTTCAAAAATTGATAAAAATCTGGAATTTTAAAGCATAAGATCTCGATATCGTCTGTATTAATTTAAATTTATTCAGGAAAATTACTTTAAATATATTATTTTTATCGTATTAATATATTATTTCTTTACTTTATTCATTCAATAACCTTATGATTATATTTTAAGTTTTCAAATGATTGTGTTCAAGCAGGAATGACAATTCTGGGATATTTGAGCTTTGAAAAAAGACGAAATTCTTCCCATGTTTTGAGACATTTTCAAAATGGGTATGTTTTATTGAAATTATTTTTTATTTTGGGAGAAAATAATGAAGGAAATTTTGACAATTTATAATATCAAGGTTAATTCCGATGGAGAAAAAGGTTTAATTGTTGGAGATTGGACATGCTCATCATTCTCATTCAAGACTTCATCTTTTACCGAGTTGATTTTCAAAAATTTTAATTCACGAAACTCAAAAAAACCCGATGGTGAATGCACACATTTTAATATAATTCTTATTTGTTTACTAAGAATGATGGGAGTTGGCTGCAGACTAGTTTCTGGAACTCAGATAAATTGTGACGCAAATGATATACCGACATCAACTTCAGTTATTGATAATTATCTGAACGATGTGAACATTCATGAATGTGTCTGGTTTGGAATATTTCTTCAAATTAAGGGATTTTCATGTTTGGACTAATGCATTCATTAAACGGTCTGAATTTACATTAAAAAATCTTAATTACCACGGATGGCAACTTTTAGATGGTACGCCGGTAAATATTTTAAAAGGTAAGCTCTATATTTTTTTACGTTAAGAATATAATACATATATTTTTTAACCATAGATATTCAATAAAATTTTCGTATTTTGAATAGTTTTTCATTGCAGATACAAACGCAGAGAAAATTATCTTTTTCCAAAGAATCATATATGTTTAAATATCATTTTTAAAAAGATAGGATATTTATTATTTTCTTAATTTTTGTCCCTGAATACTCATATTTATATTTCTCACGATTATTTCACTGAATAAATTTTCAATGATTCTTTTCAAATAACAATAAATGTCTATTTAGACTCATTAGTGTGGAAAATATAAACTTTTGAATATTCCATCAAAAACTAAATATGTGATTTTTCATATTATAACATGCTATGCTCAATCCCGTATCACTATTAAAAATGATTTTAAAATATTTTTTGAAGAAACATCAGAAAAATAAAGAATATTACTAGATATCTTATTTTTAACATATAGGTCATACTCCATGTGGTCCGTTTCCTCTGAATTGTCTTTACAAAAATTACAATGAAGAAATTCCGTTTGATAAAACCGTATTTGAACACATTTTTAAGTGTTGTTCAGACATTATTGTTTGGAACGAATCTGAACATAAAACATTATTTTGTAAAAAATTATTTCAGATGAATCCGATATTAACACAACACAAATATTTGGACAAGTGTATCGACGTCACAAATGAATACTTGTATATTCCACCACTTTATGCTTTTAAGGCTAACTCTAATCTTGATATAAAAATACAAATTTCTCAAAAGGTTTATCCGAATAAACCCTTTTCTGTCGGCTTAGAGTTGCAAAATATGTATCCATTTGGATCAAAAGTTATAAGAATCATAGTTGATGCAGAAACTGTAAACCATGATCATGTTTTTATCTTTTGTAAAGAAGTATTTTTGTGTAAGTACAACAATTTTAATTATGAAAAAATTTATTCGATTGTTCCATATTTTAGAACATTTATTGAAATCCATTCTTTGAGAATCGAATGTAGAATATTAGATCAATTTACTAAATTAGTTAAAAATTGTGTGAAATATGTTGAAATGATAAAATATATTATAAAACTCAGACTAAAAAAAAGTATTTCTTGTGATTTTCACGATTCATTGGTGGTATATTTTAAAAATTTAATCCCTTATTCTGTAAAATATCTCAAGATTCTAGTTGTGTTTGGTGAAAATATTGTTGAAAAATTTTACTCTCCACGTGTAAGAGCTAAAAATTTTATCATTCTGGAAAGAAAAATAGATTCTCAAATTTTGGATTCTCTATCAATGAGTATCGGCGAAAGATTGGATGTGACAGTTGACACTAATTTTTATCAAAATTCTAGGTTCAAAAAAGTAAAGTACATGAGTGCAAACGAATTTTGGGAACATTTAAAATGATGATATTTAATTTTTTTAATCAAATATAAAATTTCTTAAAAATTTTAATTTTAGCCTTGTATTCAAAATTTGTAAACATTGATAAAATTAAATTAAAGAAGGAAAAACTCATTGTTGAAAGAAAAGAATGATCCAGTTATCTGAAAATCATTTCATCATATTTACTCATGATATAAAGGCAGATTTTTATTTATTCATAGAAAAACATTTACTAAATCCACTTTGGTTAATGGCGACAATTTAAATGAACTTACTGCACTTTTAAAATGATTTATTCACAGTGTAATGAAATTAAAGAGAATACATAAAACATGTTTCTAAAGAACTTTTTAATGATAATTCTTGCTTGATTTAATATGATTTTTTGAAGTTTTATATGATATACATAATTTTAAATTTGTTTTGATTTAATACCATATTGATTATATCAATGATACACATGATTTTAAATCAGTTTAGTTTTGTTTTTATTTAAAACAATCGTTTGTTTTGGTTCAGATTCATTTAAAATTAAAAAAAAGGTAAAACATTTTGAATTTAATTTTTAGCATCCCTCAAATATACTGAAAATTATCCGTTTTATAATTTTGAACATTTTACTGTTTGTTTTTACAGAAATATATTTTTCAAATAAAATTTTAGCAAGCATTGTTCTTGAAATTTAAAAAGTGCTGATGCAGAACATCGATATAAACCTCAGTTAAATGAACCAAAACTTCGTTGCTTAAAGATAAGACTGTATTATTAAAATCCATGGTATCTTAGGTATAAAATAAAGGAGAATTTTGAAAGTTTTCCTGAGGGCGGTTTGGTTTTATCGTCAAGTCGTAAGCATACATGTTAACTTTTTAAATTAAAATTTATCTAAATAGCCACGATTTCAAGATATATTAAAATTAAAAATGCCATGAGTCATAATGAAATTTTTAACCTGATAAAATTGTTAGTTATGAATTACAATAAGCTATTATTGCTGTATTTTTTGTTATTTGATGGATCACAAACTGTAAAAATTGGACATACCAGGGTAGTAAATGGTCACATAAATTTCGGCAGTTAAGTTGAATTTTAAAGTGAAGAATTTTCAAAGGTAACAAATATCCAGAACATACACAAAATTCTTTGAAATAATTAATACAAAAGTTAGTTGTGAATTAAACAGAGTAGTTAAAATAAACACACACTTTCATCAACATACGAATAAGATTTATCCTCTAATTTATTAATCGCTTTCTATGTATTGATATTTTTGAGTACATTTTTACTTTTAATAAATAAATATGATATTTCGAAGCGACACTTTTTACTTATGATAATTTTATGATTCAGATCGGATGATTAATGAACACTTTTAATGTATAATTTCATGCATTTGTTCTAACGGGTTTTAATATCCTTCGTTTGGCATGTCATTTGTTCTTGAGATTTCATAATTTGAAATTAGTTTTTAGAAATTTTATTTTTGGTGTTATCAAAAATTTCCTATAAAAATGTATACTTTCTCACCCTTTCATCGATGAAAATTAAATGGTATTGTTTTATAATTATAACTGGTATGAAATTTGAATATTTCGTTCATACTCATATTTTCCTATATCTATAGAAATTAAAATTTTTATATCATTGCCAAATTTTGTAATCTAAATATTTTAAGATCTTCAGGCTCATGAAATTTCCAACAATTGTCACGAAAATTTTCTCTAAAACATAATTTCTGCATTGACTTCTTAAATATTTCACATTTTAGAATAAAGATTATCTTGAGAAAATTAAAACCTTCGTTGTATGTTTATTGAAAAAAAATTAAATTTTATATTTGATGAATGTACAATTAATCAACGTGATTCAACAGTATTTGTCAAATAAATAGAACATAACATATTTATTCTAATTTTTGTTTGGTTTATCTTGTTTCTTTGATGAAGTTTGTGAATTCGAACATTGATTTAAGGTTATCTGTTAAAAAATTGTATGTATGAGATTTTCTCGTGGTATCATTTTAATACCATTCAAATATGTTTTTTGAAAATGAATAATTTACATCGTAAAACTTTCGTTTGAATTTACAATGTAAAAATAAACATAAGTATTATGTGTTCATCGAAATACTGAGACTATATAAGTTCTTTTGATTTTCAGTTCATAAACGAAACATGGATGTTAGGATAAAACGTTATTAAGTTGACTCTTAAAAATTTTTTTATGATCATTCTAAAGCTTTTGAGTTATTGTGAACAAATAACTCGGAGTAAAATTTCTGAAATGGTCGATTCAGTAAAAGGAAAAAACATAGCAATAATTATTAACCTGATATAAATTATGGGTAAATTTTAACTTTGTGTAATTTCTAAAATGTAAAAACAAATGATAAATCATTATAATTTTTTCAAAATCAATAACCGAATTAATTTCCCAATTTTCAATCTTAAAGTCGAATATTTCAATATTATTCACAGTGATATTTGAATTTTTATTTCTTTTTAAAAAGTATAATTCAGTTGTATCATCTTTCTGAGAATTAAATATTTTTATCTGAAAGAGTATAGTTTTCCATTAATTTAACAAGAAAAAATGGAATTTTTATGTTTTGAATAGGAGGCGTTGATTATCCACACCTCACATTCATTACATCTCATTTTATTTTATGACGAAGAAGTTCAAAATTCTTTAAAGATTCAAAAACCAAGAGATCGTTTAATTTTGCATAAATAAAAGTATGAATTAATTTTGTAAATAAGCCAATTTATGTGGTCTCTAGCTGACATAAAAATCATTTAACAGTGAATAGTTTGTTTGACTTCATTGTGTAACTAAATTAAAAAAGTGTTTTCAATGGCTTGAAAATGTGAATGCTTTTGTCAATGGGATTTTAGTTTTTAACATTAGGGTCTAAAATCCTCCTTTTATTTAGTAATATTTGATAATTGACTGAGCATAATTAAGCGAAAAAATTTACTTTTAGGATACTACATAAGAAATACCTCATGAATAAAGTGAGATATATTTTCTGAAAAGTTTGAGAGAGTGAAAATATGCCACATTTTGTCACTCTATTTAGAGATTGTGAGAAGAACCGATCTTCAAATATTTTTCACGACGAATTTCATGCACTCTACTTTGTATGAATATTATCAGAATTTTGTTGAGTTTTAATAACTTTTCAAAGTTAACTAAAATTTATAATTTTTTGTTATCAATGTAAAACTACATGTAATGATGGTATAAAAAGTTGAGAATATTATTAAGAGTAAAAAATTATATTTAAATAATATTTTCACTCAATTATAACCATGTTATATTTCCATTTCAGATCGTTTGAGGATGGTTATTTTTATTCGATTTGTATTATCTTGAGAAGCTTTTTAATATGAACAACCATTGTTTAACTCATAAGTTGGTCAATGAGATTTCAACGACTAGGAAATGAATAAAATATAAATATGAAATTTCATTGTTACTAAAATACAGATCTATATGCAGATAAAAGTTTGAAAAATCTTGACATAAATAAAATCGATTAATATGCTAAGTTTGACTCGATTTTTTAAATTTAATATTTGCTATTCATATAATCATTAAATATAAATAAATTATATTTTCCCAAATAATTCTGTTAAAATGTGGTTAAAATAAAATTAACGATAAGACATTCATAACTACAGATCAATTAAATGACATTTGTATTTGAATAGTTATATTAATTCATCAGTTTTGACATAAAATTGTAATTTTAACTTTTCCAGTTACAGATATTTAAAGCTTATAAATATATCGTTAAATCAATGATTTTTACCTCTTTAGTTCAATTTAAATAAAATATTTCTCTCAACTCGAGTTTAAAGAATGGTAAACATGCCTTCATTAACTCAATAATATTTTGTCCATCATTAAAGATGTTTGTTTTCCATTCATTTTATTACTCAATGAAATAAATCAAATTTGTATTTAACGTTTATGAAATATATAAATTTATTTTATTTTAGAAATTCCATGTTTAAAAATACAAATTGCAAAAAAATTTAGTTTTCCTATGGTTTACTCTGAAAGTTATTTTTACATATTTTCAAATCTGTTCTTCCAACACAAAAATATATTTCAAATACGTGTTAATATGAAAATAAGTAACGCATATTTTTCTCTGTTCGAAAGCTAACTTTGTTATTTTAACTTATGAATAAGCACTAAACCTTGTATCAATTTTTTGTTTGATAAATCAATCTACCACTATTTATCGACAGTAGGAATACGAAAATTCATATTCTTAGTATAATTGTTTCAGTTAATATCTTGTGACAAAAAGCAAAACTAAATTTGTTGTGAGCATCTGTGTGATAAAAATTACAAAAGTCTTAAATAATAAACTCAACTTTTAACGTGAATTATTTTCAAATAATTATGATAAATGCTACAATGTAACTTCTAAACATGTTATTATTTTTTCAAAGTCCCAGACTTTAGTCTTTTACTCTGCAATGATCATTAATTAAATTTATTTGAATATCTATACTCTGGAATAAGAGTAAATTAACAGTGAATGGTAAATTTAACATTCTGGTGTTAACTTTTCAAATTATCTACACAATAAATTAAATTAAAATTTTTTTTAATTTAAACATTGTTGAGTTAAAAAATAACTCTTATGATAAAATAAAAGAATAAAGAAATAAATTTCAGTGAATAACCTTTTATAGATTAATTAGTCGACAGTTCCCATTTCGAATGATATTCTGATTGTAATTTTGCATACCAATCCATTAAAGACAGATTTTTGTGATAGTTTTATCCATTTTTATGATATGATAAAAATGAAATTGCAAAATTCTTTAAGGTTTGATATATTTACAAGAAAAAATTAACATATCATAAATAATAATTTTGATCAAACTTATGCTAAAATTCTAAGTTAAAATTTTATAAATAATTTTTTACTTGGGATGTCAAATATCTGTGATTTATATCGTATTTATATTTGAGTATAACATCAGCATAGTAAAAGCAAATTTGAATTATTTGAACTTTTCGGCAATAAATGGCTTATTATTTTGTGTTATGACAATAATTTACTTAATTTTAGCTGAAATACTTAAAAATAATTTATTGCATTTTTACAAAAGGATGAAATCTTAAGATAATCATGATCATAACAAAACTTTTAGAAAAAACCAAAGCTATTATTAATTATATATATTTTTAGAAGTCTAAATTATTTTTGAAATTTTTAACTTTGTTGGCAATATCAAATTGATTTCTGATCACACCTCATAGATTAACACAATTTACTTCATAACAACTGACTCCACAAATTTTTGAGTATCTAATCAATTTTAAAGATGATTTTATTTTTTAAGTGTCCTTGTAATCAAGTTTATGTTCTGCTTATGATGGATTTAAACAGATTTAGACTTATCAATCGTCAATTGATCACTTTTATGCTCAAACTAATATTTAAATAAAAAAGAAACCGATATATTCCTTTTCATTTTAATCCGGAAAATATTATATATTTTGATTAAATATTGACTGTCTTCAGTATAGTGTTTCGTTTAACTACTTTCTGTAACATATAAACGATTTTATTTTACATTCATTTTTAACTAATTTCAGAAGATGGGATTTTAAGACGATTTTCTGAATAATAGTTGATCATAAAATATCTGCAAAAATTTTATTTTATGCCTAGTTTAAGAAATTTACAACTCACTCAAATCTTTACTTTTTTAAATTAATAGTTCTCGAATTGCCCGTCTCAAGGCAATCCTTTTATGGTTTTCGAATATTGTTGAATGTGATCCACTTATCCGATTTAGGACTTTCTCTCATATTATAAATATCGATCATCAACTACACTAATTATAAATAAGTATCAATTCGAAAGACAATACTTGTGTCGACGGGTTTCAAACTTTATTTTTGTTTTTCATGATAAATTTAGTTTGGCAACTTTTTCATTAATTTTTGAAGTAATTTAAGAAGTTGATATCTTTCAAAAAATTGTTGAATTATTTTAATCGAATTTGAATCGTTTTACAAGCTTTAATTTCAACGTTAAAGAGGTACATTTTAAGGAACATCCTATGGTATATCATTAAACAGCGATTTATCATGATACAAAATTATGAAAATACGTAGATATAAAAAATATCACCAAAATTACTGGATAATCAAAATTTTCATAAACGTATGAATGTGCTGAGGGTAAAATCTATCGTTTTAAAAGAGGATATAAGAAAATAAAATTTTGAAGTTTTGTATTTTCAAAAATTTCAAATCGAATTCATAAAAAAACAACCTATTGAAATGTTATGCCAAAATAAATTTTCGCCAATTTTGAAATTTAAGATATTTTTCAATTTTTTATTTTAAAAGCATTTGCCATTATAGTTTTAAAAATATGATTCTGTTAACTAACTTTCATGATTTATTTAACTTCATAAAGTTATTTGTTTTAACATTTCAGTTTATGAAAAATAAAAAATATATTTTAACATTTAAATAAACATACAAAGTTTTATTCTAAACTTTTACAAAATTCGGAGGTGAAAACAGATCCCATATGACAAATGAGTTATACATAAAGCTTATTTATTTGGTATTTTTATTCTTTTTGAAAAATTATTTTAACAGCTTTAAGAAGACATAAATATTTCAAACTTGCTTTAATTTATCAAAAAATCATGAATTTTATTTGAGCAATGCACGATAAATCATGCCAAATTTTTGTTAAATACTCATATCAATTATAATTTTGAAAGAATAATTATTTCGACACAGTTTAAAAAAATATACCAATCATAATGAACTTTTTCACAGATTTCTATGTGAAAAATAAATTAACCATTCAAATGTGTGAATCAAGAACAATTCAAAATTAATTTATTTACGTGAAATGAAAATTCTTTAAAATTTTGATTTCTAAGAATTCAAAGTTTCTTGTAGATATTTTCAAACGTTAAATTTGACATAAAATTGTGAAGTAATTTTGTGATTTTTAAATTATCTTAATCCCTTTTGTTTCATTTCGTTATATCTTTAGTTTTATGTTTAAACCTTCAAACTAAATTTGTAAGAATACATTAAAAATTTTAGTAAATTTAACATCAATTAAATTTTTTTTATTTCGTGTGATATTTATAATTTTCCAAAGAACGTTGCATTTAAAATATTTACAAGGATTAGCATGATTTTTATAAGCTAAATCGAACATCTGCTTTGATAAATTGTTTTCAAGCATGCTAAGGATAATCTTTGAACATCTTAATAATTGCTGAAAAATATTTTTTTCAACCAATTTTCAATTTACTGTTTTATTGATAATAAAATGCTGATTACATGATTAATAAAGAGAAAAATCCATTTAAGTTGTTTTTTAACTCAAAACAACCCTTTTTAGAAGAAACTAAGTTCTTGAACAATTCTCCATTTAATATAAAAACGAGCCTCCCTTAAGTGACTTACAGCAGAGTTAAAGAACATTAATACAATTATAAGAGAGTAATGGAGTTAACTGAATGTTTATTTTTCTCTATGTATATGTATGGGGTAAATATATGAAAAAATATAAAAACTAAAAATCATTGTTAGCATCTTTATACAAATGGAACTACCGAGGCCCATGAACCTCGGAATTAGAATCAAGCCATGCGTTTTTTTTGTGATGACAGAACATTATGTTTCAAAACCTCTGGTGCATTGTAATATTTGTGATTAATAATATTGAATAATTAAATAAATTTATGAGAATTTGGGAAATAAATGCTGATATATAACAATAAAATTAAAAATCGATAAAACAGAATATAATAAATTTTACAATAACAAGTGTGTTTTGACACCAGAAAATTAAATTCTGTTATCTAAACTACTAGGCAATAATCAAGTTTAATAAGTATGGTAAAATAATTGGTATAGGTTAATGTAGCATATGTCAAAAAAAAGCGTTCACGAAAATACTCGTGGAATTTTTAATCTACTAACTGATGCTCCTTATTTCAAATTTATTGTTATATCATTTATCTCTCTTGACAAATTTGGATAGTATTTAGAAATATCAGTTTCAAATAAATATATTTGTTCTTTTTTAAATTTAATCGTTCTGTTTTTTTATGTTCCTAATGTTAAATATTCGAATTTTTAACATATCTTAATCATATTAAGACTGTTGGCTACATTTATTATTTTTTCCTTCAGAATATTTGATCAACCTAAAAATATATGCATTATATTAAATTTTATTCATTACCATCATAAATATCATTTAAAGATACAATTATTATTGACTTTAAGAATAATTTCCAGTCCTCGTGCTATCAAAAATTAAGATAGTATTTTATTTGAATTATATTGAATGGCTATTTTCGTTGTTTTCATCATGGGTACCCTATACACTGTTAGGATATTTAAACCTATTTATTGTACTGTCTTATTCTAACCGAGTATTTTAATGAATACGAAACAGCACCATTCGAAGTATTTAAGTCTTTGCTTTGATTTTAAGATGTCTTATAAGTTCTCCTCTTGTTTGGAAAGAAGAGTACCAGTCGAAGGTAACACTTATCTAAAATTTCAACGATTTTTCCCCTTCGAGTTTCATAACATAATGATTGAACTGCATTCATCGCAACTATGTTCCCTTTATTTCATGTTAGACTATTTTTCATCCAACGTCCAAAAGCCTGTACACAATAAACATTCAACTAATATTTCCATACAATATTAACTATAGTTCCCTAAAATTAAAAAAGAATCGATCAACTCTTTAAAATGTCAATAACAGTTTATTGACAATTACACTGAAATAGGCTGAGCAATTTTGTTTTCATTCATCTTAAGATTCACAAAAAAATTTTGTTAATGTTACTATCTATCTTGTGATGCTTTAAAGTTGATTTATTTTAAATAATTAAGAATTTGAGAGAAACTTATGATGAACATACATCGAGACATTGATAGTGTAACAATGGCTGACAAAAATTCAGATAAGAGTAAACACTTCATGCTGCATAATATTCAATTTTTCATTTCTGTCGGATGCAAGCAGCATTCAAACTATCGTCAAAATACAATATAAAAATGTAAACTCTATTATATTCTTGCATATAATATTTGACTTAAACTTTTAAGGGGCTAGGATATTTATGCTAACATAATATAACTTACAGCTTAAGAAAATTTACTTCTTGTTCCATTGCAACATCATTTAGTTTTTTTTATTTCTCAATTATAATATTGAGCTTCACACCTCTAACTGAGGCTTTTAATAATTGATTCCACTAAAACAAGTGATATAATATTTACTTTTAGAATTAATTCTTGATTTTTTCTCATTTCGAACCGACCGAGACAAAATATTAATCGAAAGTTTGAGGAAAAGTGATTTTGTAATTTATCTCAATAAATTAAAATCGACATCATTTTATTCATTAAATATCTTTCAGTTATTACAACAAATATATGCGTATTTTGAAATTTAGTTCTTATGTTTGGTATAAAAAACATGAAACTATTAAATTGAAAATAATTATCACAAGTTACAAATGAACAGTTGATCGCTATGTATATAATTGTTAAGTTCAATCAACAGTCCACGTTAAGGGAAAATAGTACAAGACACGGCACATTAATACGTGTGCATGTATATAAATTGATTATCTCGTTTCATATCATCGGTGAGTATGTGTAAGCGTTCGAGGCAGGCCAAAGGGAAAAGACATTTCTACGCTATTTTGAAGCATGCGAATAGTGTTCCTATCTCATGATAATGAGCCATGGGATATCTTTAATCACAATCGAACTAATGTCCTAGAGATAAGATTTCTCTTCTAGGCCGAGGACAGGGCGAGATTTTTTATTCGTTATAGCCCTACGCAACTCAATTACTAGTTTTTACACTTAGAAGGAGTGCCTAGTGGAGTTATGCGCTGAATTGCCGAATCTCGTTAGCAGATATTAACTGAAGGGAGTTATAGAGGTAAAATTTCTTCGAAAAATGCCAGTATAGGTTATAATCATCCATGCTCAATAAAATGAATCATAAATCTGTCCCAATAATTTACAGAATTAAGGCAAGTATTAAATTGCTTACACTGAGATACTACTCATTTTATTTTTCCATATATATCTGCAACATTTTTTCGTATATTGATTTCAATATAAAGGTTTCTCGGAAAACCTTAGTCTACACTTACGTTTCTAATTAAACTAGGAGTTTAACATATATTAGAACTATCTATGAGTTTGTCTATATCCAGAAAAATAGCCAGAATTTTTAATTAGAAAGAATTCCTGAATGTATTAACAGTTGTCTCTATATACTTTGAGTAACGTTAAAACCTGATGGTGGTCTGGACATAAATTTGTTGTAAAATCTTAGTTACCCAGACCTTCAGTTGTTTTTCTCCAAAATCTTTTTGTTAATTTTCTATTTATTTTTATTGAAGACAACTTTATGAAATGCTGCATCGTTTTTATTTTGTGATTTTTAAATTTGACGTATCTATTGACTTTTTAACATCTTAATATATGTTCTTCTTCAATTTTTTGCGTTAGAAGTATCGCGCTTTCCCATTAGAAACGAAGTAATCACGTTTCATGTTGTATTATCTTTCCACAGTTTCCGTGTGTAAAAATTGAAATCATTATGGTTATCCTTTATTCATAGTATATAAATTTTCAAATACTTGAGTGTTCGAATCCAATTTCGGGTATTTATAAAAAATAATTTTAAATTAACAAATTAATTTTTCAATAAATGAGAAATTTTGATTCCTATTTATGTGATACTTTTAAAAAATTGCACATCACAAAATGAATTATGGTAAACACAGTTAACGACCAATTAATAAACAATATAATACGTAAAAGCTTCTACAAGAGATATCCTTCGAAAAAAGTCAGAACGTGATAACCGATAGGTTATTCTACACAACTAACAAGATTTAAGCATAATTATTTTGTGTAAATCATACCTTAAAAATAAAAATTTTGTTAAAATGTAGACGAATTTCCAACCATTAAAAAATATGTTGTCTCGAATTTTTTCTGTTTGCATGAACAAAATAATGTTTTCAAGGACAGTAAATTCGTCAATATTGTAACTGCCTTATTGAGTATCTTTCAAAATCTCATATTACTCCAGTTAGATACATATTGCGCCATTTATATTTTACACATTTATTAAAATTAATATTTGTAAGTAAATATCCGCGATTTTTCCATCTTCCATGAAAGAGAAGTTGTGGGAATGAATGTACTTTATGAATTTCTGTGTATTGATTGATATGATGTAGATGTGAGATTTACAGAGGTAAGTTAAATAATCAACACAATGATTGTTTATTTATAAATGGATTTTTACAAGTCTTAAAGGTGAATTTATAAAGCAGAATGACAGATTTTGATAAACACATCATCGACGTGTTCATAGAGGATAGTTTTAATAGTGAACTGTCGATTATAAAATTTTTGAGAACTAGGTGTTATTATAATTATAAATCAATGAAATAATTTTCACATTTATCTAAATAATGAGCATTGACTTTTTGTAAAATTAACATCGTCATATATCATGGTTTTTATTTTAAATATTCTTCAGTTACTTACTCTTCTTTCGAATCTCCGGTTAATTAAGAATGTAAAATAGGTTAATTTTCAAATTAAATCGTTCTATATGGTTTTACAACTTTGAAAAGTGTAAAATAATTGACATTTTAATTTTTAGTTATTGGTTTATTCTTAAGATGTGTAAATATAAATGAATGATTTTATTGCTAAGTTTCTACTTTTTATCGTTTAAGTAATTCACAATATATGATTCTCGATGTACATTTTTCAGTTCCATTTAGCTTAATAATTTGAGATGAATATTTATGTGCTAATTTGTCAGAATAATTATTCGTAAGATTTATCCAGTTTTTCTTAATTCACAGATTGATTTGGATGGTTAAAACTTTTCATGTCACTTGAATATGTGAAAATATGTATTTGTAATATTTAATTAGATATATCAAGTTGAAAATAAATTTTCATTTTTATTTTAGGGATCCAGATATCCATGCTATTCAGGCACATTTTATAAGTAATTATGTTCCTATGCGTTTCTTCGACCGGTTTAAGCATCAATGCCACTCTATATGGCTTATAGATAATGCGCAGAAAATCGTCTTATATTTCGCATTAATTATCTCTTCACTTCGTTGATCTAAATCATGATAAATAACAAATATATAACACACACATACAAAAATGACTGAAACAATAATTTTGAGTATATCTGCAAGCATCAAATATCTCATTTATTTTTGAGGTATGCTTAATTCATATTATGAAACAAAACTTTACCCTAATGATCTCTTAAAAGCTTCAATCGTGTTGAATTTTACACTGTCAAACATACTTGCTCATAAGGTCAAAAAATGACAAAGGAAAAATATTGGATAAATAGTTTGCGGATTTTTGATTCAAAAACGCTTTATAAATGACAATTCTATCAAAATAATAATTTAGATTTTTTAGACAAGTACGAAAATACTGTATCTTGAAATGAACACATATCGGTGAAAAACTAAAAGATATTATTTGAAGTAATATATCCTTCTGTATATAATTTAGGACATTTTTTTAATTAGGATAATATCAATGAATAACCATGGTTTTCATAGTTTTAGCTCAAAGATTTTTCAGCTTTACGTGATAACTGCTAATGTTTGCAAAAGGTAAGAATATACAAAAGACGATCATCTTCAAATAGCTTTTGTGTTTGTTTCTTCGAAAACAAGAAATATTCATCCTATAGTTAGCTGCTTATGTTAGGAGATTTGAAAATATCCATCTTTAAAATAAATGCTTTGATAATATCTGATAAATCTAACAAATAAAGTGTGAAAGTTTTTGCAGAAAAAAATGAGTCTCCTGAATTTAGTAAAATTTGTAGAATTTCATAGGGGTGAGGAAGTTTATCATCTTAACCTCGACAAAGATGTATGTAAATATAATCTCTCAGTCGTGTCTTCATCACATCATATGTTTTTAAACACATTAAAAATATAAATATTCCAGATTTGTCTCAATACCTTTTTATTGATGTAATTTAATTTGAATTGTACGAAAGCGTGTTCGGAATGAATAATATTTATTGAATGTATAAACATGAGCATTTGTTTGTTGTTTTCTCATAATTTTTTTCTTATTTTATTGTATTCTTAAAATCAAGAAAATTTATTTTGTAATTTTAAGCAAGCCTAAAACAAATAAGATTGCTTCCTTAAAAAATTCAATTATGAAAGTTTCTATGAATGCAGGTTGCAGAAATTCATGAATGATTTTCAATGTTTAAGTTTTAGCTTTCATGTAAAATGTCAACATATATGTTCGAAATTAAGTATATTAACAAAATACAAAAATCGGGAATCAAATCAAGTTGTTTTATGAATCGAGAATTTGTTAAAGTATTACTATCAAGACAAAAAATATATCCAAATAATGATCATATGCCTGAATTTTTGTGATATATATTATTTTATTAAAAAAACCAAAGGTTGATGAATATAAAACTTGGAAATTGTCTTTATCGTGCCCGTTTGGTGGAATATTCAGAAAGCACATTTTTCAATAATTTTAATCGATTTTTGAAACAACAAATGAAAGATAGCTGTCCTGAGATCTTATTTAAATTTTATACATCATTTCATGAAGCGCGTGCATTCTATTCAATTTTTTGTTGTGGATTTATTAAATAGAAACTGGCAAAAAATCGAATGAATCGATGTTAAACGCTGATGATTTACTTGTTTCAGATACAAAGATATATTCTGACCGAATTGAAAACAGAACTGAACAATTTTCTGACGCTATTGATCAAATTATTGTTCGTCGCGGTAATACAATTACTATCGATATTCATCATAAATCTCTTTGTATATTATTGAGAAAGATTAATGTCTCAATAAGTACTTCAGATATGAATAATTGTGTGACATTTAAGGTGATAAATTTTTTTATATCGAGCTTTCAGTAAACGAACGTGTGAATGGATTTTGTATGAAAATGCAATCAAAGCATGCATTGATCCAAATTTTTGTTGAAACTGATGAAAGCGTTCCTGTTGGAAGTTACTCTATTTATGTATACTATAACCAAAAATCCGTTCACATTTCTAAAATTTACATTATCTTCAATCCTTTTAATTTGAAAGACGAAACATATATTATGAACGAAGTGGGCAACGAAAATTATATATTTTCAAAGAAAATAATAGCACATTCAAAATATCTATCAGAATCAAGATCGAGAGTTAATTACATCAATCAGGTAAAAATTCCTTGAGAAGATTTTTAAAAATTACAACTAATATCGATTCGTTAAAATTTTCAATAACATCATTTTTTATCTTTATCTAAGATGAACACAATCTATTATTAAATAGTTGACAGGCTCTTTGTAGCAAAATAAACATTAAATTTCAACTTGTGATAAAAGTTACTTTATAATTTTGAGGCTAATTGAATCAAAACAGGGTCACTCAAATTGTAGGGAGCTTAAGACTAAAAAATGTGTGATAAGTAAATAATTTGGTCGATATCATTTTTGATATTGTTATCCTCTCTTAATCTAATTTTTGTAATATATTCACAATTATTATTGCTTATATTTAAGTTAAAAACCTGTGTAATTAAGAAGAGTTATGAATCAATGAATAAATGTTCTGTTTTTAATTTTTAGATCCATAGATCAGTTGTTTTTTAATTTTTGTAACATTAAATCATGTTAACGTATTTTTGCTTTTTTGTTTTTATGAATTTTCTAAACATACATTGTGCATATTTTTTAACTTGTGCACTTGTGCTTACTCTAAAAATTTATATTCATCGAGAATTCAATTAAAGTATCGAACTATGATAAAATTAAATAAACTTCTGAACGACTTTCAAAGATGATGGTGGTCATGTTGCTATTTTTTCACAAAAACTGATAATATCATAAGATGTATAATTTTTATTTTTTATCTTACTCTCACATCAATAACAATGAAATAAAAATTAAACATACATATTTTTCATTAAATTTTGAATAAATGTTATCAAAATATCTGGTATACATTTGCCGAGATCTGTAACCATCTTGATTTTGAATCTCAAGCTTTTAATGAAAAATAAGGAAATGAAAACCATTTTTAATAGTTATTAAGAATAAATTTGAACAATGAAATCTTGAAGATATGTCTTAAATGAGATTTTATTTGAAGGATTTTCGAGAAGAATCCGTTTTATGTTTTTTGTAAATTTTATCAGTTAATTTAAATTTTGAACTACGTTAAAATAATCATAAGAAATACATTAAATAAACAACATCTGCTAGTAATGATCTTAATTTTATTATTTTGAAAATTTTAATTGTAATTCAACCTTAAACTCACCAAAATTCACATCTTACAATATATAGAGGAGCATGATTATTTTATCCGATAAGATTAATAAAATATAATTCGATTTAAATGTAAAACTGCTTAAGATTAAAAAGAGGATGATCTCATACTTTAGATTTATTTTTCAAATGAATTAAAAAGAACTTAAGGTAAAACTTTTTAAATATAAATGGTGATATGGATTTTAATTTTATTTTCCTTAAAGACTGTGGAATTAATGTTTGAGCTTTCTTAATTTTTAACATTCAAGATTAGCACATTGAAAATTTAACTGAAAATTTTTAAAACGACTTTGAACGGATTTAGTTTTTTTCAAACTGTATAATGAAAAGAACGAAAACAATTATTTAAAAGTAAAATTTTCTTTAAAAGTGAAAAGTTAATTACTAATCACGTTGACAAAGTTCAGAAGTTAGAAGCAATTTTGAAGTTTTAAAATATGGGAGATAATTTTTCGATTTTGATAAACAAGGATTTTTTCATAAAAATAGTTTTAAGTATAAATTTTGTCAGTCACATAATTTGTCCAAAAATTATATAAATGCTAAAAACATATTATATTCTAATTTAGTTTTCGAAAAACTGTGTTAAAGCAGGGATATCTATTCTTAACGCAATGAACTTCAATAAAAGAAGAAACTCTACAGACGTTTTGAGGCATTTCTCAAAATGGGTAAGTCATTGACAAATTAATATCAATAAATATCCTTATTCGAATAGTAAAAAATTAGATTTTATTAATAAAAATATATCAAGGTAAATTCTGACGGAGAAAAAGGCTTAATCGTTGGAAATTGGACAGGCTCTTCATTATCCTTAAATATGTTTAATTACACAGAATTGATATTCAAATCTTTCAATTCAAAGAAATTTCATAAAAAACCTGTTGGAGAGTGCATTCACTTCAATATAATTCTTTGCTGTTTACTACGGATGATGGGATTTGGCTGCCGACTTGTATCTGGAACTAATATAAATTGTGATGTAAAATATATATCGCCCTTTATCACAGTTATTAACAATTATTTGGAAGATGTTCAGATTGATGATAATGCCTGGTTTGAAATGTTTCATGAAATTAAGGGATTTTCATGTTTGGGTGAATGTCTTTAGTAAACGGTCTGAATTGAATGTTACGAACTGTAGTTATCATGGATGGCAACTTTTAGATGGGACACCTGCAGATACTGATCAAGGTTCGTTGAATATTTTTTATGATTATGCTAATTATTTTTCAATATTTTCTTTGATAATTTTTTTTAATTTACTTTAAACATAAAGAATTAAAGACATGTAGATATTTTTACAAAAAAGGGAAAATAAATTTGATTTGAAATAAAATTTATGGGAGTAAAAAATCAACACGTTAGTTATATTTTATTAATAGCATATTAAATGTAAAAATTTGGCTTATACAAAATGGTTATTTATTTAAAATTCAAATATTGAATGATGTATACAAAAATTAAAAAATAGAAAAGCTTAGGAATATAGATATATTTAAAAATTAGTATGAGCTATCTAAAAATTTAAAGAGCTTTTTAATTTTAATGTTCGATTAAGACAAAATCTAATTCAATTAAAATAATATCTTTTTTAATAAACAGGTCACACTCCATGTGGACCATTTCCTCTGAATTGTCTGTTTAAAAATTACAATGAAGTAATCCCGTTCGATAGAAATATATTCGAACATTTATTCAAATGTTTTTCAGACATCAATGTCGTGGACAAGTCTAACGGTGGAATATTTCTTTGCAGAAAATTAATTCAGATGAATCAAATTTTAACACAAGATAAAGATTTGGACAAGTTTATAGACGTAAGTACAGAATATTCTTACACTCCTCCATTGGATTCTTTTACAGCTAACTCTAATCTTGACATAAAGATGCAAATTTCTCAGAAAATTTACCCGAAGAAACCTTTTGTGGTGAGCATAGTGATGCAAAATCTAAATCCAATGGGATCTAAAGTTATAAGAATCAAAGTTGAGGTCGAATCGAAAAATCAAACTGGCAACTTAGCCATATGTGATGATTTATATAATTGTAACAAAAGAAATTTCAATTACCAAAAAATTTATTCGATCATTCCATCGAAAGAAACGTTGCTTGGAAGCTATTCATTGAGAATAGAATATAGATTCTTTGATCCCTTGACATGCTTCGTCAAATATGGCACAGAATATGTTGAATTGATAAAATACAATATTAAGCTGAGGATGAAAAAAACTACTCCAAGTGGTTTTCACGATACATTGGTTCTATTTTTTGAAAATTTAATCCCATATACCCTGCAATCTCTAGTAATTCATGTTACCTTGGGTGAAAATGCTAAGGAAAAATTTTTTTCCTCTTATATAATTGCTCAAAAAACTATCATTATAGAAAGAAAAATAAATGATGAAATTTTAGAATCCATATCTAAAAGTCTTGATGAAAGATATTATGTCTTGGTTGAGACAAATTTTTACAGTAGCTGGAGGGCAAAAAAAATAAAGTTATTGAAAGACAGCGAATAACATCTTAATTTTTAAAAACTACAGTCTTATAATAAGTTTTTATTTTTTTTTGATAACCCATAAAATTTCATAAAAATTTTAAAAAGGAAAAATTTATAATATATGATTCACAGGTACATGTCGTTTTACGTAATCTATAAAATGAATTTCAAATATTTTTGGCTTGAGTTAATAGACTCAGAAGATCAAAAAAATTATTTTCAAATAAGTAACTCTTGATTTTAGTGTATATAGATTGTAGAATCAGTTTTAAGCATGACTTTTTAGTCTCCGAAATTCATCATTTGTTAATTATATTACAATTCTCTCCCTCTTGAGTTGATAGCAAGAGCTATCGGACTCTGTATGGTTTTCGAAGCTTTCTATTTCAGGTAGCCTTTCTTTTGAGCCCGTGCTTTTATAAGAGCTTTGTAATTTGTACTTATTTTATAGTTTGTTTGTTCTCATGGGAGTTGAGACCTCCAGTTAGCTCATAATCTGGATGCCCGAAATTTGTGACAGTGAAAGGTCATTCTAAAAGGCTCTAGGATTCCCCACGTCAGGAATCATTTAAATTAACTAGGAATCCAAAGCAGAATAATTTTTATTCAGGGATATTTTCTTATATTTTGACATATGAATAGGCTGCAATTCTTATGTCAGATGCATCTGATCTTGTATCTCATTGAGTTTCTCTCCATTTTATGAGATATTGAAAGTTTTCATTGATTTTGAGGTTTTCAATTTGCATTGTAAAGATTTCTTCGACTATCAATCTGACTGTTAAGACAATAAGCAAATCACGTTGGGAATGAACGAGTTGCTCTTTACTTATCAGCCTGCATATACATGATAGTAAAACCAAAAAACTTATCGAAACAGCAAAATTTTTAATGATTTTCGTGTTGAATCGTTCCAATCGTCATTACTTTGTTTAATAGGCAGTTTGCTTTAATTTGTGAGTACTTTAAAATTTATTGAGGTTTTGAAAGAGCTGATTCAAATGTCTCCCCGCGGTCATAATAATTTTTTACTTTGATTCTGAATTTACATTTTCTGAAAAAGAAAACTTCGATAATTTTTCAGTTGACTTATTCTGAACTACTTTCATTTGTGACTGCTAAGGAAAATGGACAGAGTATAATATGACGGCTAGAGTTGGTAACAGTCCGAAAAAATCAACTTCAAGTTGAGCAAGCTGTTTAAAAAAAATATTAACATCAGTTCTCCTAATGTTTGAAACTCATTGATTTTTTGATAAAAAGCATGTGAATAAATGGTTGATTTAATTTCCCACATCTTCACATTATTAGTGCTAAAATCAGCTATTTAATAGAATATAGGTGCATTTTCATATGCTTATGTTACATAATAGCTCCTTACGAGTGGGAAAAATAATAATTTTCCATGGATTCAATTAAGATTTTTTAGGTCCCTTTTGAAACTTATACGGCAGAGTTCTTATATCTAAGTTGAGTTAACGCCTAAATTTAAACATATTTGTTGAAAAGTAATTTTCTCTCATTTTTAATTGGGACATTTTAAGATTGAGAATGCCAACAACTAGTTTAAGGTCAACGTTGTTGAATCCCATTCAATGAAATCGTCTTTAGGGCTGAACTCAATTGTCGTTTTTGACCCTTTAAAGTTGTCAAATGTCATGTTTCTGGTTCCTCCTATGTAATTGGTGACTTATCTATACTCCTCAAGCTCAATGATAGATCTGAACATCCTATATTTGACATCTGTTCTCTGCTTTAAATGAAACAGAGAATTTTGATCATTTATCAAGATAAACTAATATACACAGATATACTTTATGAATTTTCAACATCTCAACAATATCCCTTTGTATTACTTGTCTACTGTGTCTTCACTCAGCTGAGTAAAATTAATTTGTGTCAATCTAACCAAAAAGAGGAAGAGCCCAACTTTATGCTCAGATGGCATGCCACGATTTGTAGGTTTGACGAGTTAAAGGGTTGGTAAAATGTATCTGTGCAATTAGAGTGACAAAATGACAGCATATTCATAAAATCTGGCTAGATTCTTTCGAAGAAAGCCTAAGTTCCTCTCATCTTAACTGAGGTAATTTTTTTATAAATAGCTCAATCAAAAGTTTAGCTATGTCAAGGAGTGGGCGATAAATCTCCAAAACGGATTTCAGAAACTAAACAAAGATCGATGTTTGTATATATGCGTTTTCCCTTCAGATTAGATGATTGTCTTCTCATGACACTAGGCATTAGAAATTCCATTTATTGAACTTACTATTAAAAGTAATCTTCTACATTAGCATTAAAGATGAACTTATTTTTATTTTTTAAGACTCATCTCCAATTTAACCAGATAGGTGTTAATATTCTTGATATTCTGTTGACAAGAAAAGTTGAGAGTGAGGATATCATCCAAATTAGATTTGCCCTATATTGAGTGATGGCATGTATTATTAGTTCGGGGTGGATAAAAACTTGAGAAGTGCCTGTTCCAAACTATAGCACATTAAAATCACACAAATCACATCTTGAGTCTTAGCAGAATGCTGTCACCTCTTATTATCTTTCGCGATACCCATTTACCATAAAATAGAAGTTTAATATACGACATGGAAAGGAAGCGAGCCATTTAGCTCTTTAAATATATCTTCTATGAAAATTAACGAGTTTTAATCTTCTTTTATTTTCTTAAATCCCAACATAATTTATTTTATCTGTCTTTATTTTGGAAAAAATGTGTGAATATCATGGGCAATCACTTGATTAAAAGATATTTCTTTTCAAAATATTTTTGATTTGCTTTTATGGCTAATTTTTAGTTCAAGAACACATTAAGGTTTTTAGCAATGAGGATTAACTTCATTTGGGACAATTCTATATTTGCTATCTTTTTTGAATGAATAAGGATTTACAGATTGAGATGACATCTTTGAAAGATTCAAAGATGTATTTAACGGTTGTATGAGGTTTACATTTTCAGATAGCAGAATCTCAGGCTGGGAAATGTATATCATCATAAAATTCCTGGGAGAAAGTAGCAACCAAGCATTATTTTGTGATATATTCTACCGATCATAAGGAACCATTGTTTTATTTAGTCCTTTGATCACATGATAAATTTGTTTGGTTATCAAACAAATTTAATCGGGTCACGAATCACTAAAAACGTATTTAAAAGAGTTAAGTTCATCCATCTTCAGGATTCTGTTATTTTTGGCAATTTAATGATATTATCCTCGTTTATTCAAATCCTTGACCTATAGCTTACACCCTACGCAGAATTCAAAAACTAGAAGTTCAAAATAGTTAATTAAAAGAGGGGAATGGATATTGAAAAAAAATCAATTTTATTTTCAAATTTATGGAGTTATAATCTTGCATTCCTCCCTATTTTTGCAATGAGGAATAAAAACAAACTCGTGTTTTTCTCAATATAGTCAGGTTGTGGCACACACTTTTTTCAATCTAGTTTTTTGTAGATGCTAGGTTCATGAGAGAAATTAGATCTAATGATCTCTTTTTTAGAATCGATAAATTGACCATTGATGTCGTGCTTCTAACAACTACAATTTCGATTGTCAAAGAGAAAATGATCTTCTAAGATTCGCAAAATTTGTGAATCTTTGCCTTTACGAGAGGTTGTGCAGACTCTTGTGGTCTTAAATTTAAGTTGATTCACTGTTGATATTTTTGGGTGCGATTGGACTATCGTATTTTTAGCCATAGAATTTTTCCTTTTGCTAATAGAGGCGTAGTGCTCCTTGTCATGAGTTTCGTAAGTTTAAATATAAAGTCACCGATCTTTTGAGTTCGAGTTAACATTATTGCTGAAAAGTATGGAAAATTCAATGAAGATTCATCACTTATTAAGGATGTTGCGATCTTCATTCCTAGTTATGTAGAGCTTTTCATCAAATGGTTTTATCTTGAAAGCAGATGATAACCTGTAGAGTTCCAAACGAATGTTGTCTAAAACCTGGAACGATATATGACTTGTGCTCAATGGTCCATTAGTTAGTAGTCTTGATTTTGTCAAACCATAGGAATCACTTCTCTTAAAGGGTATCAGATATAATTGTTTGAATTCTTTAGGTTTCCATAAGGCAGTCGTCCATATCAAATGTAGAATTATTTCTTGAAATCTTCAATTAGTCTCTTAAAGTTAACGTGTGTTGGAGATAGTACATATTTTTTGCTCTTATTGTGTAATATTTAAGCAGCCAAAAATGATAATTTATGACCATCTTTGTGAAATTATAATTCGGATTGTATTTTCATCCGGCAAATAAATTTACCTTTGATAATTAATGCAATTTGAAATTAATTTTTTTTCATTTATTGGGAATTTTAAAGAGATTTTCTATAAATATTGGTTTGTTGTTCGAAAATCAGTACTGATTTAGCCATAAATATTCATTATAATTTTAAAATTTTTATAAGAGGCACAAATGATTTTGTTCAAGTTCATTTGAAAATCATAGCGATTAAAAATATCTTGAAACATTTTTTAAAATTACACAGATTTATTGAAAATTCCCCAAAAATATTATTTTATTTTTTTAACAAGTGAAAAAATGGAAATTATCTTTCAACTCAAACTTCCCAAAAAAGTTGTTCTTCGTGGTTGAAAATTTGTTTTTTAGTTTACATTAATTAAATATGAATATACTACAGCATGTGTTAATTTATGAATAAATTCTTTCATCAAATCGATTTCTAAATATGAAAATTTCCAAATAATTAGAGTTATTGTTTTATTTTTTTTCTAAGCCCAGATTTTTTATCAAAATTAAGTAAAAATGTAACTGATGATACTAGATTTATCCCAAATATCTTTCATGACTGATTTTTGTTCTTGGGCTGTATTTATGAGATTACGTGGCATAATAAAATTATTTTTATTACACTTAATTTCACGTTTAGAGTAAATTTACGGTTAGTTTATTTAACATAGAAAAATAATTTAGCTGTATATACTGTGAAAATTGTTGTCTAACAGCAGAAAGTTGATTTCGATATATGCTCTATTTATTTGAAAATTGAAAATTAATTTCAAGTTATCAAATAAATTGTGGATTTTAATGAAGAGGTCATCGTAATAAACCTCTACAGTTATAAAAATATCACTGAAATATATATCAAAATATTTTGATGTTTCTTTTTCATATATTTATCAATGATAATTTAATATTGACGAATAAATATTTTATCAATAGTGTGTCTAAATATTCGTAAATAGGAGAGTTTATTTCTTCGAGTTAAAGGTCAAATGTAAAAATTAAATGGAAACAATAATAATAATATTTTGGGATGTGATGTATTCATAAATGGGAGACTCTCGTGTGAATGAATTTCTTCACATCCATAAGTTGTTTGATATTTAAACTTTGAAAGTTAAATACCTTGATTAATCAAATAACATTTTTAGTTTCGTTTATAAATTTAAAAAAGAATAGATTTTATAAGATTTCTTGTTAAGTTTTTAAATCTTCCTTTAACCACTTTAATATCGATTATAGCGTTTATCTTTCAAATTTTCCAAAAAGGAATTCAAATATTAAATTACCAGAAATGCTGATGTATATTTTTATTTTTATACTTTGTATATCATGATGAAATATATTCATTTTCAATGTCAAAAAGCTAAAAATAAAATTTTTGGTGTGATATCTGAGAAGTTATTTTCAACAGTTTTATCTCGTGTTAGACTGAATTAACCACAAATCATAAATATTTCTTGTTTTATTGAGGAATTGAAAGATTGGATTGCCCGCCAAAAACGCGTTCTACGTAATCACACCTACACAATAAACAAAAACAAATTGATAATATATTTAGCCATAAGATCTCAAAAAGGGTCTGAGTTGAAAAGATTTCTGTTAAAAGTAAATTTTATACATAGTCTTCAAATTGACAGAAACTCGATGCTAAAACATAATGAGATCATTCCAAACAAAGAGAACCAATTTTTCATTAAAATATAAAAGTTACGAGACTGCGTGTGACCTTAGTCTGTCTAAATAAGTCTTCTTTTGAATCAATTAGAATGTTTTTTGGAAGTCCTAAAGTTAGCTTTGGAGCTGTTCCTTCCAGTGAAACCTATTTAAATCTTTTAACGTAATCTATCATCAGAGAGTTCTTGTTTGGTTACCTTGATTTTTAATTAAGTTTTTTGTATATTCTGAAATTAGCCTAGATTAATTGAATTTTTAATTCAGTCTTTTCCATTTATTTGTCTGGCACATTCTGTTTCACACATAAATATTAAATCGATTCATCTTGAATCAGATTATCATCTCCATATCCATGCTAAATAATTTATGATATTCCTTTTTATTCGTTAATAATATCCATTTTATAGATTTCAGTGTTTTGTATCATTCACGAAAAGAATTATACGTTTTTGATGTTTTATTGTTTTAGTTTCCTTATTACATAACCAAACAATAAAGACAGCTCACATTTGGGAAACTGTAAAACAGAGTTAAATTAAATTTTTCTAATTCTGAGTTATTATGATGGGGATCATTCTTTAATAACCGCTTATCGGCACTATCAAATGCGATATTGTCATGGTATAGGTTTGTTATGAATAAAAGTCATTTTATAAAATAAATTTAAATTATCTTAAATTTTATCTAATTTATTGTGTTTATTTTAATTCATGGAAAATTTGAAATTTTTTTCGGTCGAAGATCATATCTGGTGGACAAACATCTAAAGATGATTTGTGTTTATTAAATGAAAGATGCGCGTGTTCTGAAAAGTCAGGTTAATGAAAATACTGCTAAATCAATTTAACTTGTCAATTTTCGAAATATCTTTCGTGTTCAAAATCAGAACTTGATAAGCGTTTCTATTTCGCATATATTAAACACATAATCCCTCATAAAAAAAAGAAAGGGCAACATAATGAGATATTTATTCATATTAACAAAATAAAATTTTTTAGTTCAAGGAGATGTTTGTGGGCATGTGAAATATTTGAAATTTTAGTTGTTGGTTCACTTTTATTTGTTTATTTCTCATCATTTTTTTTGTTTGACTTAAAATTTTGAAATAGTTTTGTAAGCTTGAAAATATAGAAGATATAATAACATGCTTTAGGTGATATAAAATGTTCATTAAGGTTAAAGCATGCAAATTCAGATTGTAAATAATACCACGAGAAAAAGATACATTAATTTAACCAACTTTTACCAATATGAAGCAATATATTCATATAGTATTTCTCACATATGTTTAATCGTGACCCAAGAGACGAAGAAGTTAAATTCTACCAAAAACATTCCTTTCGTATAATTTTGTTGTTTTTAGTCTACCTAACATGAAAAACGATTTTATTCATATATCTGTTCATCGAATATGGTAAATAGTTATGTATACAATTATAATGTACAAGTATGTTTTTATTATGTTACAACTAAGATAAATTTTAAATAACGGTTATATTATCAAAATTTTAACAATATAAATCACTTAAAATCGTTTCAAAATAATAATTTTATCGATTATAAATTTGTGAAAATTAGAGTTATTTAAGTTTCTAAATTAACTAAATGTACTTTCAAAAGTTTCAATTTTTTAAATATAAAATTTAAATAATTAAATCAAAAACCTATTGGTTAATTAAGAAAGATTATTAGGACGAATGTTTAAAACAACTATTTTCATTTCCAAAAGATTAACTTGAAACAAAATGTCTTTTCAGGTTTTTTGAAACAAAATCCTTAAAAGATAACCCAGAGATCTAGCTAACATACAAAAATTAATGTTTGGATAATATGAATCTTTTTATCATTCAAAAGATTCAAATTATTGTTAGAAATACATGATAATGCGATTTTTTATTCCAAATTTGTGGGGTGTGTTAATTCTTTTGTTTTTTTTTTGCTTAATTTAAATCATAAAATTCAATAATTTTCTTTTATCGATAAATATATTAAATCATCTCGTTTCAAAATTTAATAATTAGACATTATTAAAATTTTTTTATTCATCTTGTAAATTAGGTCAATATTCCTCCGATATAGTGGAAGTAAAAACTTTAAATTAATGGTTACTTAAAGTGCTTTTCTCGAGCTTATTCTATGCCTGACATAGATCGAGTTAAAAATCATGATAAAGGTGAAATAGGGAAAAATAATATTTTAAAATACAAAAATTAAAGTTAAATCTGCAAATTAAAAATGGTATCTATTTTTAATTTTAAATTTTCAAATTTTGAATTTTTCATAAAAACGTCTTTTTAATTGAATTCAAATTCTTCCTTTTTTGAAGCTTCGAACTTTAATTAATATTCATAATTTGCCATAATAATTTCAAGAAACATATTTTATAAGCTATCTAACACTTTATGTGTTCAGAATTGTAGTTTGGTTAAATATTTTAACACTTTAGCATATAAACGTAATGATGATTAAATAATCTACAATATTTTCACAAATCTCTAAAAATATCATAAATTTTTTCCTGACAATGTTACGTGGTAAGATTAATTTATTTATTTTTACAAGTGTATGATTGTGGAATTATCTTTAGTTTCTGTATTTTCAAAATTCTTACAAGTTAGTCTTCTGTGTTTTATGTTGATTAAAAATATCAGATAATAAAATTCAGAACTGAGTCAATCTTGGTAGCAACACGCGTGCTATCGTTCTAGAATATTTTGATTTTGAACGCTTATTTTATTTCTATAATTTTGTACAACTAGATATTTTTTACAATTTTTAAACGAGGGTCTGTGGTATTATTCACCAAACACTAGTTTTTAACAGGAAATACAATTTCCAAGATAAAGTAAAAAAATAAGTATGACAAATTTGTATTTTTTTTAATTTTCGATGTTCATTAAATATATTTTATTCATTATTTTTCATTCAAAACGTTATTCAATGGCATTTTTATGTAAGAATGAACCATTCACATTTGCATGTTTTATAGTTTATCTTCATCTTATTTGTGTTAAATCATTTGGTTTTTTGATGTCTCCATATATTTGCAAATAAAAACCGTAAGAAACCAATTCGACACATAAATTATTGAGTTCCGTAATTCAATGAATAATTTATCAGAATAATAAGAAACGCCTGTTTTTAATATTCTAGATAAAATTATTTTCACTTATTTACAAGGATTGAAGAAGGTTAAAATATCAATGATTGATATTCCTGATAAATTACGTTTGATCATTTATCTCAAGTGGGTACATTTTCTTCAACAACGAAAATACTTGATCTCTTTACAAGGTTATATCCTGCTTATCAGTTGAATTATACTGGAAAAGAAAAAGTCTTCAGAGTTAACATTTCACGTCAACTTGTAGTTTTGGTATTGAGCTTGATATCTATTTATACTATCAACTAATTTGGTAGTATTTTGGTAAATTTTTACAGCAAATATTTTATGATAATAACGCGTCTTATAATGGAAAACCAAAAATTACACATAAATAACGTAGATCGAAATCATCGTATTCAATGAAATATCTGAAAATCTCATGAAACTTGATTCAAAAACATAAAAATTATTCTCTTTTATTAATCTCTCAACATTTGTTTACATTCTTTGAAATTAATTTTATTGAATAATTCTGAAAATATTCTGGCATTGTGATTTTTATCTAGCAAAGCCAATTCAGCAGATTATTATTTATTTAGTTCACAATACAATCAAGGGTTGAGAAATGTCCATCTCCTCGAAATTGTACAAAATGTCTTTAAATAAGCAGATATTTTATTCCATCCATTGTGTTTCAACTGGAAGCCCATATATGATGTGTTTATCTTTCCTGTTTTATGATATGAAAGGTTAAATTTTACATTTTTGATCTCTTTTTATAAACGAAACATTTAATTGAATATGTATTCATATTCCTCCAAAAAAATAGAAACAAGATAGTATTGTGCAAAAATATTTATCAAAGTTTATTATAATTAAATAAATTCTTTAAAACAGAAATGAATGAAAAAGTTGATCTCTTTTATTCGTAAAGTAAACACGAGTCAGTTTTCACAAGAAATAAAATTTAATAAATAACTTAAAAAATATTATCAAGAGATATAAAATTAGGTCAAAGTATACTTTCAAGAATTTAATCAAAAATTATTTTATTTTTAAGGAAATGGCTTTTTCACTTGATAGCTGTATAAATCGCATTGAACAGTCTGACAAGTCAAAAGGTAAATTTTAGAATTTTTGCCCATTAACTACATTTTTAAAATAAATAATTTTTAAGATTTAAAAGTTTCCGATCAGTCTAGAATTTTATTTATTTCGTTGAAAGATGAATCAACTAAAATTATGAAATTCGCATGTTTAGTTTTTTGTTAACGTTAAATTATTTTAAGCGGTTATTATCATAGCGAAATTAAAAATACAATATGTAGATTTTATCTGATATTTTTAAGAAAAAGTTTAATTAAAATTTCTGATAAATGTGGTTTTGGCTTTTAGATATGATGAATTACATATTTTCATGGTTAACAGATTTAACTTCTGGGATATTCTTAAATGTATAAATATTGTTACGTGTGTGGATGAATCGATGGGTAACAAGTTTTTATTTATTCATCAATCTCCTTAAATAAATCGTTCAGGTTATTTTAATCTCTCTTTGAGAAAAAATTAAATTTCAGGGAAGCACTTGTATTGTGTGTTGATGGTATTTTATGATTGATTTTAATTTTAAACTCGTGATTATTCGTGGTAGGGAAAAGTATAATTGGGGGTGTCACGTTTTTTTCAACATAAATTCATGATTTATTTCAGAATGTAAGGAAATACTTTTCAATTTAATTTTGTAGTTTTAAATAGACTTATGTTTTTAAATGAACTTTTAAGTGATATTATATTGCTATGGTTTATTTTTGTTTCATATGAAAGAATAAAACTTCAAAAAGATCGAAATATTTTTTGTTGAAAATATTTTGTGATTTTTCCGTACCATTTATTCTTTATATGTAAAATGAACATAAAAACATGTATAGTCATTCAAAGCATATGGTTTCAATTTGAATTTTTTCCAATTTAATATTTTTTTTATTTATCTTTGGCATAAAAACTTCACACCATTTACTATAGCCAAAAAAGTAAGGTCTTAATGTGTGATTTTATGTCATTCAGAAACCAGTTTTATCAACTCCATCGTAAATGAGAGGATATTTTGGTAAAAGATTTCATAATAATCCAAGATTGATTGCAATTTATTTTGTATCAGTTTTATGATTCGGATATGGAAATTCATTTAATTCGTATCACAAGAAAACCAAAACTGGCGTTTAATTGCAAGAAAAATGTCCTTTTTTATCGGCAACTAAAAATCAAAAAGTTTATTTTTCTGCTTTGAAAATCAATTTATGAAGTATTGTGATTTTTGAAATTGCATCCATTTATTATGTTATGATTTTCTTAGAGCTACAAGAAAATAAAAATGGACGAGACACAAAATTTGAATCAAGTGATGAATAAATTTCAGTATCATTTCAATTATTTTTTAATTTGAAGATTACTTTTTGAACTACAGTTTGTAAATTAAATTTAATCTTCCGGAGGTTTGATGATTTTGTTTTTTTACAAATATTCAAATAAAATGTCTTTTTATCATGAAATTAATCAATTGCATATTTTACTCTTATTCACATTGTATAAAAATAATGAATCAAATCATTTTAACCCGAAAATTTAAAATTCAATTTGAATATTTTGGTCATTAAACATAAGGTAACTCTGATTCAGTGGATGATAAAATTAATTTCTTCAACTTTGTCCATGTTGAGAAAAACGGTCCTTATTCCTAAATATTAAATGCTCGAAAAGCATGATCTTAGTTCATAATGATTTTGATAACATTTGAAGCATTTAAAACAAGAATCTGTTTGTCGTAGTTTTCAACGTGTAATTTTATGTGATAAATGAAAGTAGACTAAATTTCCACGAATATTGTAATTTTTAAGGGAAATATAAGAATTTCAACTCATATTTTTATTCACGTTGAAATCGTTAAAATGTAAAGTTGATAAAATTGATTGTTTGAAAATAACTTGTTGATAGGGTTCACGTTTTTTAACTGTTCTCCTCAGTACGAATTTTTCAAATTTGATACATGAAATGTTTTTAATATATGAGAATATTTTTTTTTATTTTGACAGTATTTTAGATCGAATTGATATTGTGAAGTATTATAAAACCATTGTTCTCATTTTTAAACATTTTCCGTCAAAATACGTGTAAAAGGTGACATTTTCCTTTGATATCACATCAAGTACATACTCTATGGAATCGGTGATAAATTTTTTGATAAACTATAAAACCTAACTTTCATCAAAATTTGATCATCTATGGTATGTAAGGTGAATATAAAAATGAGACATTTAGTTTAAATGATACACACGCCATTTTGATTTTATTATTTTTAGAGCATGGTGTTGTCTCATTTATTCAATTAACTTCTATTTTTTCAGACTTTTGAATAAAAAAAAATATTTCCACAGATTATTTTTTGACACTTGTTCTTATATCGTATGAAAAATCACAATTAAATTGTACAAATTTTGATATATTAATTTTTATTTTTGGAATTCTTTTTCATTTTTTAATAAAGTTTATTACTTTGCCTTTTCTTTATAAATGTAACGAAAAAAGAAGGATGGAGCTTCATTTTTATGAATTTTATTCCTTTTTTATGTTTTATTAATGATAGACTTGTTTAAAATTTATGCGTTTTGTATTTTGATAATTTGTGATACTAATGTGAATCGTGAATCAGAAAATATATTGTGATTTGTGAAAATTTTAACTTCATCAAAAAGGATATCATGTTTCGAAAGAATAGGCTATTACCGACATTATCATGACTAAATTTTTGTAAAAATCTCTTCATTAAATTAAAAACAAAAGCTGGAATTATTACATCGGAAGTTTTGTAGTTTCTTAAATTTGAGTGTTTTTGTGGACATACTTCAGAAAAACAAAATTTTCTATTTCCATTAATTATCCCTTGATAATTTCTAAAATGTTCACATTCATCAAAATGTAGCTGATTTTTGAATAATTAAGTTGCGTATTTTAAAAAAGCAAATCTGAAGTGTTTACTGAAACAGTGAAAAAATATTTTTAAAGTTGCCTCAAATTTTTGAACCATGAAGTTATGATAGGAATTGTGAATTTTATCAAAATCTAAATTAGATTTTTCCGTTTAAAAATGTTAAAGTTCAGGTTTTTCTCAGGCATAATAATATCATGACACATGCGCGTTTTTCAGAATTAGTAAATGTATAAATTTTGAGGAAGAATATAAGTACTATTTGACCGATAGTTTTACTTAAATGTGAAATTATACCTTTTAAAGATGTTTTAAATAAAAAAATATGCATATTTTATTTATTACGGGAAAAATTTATGCTACTTAAAATCAAATGGTTGTTCAACTCAGCTGTAAATGATCATAAAATAAAACAAGGAACAACAATTCATTCTAAGCTTTCAATATTTGTATTTTTTCTGAGTTTATACTTGACAGCTTACTTCATAAAAATCTGATCACAATTTAACATTTTAAGCTGATTCTAAGTTATAAAGTGTCATAAATAGAGATTTTTCCATTTATTTTCGAATAATACTTTCATTCTTTGAAAACTTGTGCGATTAGATGAATAATTACTGGGAACAAACATTACCTCTTCTTTTTTTAAACAAACAACCTCAAAATTGATCAAAATTGTATAATTTTAGTTCTTTCAGTTTTATCATTTACGTTCTTTTCAAACGGCTTTTTTTTCCTTTTTTAACATGTTCCAAAAAGTTTTGGTTATGAGTCCATTGTGTACCAAGGCGTGAAAATTCAGTTCCATAACTCCCCATGGTAAGCTCGTAACCATACAAAATGAATGCAGTTTCTGAATACTTAGTCAATCGAAGTTTGTCATGAAGTAGGAAAACGAAGGCCTGTTAATCTCCAGATTCGATCGTGAAAAAGAAGCTGAACCATATGTATACATGGATTTGTTCACAACAAGCCATCTATAAAGGTTGAAAAGTTAAGATATTTTTCATAATGAAGAAATAAGCATTTTATTCTTGGATATTTAATTTTTATAGAACGGATTCATAGGTGGATCATGGATCTTTCAAAGAAGTAAAAACATGCTACGTTATCAATAGCTGCTTGGCGAAATAGTCTCTTCTCAAAGATGTACCAAAAAGTAAGAACATTACCTGGAACTACGTCACGAGCTCATAAGTCGTGATAGGGTTAGTTTCATCTGGGAAATCCATCAATCTTTGAACCGATTCTGAACGATGGGTAAAATAATTTCACATGGTTGATGGTTTTTCTGGATCAAATATCTATAGTGATCAGAGCATGTCTTAAGCGGGCTTTTAAGCTCTTTAAAATATTCTTCAATCCAAGAATCATAATTTCACATTCAAAGCTGGAAGCTGTCCAAGGAAATCAGGATAATTTTAGACCGAATAGGAGGTCAAGCATGTTTTTGTCGATACCGATACTCATTTAAGGTTGTTTAAAAAAGAATTCAGGTCGTCCACACGTACCTGGCAATGATTACGTAAAAACACAATCCAGACTATCAGCTCACAAATTTTATCAGTACTTCTCTTTGAAATAGCTGAGACTTCTTAGAATAGGCTGTTTAATATTTTTAACTCACACTATATAGTTTGAAAGATAACCTGGTACAGCAAACCCTTGAGCATAGATTTACAGCTTGTGAGAATGGGCGTTTGTAGCATCATTATATGTGAAAATTCTGAGCCACGGATAGCGAGACCATCCTATGTCACTTCCTCAACCTTTGAACAAAATAACCTTTGCAAAAAGGGAAAGCATATTACAAAGTCGAAGTGTTTCATAAACAGTGATTCAAATAATCCAAGAGTATGAGCCTTCAATGCCACATTGGCGGAATTTGGCAGTCTCACTTTAGACAAAACTATTTTCACAGGAGCTGCATTATGCGTTTCATGCCTTGTAATATCATTGAAGTCATTATAAACCTTAGTCAAAATACGGAAAATAGCTTAGTGGTGCTGACATTATTCTCCCTAGGTGATAAAATCTTTGTTGGTTATCCTTTCTTTCCAATCATCTGATCCTTAAATATTTTTAGATCGGAAAAGCAGGCTCTTAGATATATTCTCACAAACCTCATTTTTATCTCTGAAATAACCACGGTTCTGTCGAGCTATCTTAGTTCTAATATGACAGCTTGATGGTTGAAAATTAGTGCTGCATAGAGCTCCCTATATGTATCATCTAACTGCATTCTATCCCTCCCCATAACTTTTTAGTGTGCCAAAAAATACTAAGTTTGCTTGTCAACGTTCTCTTGGAAAAGATGGGTCCAAAAATATGCTTCAACCAGCGCCAAAGTATCTTTGTATGACTTTCAAGAGCTAATATTTCAATGAATATTGAATAAAAACAGTTGTTTTTTGGCCATTTTAGTCTCATTTATTGTTAACTTGCTGCTTTGTTTTTGATTTCACAAGATGATGATTTAATGTCTTAATTGTGACGAGATTAACAGATCCTCATGAGTTTTCAACAACAGTTAACCAACTTTGAATAAGAATTTACCCTTTCAACACGTTTTAACATATAATTACAGTAAATCGTTCAATTTTTTAGTGAGCTGTACGTTTTTAAAAATCTGAAATATTTGTATGCTTATATATAGTGTATTATAATATCAATTGATTTCAATTCACATGATGTGCCAGATTGTTACCATTGTCAATGATTGAAAAACTGATAAGTACCACAAATATTCTATTTAAACTTGTGGATCGCTATTATGCCTCCATAGGAAGAGCTTAAGATCAAGCGAAATTGTGAAATAGCTTAAAAATGATGTCATGAATACTCATTCCTATATACCTTTAATTTTGAGTTTAATAAAGATTTGGTTTTTGGAGGGGCAAGTTTTTGCGGTTAAATAACCAAAAACTCGATGGCCCTTAGTAAATCTAGTGAATTAATAATAAAACTGTAGGTGACATGCGCCATATGTTGAGTGGTGCTATTTAAGTTTTTAAAATTGGCACGTGTCTTGAAAAGATATTGTAGATGGAATCTCTCATGAATATTTTAGCTAATCAGAGTTAATTTGCTGTCATACCTTGGAATTTAGTTTTGACATGCGCTTCGAATATAGATATAAGAGTAGAAATTGTGATAAGAACAAACATAATGTACTTCTAAAATGTGAGCGCAAATATGAAACTTATAAAGTCTAAATGATTATAATCAGTAACATCCTGCAAAAAGTTATATTTTGTATTCTAGATTTCTAGCTCTATTAAAATTAGATCGTAAACTTAAACAGGTCCTGCCAAAATTGAGGGTTAAGAAGGCATGCTAACGGTTTATTTTACTCAAGTATTACATTTTTTGAATAGATCATATCAAGTTTAAAGTTTATTGTATTTATATCAAGTAAAATTCATCAGATGAATGTGAGGTTTGATTAGTATTTTCTTCATTACTTGTATTGTATGTTTTGTATTCGGGTTCAGGGTTGCGTAGTGTAACTCGTTTTAACCAAAAAATTTGGCCAAGACCGATCGTAAATTTAACAAAAACCTTAAAATGTACAGAAACATTAAAATGATGAGATTGAGTGGCAGAGGACAGATTAAAATAGAGCTTTATAAATTAGCATATGATTTAAACGGTCCAAAATGCGATTCTGCTAAATATTGAATTTCATACTTTTAAGAATATCCTTTCTGAATTGTAAAAAATATTAAGTCAATATATTAAAGGAAAGGACAACAATATGTGTGTGCCCTTAAGCGCGTAACGCTGTTGATCGTTTTTTTCATTTACATTATATTTTGGAAATTCTCCAACAGCGTCCTTTAGTCCTTAGACTTTATTTAACTTTAATTCAACTCCTCAATCTTCTATTTTTTCGTATGTTCAATAAATATGATGTTTCTATAACATTCAAATCATTACCAATATGAAAAGTTTGATTATTTAATTGTTCGATCGTGGCACGCTTATTGTTTGAGTCGTTTAATATCTTATCAAAATAGTATTAAATCACTGCGCTTGCTCGTGTGTTTATATTTTTATCTTCTTCTTTGAGTTAATTTGATATTACAACCTACAAACTTATCCTGTTAACAAACATTTACACGTACTCAATTTATCAGTATTGGCAAAGTCAACGCTTCAAAACCCTCCTAATGGGAATAAATTAATTTATGTTTGAACAAATGCGTCTTGATTTTAAAGAGAGTAAACTTATCTTTTACCCAGAATCTATTTTTAAAGAGAGTTTGCTTAAATAATTAGAGTTTGCGCAGTAATGAAAAGATTCTTTCGAACTTTATGCTATTCGTTCTGTTCCAGAAGAAAAGTTATATCAATTCCAAATAAATTTCGATTTGTGACTATTTTTAAATTTGGTCACAAGTATTCTGAACCACCATTTGAGCCTAATCTTTTTGCCGATAATGTTCCGTATAAGAGAGCCCTAGATGCGCCTTTTGAACAAGTTGAGTTGACATTTATCAACGCTGTGAGGGATATAATGAACAATCCTAATGTTGAAGTTTTTTTTCATTTTTACTCAGATTGATACATCGAAGAACTTGAACGAGTATGGTCTTGACTCCTTGGATATTATGGAAATGATTTGTGTTGCCGAGTTAGAATATGGTAATTGACAACATAATTCAGAAATCTTAGTTGAAGAAGAGATTCTGGAAAAAGTTCAAACCATTAACGATGTAATGAAACATATCAGGGAAAACTACGAATTCTACAACTAAACAGTGAAGGAAAGTTCCGAATTGTGATTAAATATTAGTTTAAATGAATTTGAACTATTCCAAACAATATGTGTTTTTCTTAGTTCGTGTCTGCTTGCATTCGTGTTGTGCTTAAGTAAAAAACTCATTCCAGGTTTCGGAGTATTCGTAAGCATACCTAGAATCCCAACATGTGTGTTCCACAAACACAATTTCATTTCCTCGTAACAATATGTGACTAATTGTCGTCCATCGGGAGAGAATTTCAAACAGGTCATTGGATGAGTGAAGTTGTTAACGATTGTGCATCTTAGGTTTCGAATGTCATAAATTCCGTACTGTCCAGTAATCGTGCCAACGACCAACCTCCGAGTGTGAATGCAGTAGTCAACCATGTGGAACTGCCTTAAAAAAGGAAAGTAGCTTATAAAATCTGTCTCTTTTTTGACTATCTTGTGCACGCTACAACTCAGAAGGAGGTCGATCGCTTCCGTTATTAGCTTGATAAACTGGTCTGGGCAGCGCTTGGCCATCATGTCGATTAAGTAAACGACTTCTGTGCGCACCAAAGTGATGCGCGACGGTTGCGAGGTGAGGGGGTTTTGTTGGTGTCGGACGTTTGAGACTGCAACTGCAGCCACCAGTGAAGATTGCCCCATGCTTACATATGAATTTGAAGAAGAATATCTTGGGAAGTCTTTGTTGATGACAGTTATTATGAGTTCGGAGTGTAATAAGACTATTTCCTTGAGCGAATCGCGGTATTTGTGTAATAATTCGCTCAGTTGAAGGTATTGGTGGGTTTTGGAACGGTTTAAAGACTCGAGATACTGAAGGTAAAAATCTACGTAGGCGTTTGTTTCCAAAATCGCCATTATAAGCTGGGAAAGGTTTATATGTGGTTGCCATACCGAAAATGCACGGCCTAAAAAGAATAAAAATGCCTTTCGCATCGGATATTGGGTATAGTTTTTCACATTTATAAGAGATTTAATAAGTTTTGACATGATGTTCGAAAGAAGTATGATAGTGGATACTGTAATCACTGGTTGGGTCCTTTTATCCCCTACTCCAACAACCAAAGGGTCAAATTCTTTGGGAAACTCCGAAATAATAAAGGAGACCAAGAACACGGCGATTGTTCGTTGGTATCGTTGATCGCTGGGCCAGAATCCGTAAAATCCACCAGACTCGATGTAATCATCGGTAGGCAACACCAACAAGTTTTCTACCTCGGTGTTTTCAACCTGTTCCACTGTGGGCAAATACAAGCACCAAGAGCGGACAATACTTTGTCGGCATGAGCTGGTCATGTTTTTAAGTTCTATAATCAAAACGGAGTAACTGGCGTTTCGTATTTCATCGTAAGAATCCAACCAATAGCAAATCAATTCATGAATACAAGGAGCTTGGTAGAAGATTTTCTTTCTCATGAGTACAGAAATTATGGTACAGTAGTGAGTGAATAAAAGACTCCAAGATCTTCTTTGTCCATCTTTGAACTTCTTTGAAGATTCAACGCATAAATCTGGGACGCTGGTAGTGATAAATCTTCTACCACTTGCTGAATCGATCGAGACAGTTTTTTGAATTTTGAATTGCGACAACTTTTTTGAGGGTTCTTGTACGACTGGAATAGGTTCTTCTTCCACCATCTCTTCATGGTAAAGATTACAAATGGAATTAGTGATTGCAATCAATCCCACGAGATGCTGAGCTGTGATGATACTCGAAATTTGCCAATGCGTGATGTATTTTTCAATGTCGCTTCTCGGATTGGATTCATCATCACGTAGGGGCTTGTCAGATGATGCAAAGGAACAAAGACTGTTCCTCCATCCAGGAATGTTTAGCTGCAACTTGTGCCTTGACATAAACCCAAATGAGACAGGCTGAAGAGGAGGCAAGATATCTAAAGCGTTTTTACAAACATCGTCAAGTTGAGAGTCAACGCCCCATGGATGAAGAAAGGAAATCAACAACTTGGCTGTTGAAAATAGAACGTAAGACCTGTAATTCTGCAAAGAAAGACAGTATTTTTTATAGGACTGTATGTCGCTCGTCGGGCATAGCCCCATCGTTAACACAGTTAATGGAAGACTTGCTTGTTCTTGAGTATGAACCATCGATGAAGCGCAAAACTCGTTCAGGCTATTGTTCGAGGTTGTGAAGAGAGAGGCAGTAGAAGACACTTTTGATTGAGAGGACTCTTTTTGGGGTTCGATCTATCTTCCTCGCAAATCAATAATGAAATCACAGTGTCAAAGTCGATCAAAAAGACATGAAAATCCGAATCGTGATGACCAGTACGAATAGAGAGTACCTCAAACGGTGTCGTGAAGGAGCTAACGTTAAGATGCGACGATGTATTATTTGAGCTCGAAGCCACTGTTCCAGCCTGTTGTCCGTTGGCCAAATTAAAGGCCGAGGAATGGTGGGGGTGGTGGGACGAAATATTTGAAAAGCTCGATACATTTACAGAAGTAGGCGGGATTGATAAATTTTCAGCATAATCTTTTTGAAAATCTTTATTTATGCTTAAATTCCAATGTGCTTTATTTTTCAAACTCATTTTTCTTAGAACACGCTGGAAAATCTTTTTTTTTGTTGGGAGAACATGTGCAGCGTGCCGCTGTGAACTCATAAAGCCGCGTTTTATCTTGAGGTCTCGAAAAACGGAATGGTGAGGTTTACCGTTGTCGTTGGAATCAATGTTAACAACTCCAAGGAATGAATTAATCTCGGAATCAGAGGAGTCCTTCGTCTCACCTTCACAAACTTCGAAGATCTCCACCGCTGTTTTACCAGTAATGCACCTCTCCAGATTACCAGTGGTAATTTGCCAAACGAACAAGGTACCGTCGGTACAATAGATGAGGAGTAAATCTTCCCGAATCTTCCACTTCACCGAATAAACAGGCGATGAATGACACCTCGTACGAAGAATCGCCTTCTCGTATGATAAGTTAATTAGCGAAACTGAATAATCACTGGCAACTGAAATCACGGTTAAGTTGGAAGAGGATATGGATTCGCCTGACATCACAAAAATCTCCTGTATGAATCCTCCATGAGGGTAATAGATTTTTATCTGGTCACCTGTCACTATGTTCCAAAGTCTTATTGAAAAATCCGCCCCTCCCGACAATAAATGACATGGATTATGACGGTTACATTCCTCATACGGATGACACAAACAAGTGACGGCACCATAGTGGCCCTTCAGAGTGAGGGTTGATACGTTTTGAACCTCTTCCGTTTTCCTCAATAGTTGGGATTTCAATATTTCAACTGTGTTGGCAATTACGATCAAGCCATTCTTCAACCCAAATACCATGAAACCGTGCTCGGTCAACTGAAGACTGCATGAGACTTTGGAATCACAGACTAATGAGTTGGAAAAGTTTGATATCGATCCAAGGGGATGGCTTCGAATCCACACTTCTTCAAGGGAAACACTAGCCGATAATCTTAACTTTTTTCCATCCTCCCTTGTGACATAATCGCTTAAACTCCAGCCAACGATTTCCCCCGTTGTTATGACTGCAAAAAACAACACAGATACTGGGTGTATTAGTGTTTTAAGCAGAGAAGTACATACAATGTGGCCGCATTCGTGATTTTTCATATCTAGCTCATATTTTGCGCCCAATTTAAAGTCAGAACCAACATTATAGATAACTGGGATTCGATCGTCGAAACACACAATAAATGAAAATTCATCGAGGAAAATGATATTGCGAATTTTATGCTCCGGAATAGGTATCTTGTTTATAAAAGTAAAATCAGACATTTTTAACATAAATATATCATGATAAGACCACAGAAGAAAATAAAAAGAATTTAACGGTTCTACAAGAACAGACCGGATGGAATTCCTGGGAATTTCCAGCGGTAGTTCATTGTAGTTTCCGATTATCTTTGATGGATTGTCATCTTTTATGGGCGGTTTGAACTTCGGAAGGTTATATGTCACGAAGGAGCCATCATGTGTAATAGATAAAACCATATCCTCTGCTTTTCCAGTCAAGGAGCCAATCGAAAGGCTTCTGATAGTCCTGATACAATTTTTGAAATTTTTTTGTTTCAGAATATAGATTGTTTGAAATTTAAAGGGGTCGAGGAGGTGTATGACGTCCTGGTATCCAAAACAAGCCAGGATAGACTCTCGGATGGTTTTAGGGTGTCGTACGGGTAGGACCAACAGTGAATGAAACCGGCCGTGAAGAAAGGTGGAAGCCAGACAGCAGCAAGTTTCGGAATTCCACAAACACAACTCCTGGTTGTCGGCGAGACTGATGACGCCAGAATTTATGTCTAGCTTTTCATTGGATATGCTTATAAGGGATTCGATGGAGCTCGCGTGGGCAATTATCATGTTTTGAGGGGAAATCTAACTTCACCGATAATCATTACTTGCAGATCACCCTTCAACTCTTCGGTAGTCCAAAATATGAGCTGGCCTTCGATTGAACCGGTGACGACTACGCCGCTGTTGCAGACGGTCATGCAGGTGATCTGATGGGATGGTGGTTGATCCCCCCATAAGACTATTGGAATTTTCATCATGAGAGTCATTCTTGAAAAATTTTATGATTAAAAAATCTTGGTCAAATTAACACTGTCTAATTTTATTATAGGATGAATTCAACCACGCGCATGCCAGTGGTCTGTGTAATTTATAAAAATTACTATCTTAATCGCTAAAAATTAAAAATTACGACAAAACCCGAGTTTTGTAATAAAGTTTTCGTTTATGTTTATTTTCACCTCTAGTTCGTTTTACTAATTTATATGGTTTCTAATTAAGATAGTGCATCCTTCAATTGTATAATGCGCAATCTCTAATTTCACGGTATGTAAACTGTTTACTATTATTTACCGCATAAAAATACTCAGAAGTTGATAATTTTTCCACAATCCTAGGAATTTCATCTATTATATTTCGGTAAGTAAGCTAAAAATACACTATATTCTTGCTATCAATCGGGTTTGATGTGAATTTAAAATCAACATTTAATGTCTTTTGATTCGCCCATTTTATCTAAAATTTATAAAGTAACTTTTCAAAAAGAAATGAGTTTTTAGGAACTATCTATATTTTTTTTATTTAAATTCTGTCATAAATAGTTAAAATTTAATATAGTTTCAGAAAGGTTAGACTAGATTCGATCTGGATCTGAGCCTGCGTAAACTTTTAGGGTTCGCTTTTCTGTGGTTTTTGCATAATTTCAGACCTAGGTAAATTTCCAAAATTTAAAATCTTCTCCTGTTAGAAAAGTACGTTAAAGATTCACAAATGAAAATTTTGTGAAAATGGATATTAGATTTATAACATTGTTGAAAGCTATTCTATGAAATTAAGTCGTAAAGAATATTATTAAAATCATATTTCTTTTAATCTATAAAATGATCAAATGTGGTATTTTTCATTTTTAAATCCACTATTGAAATGGTGGAGTGAATAAATTTGAATTAAAATGGGTTGGTTTCTTAATAAATCGTGAAATGCTTAAAAATAATAAATTTAAAATTATATACTTTTATAAAATGATGGAATTATAATTAATCTTTAGACGTTACTTGAATTAAATTTTTATTTTTTGCACGATTTAAGTTTCTAAATTTTTAGCTTTAATGAATAAATTGTTTTTAATACATAATTTTACACTTAATTTTGCACAATGGTGTGAAGTGGCTAATATTTAAGCTGTATAATCGTATTTAATAAAAGTGTTAACAATATTTTATTTTCTCAAGAAACATATTTTTTCAAATTTTGAAACTTTATATGAGCTCAAATTTTTTGCTTTTAGACTCCATTTTATTCGAGTTAAAGTCAGTTTTGGTAAAAATTAAAAGCCATTTTCATTGCCATAATTTGTAAAAAATTAATCCTCGAATAATCAAATAATATCGCAGTCTTACACGTCCTTCAATTTAAGTGTCATTTAAAAAAGCATCGGTCACATTTCATTTTATCCTTTTATTTTGATTAATTTCATCATTGAAACTGGCCACAATTTAAAGCTTAAAACTTTTAAAATTATTAATAAAAGATAAATATAGTTGATTTTTATATGTTTGACCCAGTATTTAACTTTAAAAGTCATATTTTCCCGAATTCCTCCGAACATTTTAACCAGGATATTTTTGTTATTGTTAATATTTGAATTTCCTGATTCTTCTCTCATTTTTCCATTATAAAAAATTTCTAAAATGAAAATATGATTACTCTACTAATGTGGGGAAAATCTTTTAGATGCTGCAAAAAGTGTTGCAAAAGCTTGATATTTTTTGTAAAACCTATTTCTTGGTCATTGAATCAGAAAATAAGATTCTTAATATAAGTAAATCGCCCTTTATTAATTATCTATTCTGGAACCTATTCGTTCAAACTATCATAACCACCGTACGGGGTTGAGATAGTTTATCCTGTACTGTTTCAACCGAAGTGGTTATAGTTGAAAGGGTTGTTTTTGTGGTCGAGTTGATGAGAGAAAGTTGGTTGGGGATAAACCAAAAATTTCATCGTTTGAGTGATAGAAATGAGTCTTGACAACAGATTTATTTGTAAGATTATAATGTAGGAGTAATTAAACCATCATTTTTATAAAGATTCATATAATATCAATATTGATTATTCATAATGTTAAGTGGAGCTCCTTAGATTTGACTTTCCAAAAGTCAACCCCACCATACTTCATACTTCACCGTAAACGAAATTGCTAAAATTTATCGTCTTTTAACTGAAACACATGTACACATTGTTGAAGGTTTAAACAAAAAGTTAAAGATCTTAATCACTCGGCAGGATGAAAAACAAATGACTGGTTTTAATTCGATTTTTAGTGTTTTAAAAATTGTGGAAAGATTTTAAACGCGTTCATAGACTCTTTCAAGGAGTTGGAAAACAAATAATTTTAAATATATTTAAGTTAATACCTGTATTATATATTCCACAATTCTTTATTCTTACAGTAGCATAATGAGAAAGTTTTTAGGTGTATATATGACCGTTATTAACATTTACTGCGCGCACTCCGCTGTTAACGAACTCTCATAACACTAGTATTTTTGAATCATTTTCCTATTTTAAGTCTGATTTATAAAAATTTCATTTCTGCTTCAATTGCATTTTTTGATTTTCTGCAGGATGGGAATAATTTAAAGCTGGTTTATAACCAGTTTATGCTGTTGGAAAAATGTAAGGTGTTGACATAATATTAAAAATTACAACGTTAATTTACGGCAATTCAAGTTATTTTATAATTTATTGTAAGAAATGTGAAATTTATCTTAAATGAGATTTTATAAACGGTAAATAATCTAAAAATCGAAATGTGACAAAATAGTGCCGTAAAGTTCAATTAATCTGAAAATACACGATTAAAAAATTATCTTTTTACTGACGAAAGCTTAAAATTTTCCAGTTTTAAAATGAGTTAACGATTTATCCCGCTTCATTAATACATGGAAAATGGCTCGGCCTTGTTCGGCTACGATAAACGTACTAGTTACATTAAAATTATTATTCATTGATGTTTCTCGCTTTGAAGTGCAATGTTTTCTTTTGAAAATAAGGTTATTTAATACCTCTGTGTGATTCAAGATGAATAGACGTTTGAGCTCACCTTCTTAGTTATCTAAATGAATGGATAACTTGTCATGTACATTGAATATTATTATTTCGTGTGACAATAACAGATCAAAGTTAAGAAGTCAATAAAATTTAAAAAGGTCAGATTTTTTTAGTTTTACTAATATTAAGACTACTACTTTTGTACAATCAGAGATATAATTAAGCTCTTTGTTTCAAATGACACTACAAACTAATTTGATGAAGCAAATGAAATCTAAAGCTGACAAACACTTCCCTGTTTCAGTATCAGAAATATTCAAAGTTTAACTTGTTAAACTTTCCACGTTATAGACGGTGTGAGTTTTCAGCTATTTAATTTTTTAATGAAAAGGAAAATATGATTGGCCATTTAATACTAAAAGAAGTTTACATAATGGGATGGTACTTGTATTTTGGGTCATCTTAGATTCATATTAAATGTATAAAAATCAGACCCACTAGCTAGAGCCTTCAGAAAGAAGCGATATAATTTCTCAACGATGGTTGCCATTTTATTTGAAACATAAAATGGCTGTTTTTACAGTTTAAAAGATTTGCTTTTTAAGAGCAAGGATATGTAAAGACTATGAGGGCTTCTTTATAAGGAAGTTTCAGTTAATTTTACTTCGTCCTTCGTTTAAGCTCTGCCTACTAGGTTAGGTTAGGCCGTTCAGCGCCTATCCACCTTTCGGCATCCTTGTTTCCGTGTAGAAACTAGGTGCCGGGTTGACTGGAATTCTAACCTCATCGTCAACCGACACGGGTAACCATACCACTTCAGCTTTGGTTTGGTAGAAAAATGAATACAAGACAACATATGGTTTGCGCACACAATTTTACCGTGCATACTCGGTTTTCCTCAGTCAAAATAACATTTATACTGCTTGACTAGAATTTATACACTTAACCTGATTTCCTCATTTGCTAAATGTTTAAAAAATTTAGAAGTTCTTAGGCCAAAGATGACCTCGCAAATTATACACCACTCAATTTATCATCTTAAATACTGAGAAGCAAAATACCCGAGATGTATAAACATGTTTGGATCCCAAATAAAACTAAATTTCTCCCAAACCTATTTTATCAATATCGCATAAAATACAAACCTACGTAATAATTTTCACCTCGGCTTTTCAAATTGACAAGTTACTATCATATGACAGATGAATGCTAATTTTTGTTTAAGTGGAAAACGTAAATTAAAAATAATTCACAACTTTAGCAATAAAAATAAAACCAAAAAAACATAGATTTGTGGGTGTATGATGACGAATTCTGAAGAGACCACAATAGAATTATTGATTTCAAACATTGGTAAATAAAAATTCTTTTTTCGGATGATTTCGTATGTTATTGTCTTTTTTATTTTAAAATTTTTAATATTAACCTTTCGAATGTAAAATTTAGAGTGAATGAAATAAAATAATAAATATTGGCCCATTAGGTTCAAAATGGCTTTAAAAATTTTTGTTTGCCATTGTTCATAAGGTCTACATTATAAACAATTTATGTGATTTAAAAATCCATGTACTTGCATTTCATGCGAAAAAAGAGGAAGCTACTCTCGTTAACCGTTTAGAATAGTGCATTAAATTTCACATTCTTCAAAATCAGAATTGATCGAATAATTCAAGTTTACCGACTAACCATACATATTTACCACGTACTTTATCCAATATTTCAAAACTGCTCATTTCGGAAAATGGAAGAAACTCTTATGAGACCCTAACAGAAAAATAAATTTAAAATTTAGAAAATGGTTAACCGAATGTTCTAAAATTTTTTTAAATTAAAAGGCATGTAACTATGCACGATTCTGATTATTTATGAGCATAACGGAATTATTCAACTGCCATGTTATTTCTATTCACAAACCATTTCAATTTAGTATAAAATGGCTTGAAACCTTAAAAATACAAATATGTTGATTCATATTAAATCTTAAAATTTATCCTTTATAATTTAGTCTTATTAATAATGTTTAAATAACTTCGTCTCTCATCGATAATTATTAAAATACAGCCATGTTGAATTCTAGCTTGTTTTAAAATTCTTTTTAATTCAGTAAAAATATTCAATTTTTTCTTCTAAACTTATTTTATTGCTCGAAATGATGTGTCGAAAAGAAGGTTAAACATTTTTGTTTTGCTTTATTGAACACCTTGAATACAATTTAGTTCTAACGTGGTTATATCTATGGAGTCATAAACATTAAGTTTATTGATTTTTAACAAAATGAAATTTGAAGTATAACTCAAAAATGTATTAAAATAAATATGCAGTTTAATTTGAATGTCACGAGAAACCAAATAAGCGGTTTATGCAAAACGAATATTTTTTGATAATATTTGTGAATTTTATCAAATTGATATGAATGTTAAAATTAAGAAAATTATAACTATTTTTATGATATATCACACCTTATTTTTTATATTTTTAACTTTAGAACATCATGAAGGGTTACATCGTGAATGAAATTTCAAAACGTTAATTCAATGGAAAGCGCCGCTCAACTTGGTAGAAATTGATAGAATAGTCTTTCCTAAATTTTACTTGTGTATAAACCAAAGTAAAAAAGAATTTGGGTTGCGTTTTGTGATATTTAAGCCTTATCAATTAAACGTGTGGCCGCTTCCTGTGCCGTTCATACTAATCACATAAAAAAGATATACATTTTCTTACGTAACCCCGTTCATATATTCCTGAGTAGTACAATTGAAGAAAACACAAATTACTTCTCAAGGTATTTTCTGAACACCAATATAAATAAAAAATTATCAAAACTGTCGTTGTCCAAACTTACGAAAAACAAGATTGTACAAAAGCAAAAAGTCTGTTTATTTAGATTTTTCTGATGTTAAAATTAACTTATTTAACTCATCTCGCACTCCAGTTCGAGGATTTTCAACAGTTTAAAGTGTATTTTAATTTTTGAAATTATAAAACAACGTAAAGAGGTGGAGATTATTGATTTTTCCATCTAGATACGTGTTAAAAGTCATTTAAGATATCATTTATATGTTTGCAAAATACTAAATTTTAAATTGATGTAAAATGAGTAAAATAGATGGAATTACTTTTTCAAGTTACTGCTTTATTTATCATATTAAATCTATAATTTAATTAAATTGTCACTAATCATAAAAACTTACTTGAGATCTTATCAAGTCTTTTTAAAAAAGCGGTTTTTAAATTATCATGTAATCTAGCGCTAAATATATAAAATTCACAGAATCAATCATCTATCCTGAAAATGTATTTTCATCTGTACAAAATATTTATAAAAGAATAAAATGTTATGATATTTTTAACAGATAATATTCGACATGTCCCGAGGAAAACAATACGTTTCAACGCATTAAAACGGATTTAATTTACTATTTTAAATGTATGAAGTAAAGTTATTCTTGAGATAAAATTTAATCAACACCAAGATATTTATAACATTAATGTTACGCCACTAAAAGATAAATTTATTATCAGTCACCGCGCACATTTAACATGGCAAATCAAACTCCACAAAATTTAATTATTTAATTTTAAATTGAATCTTTAATCATTGAACTTTCGATCTGATTTTTAATTAATTTTCAATTTATGATTATATTACATAGTAGCGGTTTTTGAGTTGTTTTGTAGCAATAAAAATTCAATGATCAATAAAATTTAAATATGGCTGATTTATAATTTACTTTAAAAATTTGTAAAATTCTCAGACCATCTTGCATATCAAAACGAAAAATTTTCACTTAAATTTCATCAGAAAGTATAAAAGAACATATTTTAAACTAATTAGTTATCTCGATTTCGCTACTTATCGGTATTGTTCAACTTTCACATGTAAAGACTTCAAAATTCACAATCACTCGTTATTTAAGAAAAGTGAAACGCTGCTTGAATATGAAATGTGTATAAATTCAAGATTTACAAAACTTTCTGGTGCTTCACATATCAGTGATAGAACCACGTACAAGAAACCGCAAAATTTTTATTTAGATTTAAAAAATTTCTCAGTTATTAGTGTCTAAGTTGAATTTAAATTGATTATTTCATATATTTTCTTCGAAGCTTGTCTTAAAAGATTGTCAGTTATAACCAGATAATTAAACATCTATTTCCGGAAACAACATTTTTAATTTTTGATCATTTTAAAATCTTTGAATTTTAACAGTTATATTGGTGGTATCTGGTAGGGAGTGTGGAAATGTTAAATATTTAATTTCTGAATAAATGAACCAAAATTGAGCCCAAATAATTAGTTGGGCGAACGTAGAGAACTATATTCGATGTATATTTTCAGGAACTATTTGGACGAAAACCTCACGAAAATAAAGACTGTTTCGTTTAAATTAATAAAATACTAAAACAGTTAATTCTAAGATAATATTTGGCTTGTATAATCAATCCATAAAACAACTAAATTTTCACTTTATCTTTTGTTAATCCTTTATTTTTATAAAAATACCACATGCATTGATACGAGTATAGTTTTGATGAATATCCAATTGATTTAAAGAAATACTGACAAAAGTCTTATGAACTACATTGCAAGGTTATATCATAAAATTGAAACTTATGAAATCTAAAAAGATATATTAAAATGAAAATTAAATCATCCGACCTAATCATTCGTGAATCTTCGTTGAAAAGTACTATACCTAGTTAATTTAAATATTTTAATTTTATAATTATTTAAGGTTATAATTTTAAAAGAATACTAAATTTTTCACAATTAAAACATAATATCGCAATAAAATCAAACACATAAAAAGTATAAATCAAGCTAATCTGAGTCTACATATAATGAATAAATCAAATATATTTTCACGTTGACAAAATATAACAAAAACTTGATCATTTTAATTATTTTCAAGTTTAGATTTTAGTATATCTAATTTAGAGAGAACACTTAATATAATCCAATAAATCCTCATTTATGAAAAGAAGAAGGCTAAAATCTTGAGGTTTCGTAGATATTTGTTTTTATTCATCGACGATCATTTACGAATTAATTTGAATTTAACACTTGGTTTAATAAGTCAATTGCTTATAATGAAAATAATTTTAATTTTTTTTAATTTAATGACTTCTTTAGAAGAGTAATATTGGGGAATAATAAATATGTAAGAAACAAATAATTGTATTTTTGAATATTTGAACAGTTTATAATGGTGAAAGTTGCGTTTTAATGTCAATTACTTATAAATCCTCTGAGTAAATAGCCCTGTCAGAAACAGAGAAGTACGCCTAAATTTTTTTAAATAGTAGGATGGAATATAGGTTATAAAAAACCAATATTTATAATCGTTAGTTAGATAAACAGAAAAAATCTTTGGGTTGAAACTGACTCGAATTTTTTCAGTTTCACGAAAATAATCAAAAAGTAGAGAATCCCACAATTTTCACATGAAACTTAAATTAATAAAATTTTTAAACAAATCTGTTATTTATAAATAACAGGGTGATACAACTAAACGAGTGTTAATTTATACATTTTGGTCTCTATTTTATATTAAATAGTAAATTAGAATTTACGCATCCTTTTATTGTGGGAAAACTCTTTCATAAAAGAATTATTTCAATTTTAATAAACTTAAATGAAGTTTTATACAGTACTTTAAGTGTGAATTTTATGTTGATAAACAAATATTTTATTTGTTTATAACAATTGTAAGCAATCAAAAGGGATAAACAATTTCATGTGTGCTATAAAAAGAGTATTAGTTTAATTAATGTAGTTGTAACGTTTACTAATGATAGGCGGCGGCGGCGTTATCTGTTGAAGTATGTTTAACTGTATCATTCAGCTATTATTTTGAGTTTTAGCGATAAGATATAAATTGTTTAAATTACCGGATATGAGTTTTCCACCTTGTGAAATTACCTGATATTAAGATCCTTATCACTAACTTCCAGAAATACCATAATATTTTACGATTCACTTTAAATTGAGAAATTTGACGGAAAGACAGATTCTTTTGAATTTTTTTAGATTTAACAATATGCGTGTCTAAAAGAAACCCGTTTTCATCCCACAGGTTGAATTATTAGTTATATAAACCGCCAAATTTTAAATTTTAACAAATAGATTTTTGAGTAAAACCGATATATTTTCTACATATGTATATAAGTCAGATTAAAACCTATGACGTCATTATGTGAAAATTTTTGAGTTTTTTTCTCAGAAAACAATAGATTAAATCTAAAATGTTGAAAAATTAGTTGTAAAACATCGAGTTTATGCTACGAATTAGCTCATGTTTACAAAAGACTTGAGAAAGCATTTTTTTGAGATGATAAAATTGACTTCATTAAATCTATGCAGTTAAAATATAAAATATTAAAATTTTATGGTGTTTCACTTGTTAAAGACTATAAACATACCGTATTACGTCAGTATTTCTCATGATACACGTGCGAAAAAAATGATGAGTTAAACCATCGGCAGCTTGACAATTGAAAGGTAAATAGGGTGAATGATGAAATTTTTGAGAATATAAACAGAGCAGCAAAAAATGTCACTTTAAAAATCTCGTAAATACTAACATGAACAATTCACTCGACAATAAAACAAGAATAAATTGCGAGACGGTTTGGGTTAGAAAATGAATTTTAAACGATGAGTCAGTTAAAAATATTAAACGTACCAACTAGTCTACAATACAATAACTAACAACGTATTAAGCTGTCTGCGAGGAAAAGAAAGACCATTTTTTAGCAAGATCTTCTAAAGGCTCAATATCCTTGATTTCGATCAAACTAAAGAGTTCGCAGACTAACAAATAATGGTAGAAAACTGTATTCAGATGAGTCAAAAGTCCCAAATTACGAATACGGCTAAAATGGGCGGTAAAATAATGACATAAGATAATGCCCATCATTTTGCAAATTTTTTGAATTATCGAGATGAAATTTGGCGGGTATTGATTTCCGAGTTTTGTGGGGATTGATTCCTCAGAAGTGATGCAGCGTTCGATAAAGGAAATAGATTGGAGAATATATTGATTGGCTGTTAGTTTTGTTTTTTTGTTTTTGTCGTCGATCCAAGACAAAATCGTGGAACCAAACATCATTTGAGGACAGGTTTCATCGGTACAGGTGGTGAACATTGCGGCTGAAAGCTCAATAACGTTTTTGTATAAGTTGACAGTGTTTGTGGCCATCCACTCGTTTCTGTCAATAGGCTGGTAGTCACAAATGTAGCGCCTGAATTCGTAGGGTGGTAACAGCAGCATATTACAGTTAGCTTCGTCGAGGTACTGCTTCGTTTCCGCGAAAGATTGAAGTTTTTTTGATTTTTTAAAAATATTAAGCATTATCTAAAAATGAGAATAAAATCTTCGATCCGTTAGAATATAGGCAATTGATTAAAATGGATTTTTATGTTGTTATAACAACGAAATAAGGCAAAATGAATTAACATTCTTGTTCTATAAAAATTAAAATCGCGTTTTAGCTAATCTTGTTTCACAACATATAATTTAGAAGTGATAAAATCGACTTACTTAATCATGTATTTTCTCGTTAATCCTCGTTTTTCATCATTTATTTATTTACAATTAGGGACTTGGTTTTACTGATTCCGACTTAATTTTCGTAAGATCTTCAACCAAAAATATTTAATCCTGATACTAGTTAGAAACGCCCGAATAAAACAACCAAATTATTCGGGAATGAAAAATCCAAACCGTCGGAATTAAACCCGAGCAGTGAATCGTTATCTCATAATTTAGAAAACAGCAAAAAAGTGCCACAGTTTTCATATACTCCCTTAATAACAAATTTGTAAAATAATTAGTTATAGTTATGATGCTGTTGAGCATGTGCATGAAATATTCTCATGGAAATATTCGGATAATTGAACCATACCTCTTCATTTAATCTGATCTCTTAAACCCATATAACTCATGCTATATACGAAATGAGTTCTGAGACAATTAATGGTTCACCAATATCAACAGATTACTTTTTTAACTCACGGGCGGTGATGTCGCAAAAATTGTAAAAGTATGTTGTTTGATTTAGGTGAGAAATTTATTCAAATACTGACTAAAATTTTAAGACTGGACCTTTCTATGGCTGATTGCGTGTCACAAGGATATTATGACAAACAACCAATGCGCATACTCGTCAAATTTAACAAACGTTTTTGTGTCCTACGATTTTAACCAATATTTTATAATTATCGTATTGACAAATAAATATATTCATCGAGAAGTTCTAACTTCTTAAAATTATTAAGATTAATTTCCGTCATCTAGACGGTGTAAATTACATTTATGATCGTACGATAACTAAGCGTTAATTAAAACCATTATCGCATTCACCACTCCTTCGCTTTAGCATTTTTGAATGCTTATACTTTTAAGTACAAAAAATTTGTTTAATGTAATGAGGTTATTTCCAGTCAAATTTTGACATTTCTGAGATTCGTATTATTATGGCGAAACTACATTGGTCTTATTTTTCAAAAAAATTTATTAAGGTCTATTTTAACTTTTTGGCAAACAGCTTTGGATTTATTTTTGAAATGACATCATTATAAGAGTCATTATTTACTATATGTAACATCCCGCAGACATGAAATCATAAATTCAATATACCTTATCATATATTAATTATTTTGACTTGGGGGTAATTGTAAATAGGATTTTATTTTAATTCTGCATCGTTGAGAATTGTTGAAGGTGTAAATATTACCTGCATCTTTTGACATGTTATTTACTCTATCTTACAATCATAATCTATGATAAAAATTCTTATTTAGAAAAATAAATATCCATCTATTTGTCGATTTGCTTTTTAAGTGTTGCGCAAGACAATAATAAAAATAATAATAATTCATAAAACTCATATTTATCACTTAATGCTCAAATAATAACTTTTGAAGTCTAATTTTGTTTCGAGCGTCGCTTTGTTTTGTATAATTCAAATATTAATATGATTGTAGAGCATGTCCGTTCGTCCTTTTAGAGTGTATAAAAGATAATCATCTTAAATTATAAAGTGTCTACGCATTCACTCTTATTCGTATTTTATTCAAAACAAAGAAGAGGCCATTTTGATCTCTGAATTCAAAATATATTTATAAGCTTTATAATGTACCCTGGCGAAAATAAATCGTTTCTTCATTTGCATCATACTCAGTCACCTACTTACAAAAAACTTTTCTCAACATTCACCTCGAAAAATCTCAATATTTAAAGATATTTGCCAGCGCAAAAATAAATGAAGGAAATTTAACAACATAATTTCAAACATTTTTGACAAGTGAAATTATTATCTTCATACGTTAAGGTTATATTATATTACGTCACACGTAAATGAAGCTGACAGAAGGTTTTAGGCAGTTATTAACGATCATGCGTAAACTTCTGCATTTTCATTTTTACATACAGCGGAAACGAACTGAACAGGGATTTAAATATTTTAATCGATGATTTAATTCAAATATTTAGTTTTTCGAACTTCATACCCTATTCTAGTTCAAATGGATACGTGTGTAAATTTAATTTTTCTCAAGAGGAAAGTTAAACTCATGTATATTTACGCTGTTACTTAAGAATATACTGTTAGTTGTGTTTTTCTGGCCTATTGACTCTGAATATTAAGCTTCTATATATACTCAAAAATAGGCGAATTTTGGTAATTTCGTTTCCAAAAAAACATCACCCAAAAGTGAAACATAATCTTAGAGGTGGTCCCCAAAAAATTTTAAATTTGTTCAAATATGAGGTTTCCATATTAAAAATAGTTAAAACTTTGAATCTTCATGAGCACATAAAATAGTAATGGAATGTTTTGTTGATTCTTTTAGATTTTTCCTTCAGGCGAATCCCATTTTACAATAGCTTAAAGAGAAAATATCAAAAAAATTATTTTTACACAGTGGACATTTGTAAATTTTAACCCAAAGGCTCATAAGATTTAAAGTTTTCGGCAGGTATTAAAAGTTACGCAAGCGTGAGAAATTTTCTGCTTTTTGTGTAAATTATCGCGTCGTTAAACATCAACAAAACCTTTCTCAAACAGAAGTAAAAAAGGTGATATTTTAAAATAAATAAATGATTGTTTATTGCGATGGAAGAATATTTCCCGTTCTATGACAAATATTTAACAAATGGCGCTTACACCAGTAAAAGCTAAAAAAGAGTATTTGACAAAAGATTTCATCAAAAATAGTACATATGTTCCATATTTTTATCTGAATCATGAATATTACTAGATTATTTTTAACCATAATCAGGTAGAATTATAATCTTCTCAAGCTATTCATGGGCCGAGAATCGATGTTTGAAAAGATTTCCCGTATTCTTTAATACAAGGTGACAACAGTGCTTTACCTCATAAAACACGTGAAATCATGTTATTAGCTAGAGTCTAGAAGTTGGGTGAGTCCTTATGAAAGAATGTAGATATGTTCAAGCTAATATTACCGCCATGTGCGAATTTTAAAACATATTTATCTATCTGAAGGCATTTCATTTTTTATCTTCATTAAAATCGTTGAGATAATAACTGTTTTACTTGAAGAGTCTGAGCGATGATATCTAAAGTATAGCTCAACTATTCTACTTCATGATATCAATGTTAATATACATCTTGTATGATAATTTTTTCCAACCTAAGCCGCCTGATTGCTGCGTTACCAGACTATTTTGATCTTCATATTATGCTTTTATCTTTTAACCATAATATTTCTTGTTGAAGTTAATGACTTCAATACTTCTAAATTTCAAAAAATGTGTGGATAATCGCATAAATGTACACTGTTACCTTTAAAAAGAAACAACTTAATGTGGAAATTTAAGTTCCCTTGTTTGGTAATGAAATGAGATAAAAAACTTACATTTTACCATCTATGTCGAGATTCATAATCTTGGCCACTACTATTTTTAACGGCTTCTAAAAATACAATTTTTTAAGAAAACGTTTCAAACATACAGATATAAAAAATTGTACAAATAAAAATGTAAGTCGAAGGAATTCATTAAAATTACGAAATTTTGACATTTTAACGAAGTACAGGAATAATTCAGCCGAAAATTTTCACAATTTTAAATATAGAGTGGTGGTGAGTGATAAATTAAAAATACAAAATATGTTCATGAAAGTGTACTTTTTATGTGTCGCCGATACAAAAACGAAAATTTTTTATACCACAACAAAAATTTGTAGTGTCCCAAAGACGTTAGCTTTAAAAATTATACTTAATATTTTGAGAAAAAAGCCAAGAATTAATAAAAATAAAGGTTGGAGCTTCTTGTCAAAATGCTTTAGTTCACTGAAAAAATTTTACTCTTGAGGTTATTGCATATTGGATTTTAAGTGGCAAAAATTCAGGTTGGAGAGATTATATTGTTGAAGTTTATAAACGTTTGTTGAGAGGGAAAAGAAAATATGCACGTGGGAGGCTTCAACTTGGTGGATGTGATTCTGAGAGTGCGCGTGATAATATGGTGAAAGAAAAACCGCCCTTACATTTTTTGCCTTTTTGAAAGTCACCAGAGCGATCAAACTTTTTCCTCCCAATAAAATTATGAATCAACGCTTTTAATTATATTTTATACCTATATCAAAACTAGTAGTTAATTCATGTCTGACAGACCGCGGTGTGTATCAAAAACATTTGGATAATTTTATCGACTCTGACAGAATCCAACATGGAACTCGTTGATTGTAAATGATCAAATGCAAACATGCTTGTCATTAAATTTCTTTGAAAAGAATGGATGAGTTAAACCTATAACGACTTCATTCGAAGAAAGTTCACGTATATTATACGCCCTTCTGTAAAAATCTCCTAGCTATGTTACTCCGTTCATCGTCTAACCCAATTTCAACACTCTTTCGTAGTGTAAACATCAGGTGTCGAGTGTGTTGAACTTTCACCAACAAAAACCTCAATCTATTATCGCTCCATTGGAACAACCGTAACTCTGCAGGATATGTTCACCTGGAAATAAACGATCTCGCTTACCTCTTTAAGGCTGAGGAGAAGCACACTCCTCACCTACTCAACAAGGACTAATAAATGTTCCTTAATGTTCGTCGCTACTCGAACCCTCACTCGTCCCCCCTGATGAAGGGAGATAATGAAAACAAATAGGTGTAAATCGTTTCAATTATTAAAATCGCGCCTGGGCGGTTTTTTACAACAAATTAAAAAAATTGTTTTTGTTGAATGATTAAAAAATTGCAAATTACTTTGAAAATAATAAAGATTGGGGTGAATTTAAAATCATTTATAACTTAGGTGATATAAAAGTGGTTGGCGTGAAAAATAGTTTATACCGTCTTATTTACAGTGATAATTTTCGGTTAAATCGGCATTTTATTAGATTTACATCATAAATATAAAATTGTAGATTGACGTTATTTCCAAAAATATAAATTTATCATCCCACTGAGTTATGAAGTATCATTAACTTTTAAAATCAGATTCAGACTGGAATATCCTCGATATAATTCGACTTTTACCGATTTAAGTCGATGTAAATTAATATATACGTTATTTTAACATTTTGAAATCTATAAAATTTTCAGAAAATTGTCGTCTTTTTGAAGCCATCAATTCTTTACAAAACGTACTAGACAATATAACAGAACATTTGAATAGGAATTTAATTTCATATAATTCCAAAATTGGCGTTTTGTGCTCTTATAACATAAGTAAAAATTTTGACTTTATACACCGTTTATTTTATATTTAAAGACCATTAATTTCAACTACCTTGCGTCTATAAACAGAATGTATCATTTAAAAATTCCTTCACGTTCAGCTATTGAAGTCATCATATATTGAAAATAATCCAAAAATGTCAATTTAGCTAGAGTTAAATTAATATTCTACATCTTTCTGGCTTTTGAAAGATCTTTGGATGACTAATCTTTTGTGTTTTCAAGCCATCGTTACCCTTGAATATTTAAAAAACAAAAATTTAAAATACATATTGAGGCGGCAGTTGGCGTGTGGCGTTAAATGTAGACTCTAATCGCTAACATAGGCAACAGAATTTGCAATTGATTTTAACCACTTTTTTTCAAAGAAGTTTATGGATTGTGATAAAATTCACTACTACATAATTGGAACTCAAATTAAGCTATACTTTAAAAAGGATTAAAAGGAATTTAATCAAAGTGTGATAAAATATGGAAATGGAATGTGGAGTATATCTAAACTTATTTTTGGTTTAGTCACCTCTTTTATTTGACACCCACCGAGAATTGGAGTCAATACATCTCTCAAGACGTAATGTCCACGCGAATGCATCATCACATTTTCAAAATATCCCGTATTATATGTCACCTCTATTCTGATAGTAATAATTTAAAAATAGTTATCAATATCAACTTGGTTTGATTACTCGAGATATTCATAAAATAGCTTCATTTTAATCAATGTTAAAGTGAAAGTTGGCCACGTCACTAAAAATTATTTTTGTATTCTATATTGTTAATTTTCCAAAAGGGCTGTCTTTGAAGATGTTTCATTTTCAAAATGTATTTTTATAGCCGTCAAAAATGTAAAAGTAACTTATCGAAAATTATTTGCAATCAATAAATAAGTATTTTTCGAAAAGTATACATTCAGCTGTGAGATTTACCATTTAACGTATTTTAAATAGTTTATTTTGCGTTAGATAATGTTTCGTTTTCTTGAAAAAATGGTTATCACAAGTGTTTTGTAGTAATTCATGATAAATGTTGATAAAATATTATTTATAGACTTAGCCTATTCGGTTGAACGTAAGAATAATATTTTACCATTCATCCCAAGGTATTTAGTGGTTCATATATTTAAGGATCGTGCCGACATCGTTCACGTTCGGATTTAATTTTAGCGCATAATCCTTCTGGTCCCGATGTAATATTACAAAAAATTAAATGAATAAACTAACTAATTTTAATCAGGAATATCATATCACTTTATCTTGTTATCAAAATTGGTTTATGCGTTCAACTCATAAAACAAAATTGAAGGGAAAATTTAGAACATAAATTGGTTTTAGTTGTTCCCCCATTATAAAAATAAACGAAAGAATTTGTCAAAAAATGCTTAATTTTCGAATTTTTTAAAGAATTTTCCCTTCCATAAGATAAAATTAGAATTAAAAACGACACGTGCACAAAAATGGAGTTTTAGTATCAATTTTGTTTGCATTCTTAATTTTTTTAACATTCACTTTTCATCGGTCCACCTCGAAGACAGATTCTGAAGTTTAAATTGAAATTCAAAGAATAGCCGTAGCTTATCATATTTCCTCCCTTATAAAATTTCGAAGGATCCGAAGTGAATGATATTGTATCCGATAAATTGATCAAAGATTTGAAGAAAAGAAAATCGTTCCAAAATATCTGTGTAACTTTTGATGATACGAGTGAAACCGTGAATTTGGTATAAGAGGACATTTTTTCATTCAGACAAGTTGAATGTCCAATTAAAACGAACGTTCAGGCGTTAAAATATACGAATGTATATTAAAAATACAAGATCAATAAAGCAAAGCCCTCAACATTTAAATAAAAAAATATATTGAAAAAAAACATTAAAAATATGACTTTTTTTCAAATAGAAAATCGTATGATCCTTCTGCGCAGGTGTTTTAGACCGCCGGCTTTATTTGGATATCGCTACTCTGTGGGAACATGATTTTAAACAATATCCCAAATCTTACTGGAAAAGTCGCTCTCGTTACTGGGGCCTCTAGAGGGATAGGAAAGGGAGTGGCCCGAATCTTGGTTGAGTCCGGAGCAGACGTTTACATTACAGGTCTTTCTATTGACTAATTTTTGGGAGGAAAAAAGTTTCACATTCTCTATTCCCCTCTGTGAAAGACACTGCCGAAGAGGTAAAAACTTTATTGATAAAAGCTCAATAGTATCAAAAAGGGTAGATGTTTTGGTACCTTCTGTGACCAATCAAACGAGCGAGACATCGACCTGCTATTTGAAGAAATTGTAAAATCACACAATAAACTGGATATTTTGGTCAATAGTTCATTAGGAACCGACGTACAAATATGATTTTCAAATTAGAACATCGACGAAATAATGGCTAAAAATTTTTGGGAACATGTAATCTTATTTTACGTTTCCAGGACCCTGTGAATTTGTGGAAAAGTGTGATAGATGCTGGACTCAGGTTTAATTAATGCTTTAACAAGATCTGCATATATATGTTCTGTAAAAGCGACTAAACTGATGGTTGTGCAGAGATCGGGGCTGATAGCAAACATATCATCCATAGGAGGGCATCTTCCGATGTTCGGAACGCTTTACTCAGTGGGAAAGGCAGCAGTAATGGTTTGGATATATTCAGACGGACAAAATGAGTTTTGAAATGAATGAGGCTTCAAGTCGTTATGACGTCCATGTTGTTTCTTTGTGGCCTGGTGTTGTAAAAACGGAATTGTCGAAAAAACTGGTGGAAAAACCTGGTAATGACAATGTCAGTAAAATTTTTAACGTAGCTTAAAGTCATGTGGCCGATTGCAGAAGACCCAGAACTAACTGGCAGAGTTGTTGCATATATTTCTCAACGTTAGTTTCTATCTATATTTTAGCCCACGTTTTGCGCTCATTGTCTTTAGGGGTTCACCTGGTTGCAGATTTGGCCCAAAAATACAACCTAACGAATAATGATAGTTTTTCCAATTTTTATTCAGAGACTATTCCTCTATCGCTTCGATCCTTTCGATTACCAATATACATGGTATCACCTGAGATATCAAAAAAAATTCCCCACTGGATCAAGGTTCCTTTACCTTTGTTATTGACGACTGTAAAGATGGCACAAACTTTGGATTCTTATATTAAACGTTATTTTAAGGTCAGAGGGTATTAATTTTGCTTTTATTATATCTACCATTTTAAGGAGTGATTCGTCTGACCAAAATTGTTTGATATTTTTATGTTTATTCCAATTTTTCATCTTACCAAAAAATATCACTCATTTTTGTGAAGAGATCGTTTCATGTAAGTCTTCTGGTTTCAAATAAAAACCTCTATATTTAAGGTTTGGATGTTTTTAATGAAGATTTTATCTCTTGTATTTTAAATATTCAATTTTTTAAATCGAAACGTTGAGTCTATATCGGCAATAATCTACGACTCGATGGATTTTAACACTTTTCACTGCCCGTAGGTATAGTAACATTAAATTATCCCGAGTTTTTGAGGCTGGAGTTTCAATATGATTTCTATTTTGTGTGTGCGACTGTCAACTGTGGCGACGGTGTTACAGAATTAGAAAAGAATAGATCATTATATATTTTAGCTCAACTAACAATTGATTTTGACCCAGCTTAAAAATTACCGGGATGGTAAAATCTAAGATAGTTGATCCAGTTTCTGTCTTTCATTAACATCCAACCAAACATAACATTTTAGCATCTTGGGTTTTAAGACTTCAATAGATTTTATGGGTATGAAGAATTTTGAAAAATAAACTATCTTAAAGAAAACAAAGCTTCAAAGTCGACATTGTAGGTCAAATTATAACATAAATGAATGTTAGTCACGTCTGATTTAACATTTTAAAATGTCTCGCTAGATAATTCTGAAATTGAGTTTGTTTGAATTCAAGATAGAACATGCTATATCCATTAGAAATCAATTATTTTACGGATTTTTGAAACTCGATAACATATTTAAATTTCATGACGGAATGCCGAATCAATGTTCATACAAAATGTAAATTTCCAGATCAAAAATATAAATTATACACAAGTCATATTGACCACCAACTACCGAGTGTCAAAAAATATTATCCTCAGACATGTATATCTAAAAAACACCTTTAAACGTGTATTAAAATGAGAAAAAACTATTATCGATAAACTTTCGCTTTAACAGAAATACAGTAAAATTCACTTCCTAGTTATAGAAACAACATTAAAAAATTTAGATGATGTATGATAATCTATTAACTATTGAGAGGGCGCGCGCAAGCTTGATAGACTATCAGATTATAAAATTTACTCTAAACATTTTTGGAAGATTTAAAAAGAATATTTTTGGTTTAAAAAACTTTTTGGCCAACCGATGTTCCTTGATAATTTGTGAATTAACTAACGTTTCTTTGTTTAATGGAATGAAGTTAACTTAATTTTTAACAGTCCTTGTATCAATGCAAATGTTGAAGAAATGTCTACTTCTAACATATGAAAAATCTTTGATGGATCATACAAGTCAATCATTTGGGCATTCGCGTTTAAACGAAATTATTCAATAACGGTGTGATCTAAAATAAATTTTATCATATTTTGGGAAAAATTAGTTTAAAGAGCAAAAAATTACGAATTTATTGTTCTGAACACAATAAAAAATCAACATAAACGAGCATTCTTAGTCAGTGAAATCAAACTGAGCATGCAATTTTCGTAACTGTTAAAAACTAATCAAAGACATAATTTTAAATAAAATTTTTTTCACAATTATTAGAAAGTTAACAAAATTTTGAATATCAAATTAATCGTTTTTGCTTATGAAACGTTCTCATGAGAGTAAAAACTTACAAAAAACCGTTGGGATTAAAAATAATCTGAACATGCCGATGAAGATTTTCTATTCCGGGGTGCTGGTTTCCATTTTTTGGAAATTTATTCTCGGAAAATACCCTGTTTTAATAGGTAAGATAATTTTTCAAAAAGAGATATACAAATTGATTTTTATATTTTTCGTCGTAAATTCACTCACAAAAAATCCTGTGCTTATGATTTAAGCAGAATACTGTCACATTTTTAATTTATGAAAGTTTTACTATCCTTGTTTAAACACGATAACGGTATCAATGACACTTTTTATTTGATATTTTTGCAATCTTATGATGGTGAACCACAGATATTTTTTTGGTATTTTCAAATTTCAATAATGTCATAATTAATTGAATTTCATTCTGATCTACGTTATTTTTATTTTTTGAGTATATCAATTATTAAAGCGAGAACATTTTGTTATCAAATTTTAAAAATTTTTCTTACTTTAAAACTCTATCATGTTGATGTTCATGTATTTACGCGCAATTTATTTTGATTAAAAATATATATGGAGAGCTATTTTATGACTATTCATAATTTTATCATATTTTGTTGTTTTTAATCCCTTTTTTTTATTTATTAAAACATAAATTTTTATTTTTTACTTCTTTTCTCAATAAACAACCAAATCATGTCTTCGTATGCGATAAAATATTATTTGTCTTATCAAATGTATAAACTTCTGTTGTTAATTATCGTCTAAAATATAACAATATTTAAACAAATTTAGCTTAATTTTTGTCATGAGAATAAATATTGACTTTTCAACATGTGCTATTAATATACAGTTTGCATAAAATACGTGGATTTATTATAACCTTTTTATTGACTTAACTTTTAACAAGTTTTATGTTTGAATCGATTGGAATACGCATTTCGTCAAGATGTACATTTTTATAAAATCTTGCTCGAAACAATTTTAATGTGTATAATGATATAAAAAACTGATAAAAGGTCGACGTGAAATATGATTTTAACCATCTAAAAATCTCGACTGTAAATGAAATTTTAAAAAGTCACCCTGTATATAATATTTAAAAGCTCAATAGATGCATTCATTTCGATTATGTTAGAGGCTAATAAATTAATTAGATATTTATAAGTGTTTCATGAATATATAAACGATTTTATAAAATAAAATCTACATTCAAACTGTTGATTATTTTAAGTTCCCGATTTGGTTAGTAGTACTATTGAAGCAAAAATAAACTTGACGAAGAGACCACCCCTATTTTGTTGGAGAGTGTCGAATTGGTATAAAATTTGGCCTAATCCTATCAACAATATCATTGGAGGGAGATGCTTTGTGAACAACTTCAAACTTATTTATGATCCATGGCTTAACAGAATGGTCAACATACAGGGAGTTGTGACTAGGTTGGATCCAGAAATTGGGAGGTGTACCACAGAACCCCCAAAATGGCACGAAAAGCTATTCTGGCATCGTTCATGCTACGAAATGGTGAATTTACTTTTGGAAGTCGGGTATGATCCTGATGATATTTTTACCATCAATTATGACTTTCGAGCTATTGGAGGTTTTGACACTACCATATATTAGACTCCAGAGAAATGCTGAAATTTTTCCTCAGATTGGAAAAATTAGCTGAAGAAATTACGTTGTATCGGGGGAAAATAATTGTAATTTCCCTCGGGTTTGGAGGGCCACTTTTTTCCCATTATCTCAAATACCAATCGCAGTATTGGAAAAGGAATCATTTAGACTCTTGGTACTCGATCGACGGGCCGTTTGGTGGTTCTTTAATGATGCATCTTTCAAACTTGGTCGAAAACGACTATTTTTCCGTCTTCTATTTGAATAAAAAAAAACTTAACGAGTTATTTTCAACTTTTCCAACATCATATTTTTACTTCCTTCAAAAGAAATTTTTAAAAACGAGGTAATTTGAAATTTCGGTTATTATTAAGAATTTGATATCAACGCCGAGCAAAAACATCACTTCCAGCGAAATTAAGAAATTCATAATCGAATATAACAAAAATGATCATTTCTCACAAATACTTCCATATATCAAGGATATATTTGTTAAAGACGTTCCTGGAATCCCAGTCTCTTGTGTCTATACAACTGGTACAATGTCAGTATCAAGTATCAAAATACTTAACGAAAATTATATTTCTGACTTTTATGTCAGTTTTACAGATGGAAACGGGGTTTCAACGAAAAAAAGTCTCATGGCATGTATGTCTTGGCAGACCACTCGGAGTTATAAAGTTACCAGCACCGAACTTGAAAACCCTACCCATTTAGATATTTACTCGTTGCCTTCGTTGAAGAAGAATTTAAAAGAATTTTTAGATAATCGTCAATTACTGCTAAATGAAACAAATAACAAAAAATGAACTATTTTCAAAATTTAAGCAATCTTTTCTTCTTGTAACCAGCTTTATTCTCATTCGTTTCAACGAAAACATTCAGATTTTTCATTGATTTTCAAATAAAATATTTGTGATTTAAACGATAAATAACCACTCTTCCAGCAACTGGGTTTTGCGTAAAAGTTACTATTTTTAAAGATTACAAAAACGTCAAACTATGAAATTACATAGAAAATTTTATTTATCTTAGTACTTAGCAAGGCTTTTTGGGTCTTTAGATTTAAATTAATCACGTGAAAGTATAATTTATCAAAATAACATCATTTTATTTCCCAACAAATCTAGATTAGTCGTAAAATAATTTTGTAAACCAATAATTACCGATACAATGTCTACATAAATTTATTCAGAATTTTACATTTTTGAAACATCACTTCGATATATATTCTCGCAAATACTAATTTTGAGAAAAACAAATAGGAAAGAGAATGTTGAATATTTTTTCAATTATACTTTAATTTGATGAAGAGATAGCAATACTCGTATGTCTTGATTATAAAAATAAAATTTCATTTGTTAAATATTTACAATCACATCTTGATCAAACTCTTAACATATTTCAAACTTTCATCAAAATAAATTTGAATGTCTCATGATAATAAATAATAAAATAAAATCTATTACTCAGCGGGTGGTTTTCTTTGAGTCGGGATGCTTAGATCGCATCAATAATGAATTATAACTCATTATTTTCTTTGTTAACTGATTGTCAGTGAGTAGGAATATTCTGAGAGATATTGAGCAACATTTCTACAATTTTATTAATATTGAGAATTGATGTGTTAAAATTAGTGAATAAATAGATTGTTTTTACTATCCGAAGGTCTGGGGAAAGCTTATATCGAGTATTACTCTATATTCGCTCTATCTAAAAGGAATATTACGACATTAAGTTAATTCTAACTTCTTTTTTTATTCAATAAGACTGGCGTGTATGGTGATTCAGTTTTACTCTCTTTTCAAAATAAAAAAAGACAATTATAAAACTTATAATTGTGTAAATTTGTGATATCTGTTCAAAAAAATATTGAATCGTGACCAAATTTTAGTTTAAAAATATGTAGATTTATAAAGTGGAACATTCATATGAGACTTTGAATAACTTTATCATAAATTCCCGAATCATCATCACAACATATATGTAACTCACAAAATTTATCGACAAAATATCTTATATTTCTTCAGAGGATTCAAGGCATACTAGATATTTCATTGTTTTAAATTACAAACAATCTAAATAAAATGTTTTTAAATTGAAATTTACAGAAACCGCCTTCATAAACTCGGCCTAAAATAACTTTAAAAGCTAAATCATTCATAAATACCCACACCACGAATTCAATGGTAACATCCATAAATTAGCATTGTGAAGAAAAAGCAAATGTAGGAATTCAATATGATAAAAAACCTTCAAAATCAAATAGTTACACAACTTAAAATAATCCATTAAGTTCAACAGCACAGTTTAAAGAATTGATTGATTCTCGAAAAATATAAATTATATGAGCTTTTCTAAATTATCAATGCTAAAGATTAAAATCTTCCGAGATCAATGTAAAGTTATTCAAACCTAATTGTACCTAAAAAAGCGAAAAAATTTTTGATGTCGAAATTTCATGCAATGCCACCTCAAGAATTTTGAACATTTTTGACAAATGAACGCTTATTTAATCAAACCGATTAAAAAAATAAACCATTTATTTTAAAATTAAAATAAAAATGAGCGATACTTAAATAAAACTGCATTGAATAATTAATCTTATACATTTTGCTTTAATTTATTACGTAACATATTCGAAAATCTACCGAAAAAATATTTTCAATCATGTAAAGAAGAACATACTCTTTAACGTTGATTATTTAATATGAATATTGTAATTTAAAACACAATGTTTGTCTCATTGGTTATTCAAATGGATAGGAATGACCTTGCACCTTAAAACCAACATTTTTATCCTCAGCTATGTGTGGTTGTTGATTATAATAGAAATCATGTGGGTTTTGATGATATAAACATCCTAAGACAAAAAAATTAAGCGTTACTATGGGAATCTCTAATGCAGGTTTTTTTCAACTTCTTTAAAATCTAAAGTCATTAAGCATAAAACCATCAAAATTTTTGCATCAACCTGACCTTGAACATTATTTCTGTCTATCGTATTGGTTTCAAAATTTTGGTTATGAAGCTCGCACACGTTTGACACTGGCTGAGGATTAGAGTATCCAAAGGTTCTAGGTAAATTGTTTTCGAAAAGTTGAGTATTGTTAGTATGAGGTTTCATTTTCTTCCATGGATCTGCAGGTTGTTCTCTATCCATGCTTGTTTTTGAAACAAGACGTTTAGAAACCGAGGATGGAACAAAATCAACAACAGAATGATTTGACTATTTTTTAAAAGGCTCTCACGTTATGGCTATGGATTGGACATCTTGGATTAATTAACAATAAATTCTCTTCCTGAATGACATTCGCATCGCTGTTATACATTTCACGATCTTCAGGTTTCGCGCAAGTATTTTTAGATTCATTTGAGTTTGCTAGTTTAAGGCGTTGAATAAATTCTTCAAACTTTTTATTTCTAATCTTAAGAAACTTGAAATAACGGGGTTTCTGATCCGCCAATATTTAATTTTGCTTAAATATTAACAAATACGTTACATTCTGAAACCGCAGATGCGCAATCGATATCAGCATGTCTTTGGTTTGATATCAGTGGCTCATTCTGGTTATAATTGATATTAAAACTGTTGATGGACAAGCACCTACAAAGGAATTCATTTCATGAACTGCATTTTTCATGATTGACCTATTTAAAAACTATAATACTTTCTTTCTTTGAAAATAGTTTCAGGAGATTTTGTATACTCCCATAAATTTTCGTTTTCAGCGACAAATCTACCTTTCAATAATAAACTGAACTGTTTATAAAATTTTTCAAAGAGTTCTGATTCTTCTAATCGTTCTCGAATCTCGAACAAATGGTCCTGTGCTATGAAGAGAAAAATTTACATAATCGTACGAAATTCTATTTTTATCTGAGTTCATAATTTCAGGAAGAGAATGAATCTTTACAGCTAAAGAAGGTTTTCCGACCGCGCCCGTGAATTTTTATTGTTTTTACTTTATTCTCTAAGAATTTTTTTGTTCATCGGAATTTTTTTATAACTATCAGTTCTTTTGTGTTTTACTTATTGATCTTTAAAAAAATCGACCGTTAACTACAAACGTCATTTTCTTTTATTCTTTTGTCTAAGTAGATTACAATGTATTTGACTATTTTTAATTAATAAACATCTCATCGTTACATAGATAAAAATTTAAAATTAAAATATTCTATTCAGAATATCAAAAATAACAAAAAATCAACAAACCGTTACCTTCCTATTCAAAATTCTATTGACTATGCGGCTATGCAGAAAACTGTTTCAAATAACTTATAGGAATTATTTACAATTTAATTTTAATTTGTTTATTTTAAATCTAACATACTTGTGAATCATTTGTAACTTATAAAACTGTTGTGTAAATTATAAACATCAAATTTTAAGAATCAGATGGCTGGATGGCTGTGAGAAAATTCAAATTAATAGTCTTAAAAAATCAAACGAAGGTTGAAAATTATGATATTTATGTGAGTAAACATAACAATTTAAACTCAAATCATCTTGAAGATAACACACGCAGGATCGAAATAGGTGATTATAATTTTTTGTGGATAAAATATTTTTATTCTTTGAATATATTTTGTACGAATCAAAACAAAATTATCATCTCGAATATTTTTGATGAAATAATAACCTTCTCCATACATCATAATCCCAAACTTCATTCCGATGCTTGGTTTATTTTGGAAAAATCAAAAAACTGATCTGAACAAGATACAAAATTCTAGTTTACATTTGCGATAGTAGAGTTGTCTGAAAATTTTAATTTTGCAACTTATACTTATTTTATTTTTGAAAATTTATCACAAGATATATTCTGTGATGCATACTTAGTGATGTTGTTCTGAGTAAACATCTTTATATTCTCTTCATATAACTAAAATAAATTTTAATCTTTTTAGGACCCAAAGAACTTATGCGGTTTTGAGTCTAACACTTGATAATTTCATTAGAATGTGTCAAGTAACCACTCTAATACATGTATGCTTAATTTTATTTTTAGAGTTTTATCGTAAATTATAGTTTAATCATCAACCGATTTTAGGTGTTCACTATCTGTATGGGATTTTTTCGTGCACATCTGCTAAACTTGCATTAAAAATACTTAAATTTTATAGTTGGGATACATAATATAAATTTAACGGTTTAGTTCCCAACATTGTTTAAAATCATTCCTTTTTGTTGGCATTCAAGTGTATACCCGATTTAGTAATTTAAAACAATATGTTGCATTATTGTGGGTTTACAATAAACGAGTACGCAAAATCTGAACACACAATCAAAGCGCATTCTCCGTTTTAAACAAAGTTCTTTATTTGTCAAAATTATCAGTTGTTACCATGTATTTGTTTTGTTAATATTTAAAATCAAATAACCTTAACGAAACACTTTTTCATTTCCTTTCCTTTTATTCACTATAAAACACTGGGGGCGTATGATTCTTAGTTTAAGTCTGCCTGAACCTGAGCGTAAAAACCTAAAATACCAGTCCTCTGAAAAATATCAAAATTTTTTCACAAGTACGTATAAAAATATAACTTTAATATGTCTGATTTATTATAATGCATGCCACAGACATGCCCGCCTAATTTTACTCATACTAAAGCTGAATCCTCACATAATGGGCCAATATCACACGTTTTTCAATTTCTAAAAATTAAACATAATATTCAATTTTGGATATGATATTAATGATCATAAAATCTGGGTTCATTTTTGATATGGAGGAATATTAATTCATCTATTTGTCTTAAAATAGATGCAAAACGTAAAGTAAATAGTTTATAATGCATTTTTTATCAATATTTCCCAAATAACTTTAAAACGCTAAAAGTGAACTTTTTCTTAAAATAATCAATGCCTCACAAGTAAGGTGGTGGCTAGAAGGGTCTAGGAAAGTTTGAAGATTTAATTTGATGCTTGTCCCACTATCCGACGGGGCATAATTAAAACTATTTTCTTCATGAAGGTGCCTTACGAGAGTTAGATGCTGAACAGCTTAAACCTAGTTAGTAGAGCCGCTTCGAAGAACGTACATACACGTAATCCTCCTTTAGAAGATGTCTGGATAGGTTTGGCTGATTTTTTCTCCTCAAGATAAATGACTGAACTTTTAAACCTTTTATGTGAATAATTGGACATAAAATTATTGTTGGTCCTCAAAATAGTGGAGTTCTTTATTCTTCGATAGGCTGAAGTTGTAATTACTTTTATGATACCTCAGAACTCTGATGATGTTGCCTCAATATTTTTCGTCATAACGTATTGAATGTTCCAAATGGTTTTATTCATAAAATTTTAAAAATTAAATTGATTTGTCTTACTCCCATGAGGTATTATTGTTACAGTTGACGTTTTGTGTGAAACCAAATTTTATAGACTATCTGCGCGTTAGTTGTTTAAGGGGTGATAATTGAGAAAGTATTTAAACTCGAGTTAAAATTGAGATAATAAGATGAAATTTGATTTTCGCTACGATAAGAACAAATTGATGAGCTGATGGTAAATACAAAACAAACAACCTCTTAATGTTTGTAAGTGAAGTTTATCTGAGGAGGAAAACAGATTAATTGAGATATTTTTAATGGTAGTTTTTTATTTTCGATCTGTATGAACCTCCCTTTCTGTTTGAACAGATTTGTGAAGATTTTTAGGTGCAGAAATTTCAACTATGTTGTCGGATGCAATCGCTTTAATTAGGTCAATGTCGGTTTCTTTGTCCAACCGAATACTCTTCTTCGTATGACCAGTTATAGATGTTCTAGAGGTTCCATCAGCATTTATTGTCTTCGATTTTTTTATGGCCTCCACGACTAAATTTTTCCCTATTATTTTTACTGACATTTCCTCGGCTCTGTATCCGTTTAAGTGTACCCTGATTTTGAATGTTTCTGGTGTCGACAAATTTTCGACTTCTTTTTTTGTTTCAGTGCTGTGATTCCTCGCAAAGACTACATGTAGCTTTCCGCATTGGCTAAATTTCGTTTTCATTGAAGAAAGGTCAACGAATTCGGGTATTTCATATTCACGTTCGAACTGGTAAAAATTCTTCCCATTGCGCACAGGTTCCACAGCATTACCAACAACCTTCAACTTATTTCCTTCGAGTGATGTGTCAATGTCCTTCATCTTATACAATTCTCCGACTCCGATTGACACGACGTACCTGCTACCATCCTTTCCACGCTGTGCCAGGGAGGATTTAAGGCGATCGTAGGCCTTGCTAGCAGAAGAACTAAACTCCGGGAACAGAGGGTCCCACACGTTTGGGAACAAAAAGTCAAATTCCTCTTCAATATCTGGTATATGCTTGCAAAAGTCGTCCATGTTTCAAAAAAATGGACTTGGTCTCTTTTTGCAGACTTCATTATCTCACAGGCAAGTCTACATTTGAAAAGTTGACTTTTTTATGTGATAATATTGTTTAAAATAGCAATTTATAATTCATAAAATACTTTTAAAGTTACTATATTTTTTAAGATTATATATAACGCAACCACTCCAGCTTGATGATTCATCTTCAGTTTTATCAGGAACAGATAAACTATAATCTTATTCATCGTTCTTTGTGACAATCAAATCCGAGGTTTTACCTTTAATTGCAGCTTTATGTTTAAAATATAAAAAAGTATTTCCATTTATTGTTGTTTTCGACATAAGTGTATTTTATATTTCGCAAGATAAAACAATAGACAAACAAATAGTTTGATTTATTTAGACATCTCTTATGTTCTCGATGAATATCGACATTAACATTCAAAAAACCCAATTTGGAACACGTTAAAAATTAACTCAATCATTAATATTGGGTCGTTTTCAGAGTTGATTGTTAAAAAAAATTAAGTTGATCAAAATATTCATGCTTGTCATTTTTTAATTTTTACCTTGCATCGAGCAGATTTTTATCAGTTAAAATTCCCATTTGCTGATGAAGTCAGACGCCAAAGGTTTCGAGTTGGGTTATCGAGAATGTTTACCTCAGTTTAGGTACCTTCAAATATGATGATCATCCAGAATATGACCGTTACAGCACGCACCGTTTTGTTGTTCAAGAAAAAATAAAATGTAACTGCCAATGACAAGTTGAATTTAAAGTATTTTAATATTTTTGAAAAGTGTATGTTTGAATCGAATTATAATGCTTGAAAATTAAAAGAGAATTGAAAAAACATTATATATTTGAAAACTAATAACAAATAGGATAAGGAGTTTAAAAGTATTGATCCGTTTATCATTACGAGAATTTAATGAGTTAGATTTTTTGAATGAATGGATAATTTTGAAATTATTTTAGTTTTTTCTATTTTAAATTAAACCAAACACAGCTTTTACATTTAACACATCACAAAAAACAGACACGCAGTAATTTCAACGTATAAATTTAACCATTATCAATCAAAAATTTTCGAAGGTAGGCTCATATTTGAAAAACATAAAATTGCCACTGTTACACTTTGTTAAGCTCAAAGTAAGCGCGCATTTACAGGGGCGTTACTCGTTTCAAAATTTGGAATGATGCGAAAAATAAAAATATTGAAAATTAAAAAAAACCAAGATTTTATCAAAGTTGACTCGAATTAAAACGAGAAAATAATCATGAAAACCCATTTTTATTCTGAAATGTTTAAACATTTTAGCTCAGCTTTCTAAAGTTCAAAATGTTTGTGCAAACAATAGTGGAAATTTCGAAACAAACTTCTGATTAAATGTAAAATTTTTAGGTACATCTCATTTAATTGAAATATTTTCTAAATTGGAAAAAATGCTAATATCGAAGTTAAAATGAGCTGTTGGCTTAGAGTTATAGTTTGGTATTAAAAATTAAATTTGCAAAATCTGCGCTTAATCTTTTTGTATGAAACGCAAAAATAAATTTTCGAAAGAGAGTGAACATAAAAGTCCACATTTATTCTGTATATTCAAAAGAATCGAAGATGCATAGATATGGCTCGCCTTATGGACGTAAAGCAGAGTTAGACATTCAATGAGCGAGGCATTTCCATTACTTGATAATAGAGGTATCTGGACGAGAGTTCTGAAGGAAAGTTAAGATTCTAACGATCTAGAACCATGGAGAGTTTCGCAAGTGAGAGAAAATACATGACAACTCCCTTTGAAAAATATAAGAATCGGGTATAAATCATTACACCATTCAAATAGCGAGATATAGGTTACGTTTAAATTTCACAAAAATATGATAAAAGGAAAGATAAAATAATGAAAATGTTTTTAAAATTACAATTCTTTTTTAAAATTTGAAAATATTTTTGTCATGAAATATAATGTCAATATTTTGCCTCTCTGAAACGTATCATTCAAACCAGAATGAATATCAGTTGTGTTCTAAATAAATCACTTCAAACTTAATTCAGAATCAAATATATAACAATGATTAGATTTAAATTGACAGATGAAAGATGATTGTTAGGATTAAAACATGAAACCAAGGATCACATCAGTTATATAAAAAATAGTTTTTAAATATTTTACCTGAGGTTGATAGGCGTTCGATTGTTAGGGCTTATATTTTACAGCCTGCGAGTGACCCTAGATTACTTAAATGACTGTCAATATTGACCAAATTTTAGCTTTTTTCATTTTATATCTATCTTTGAGAAACTGTAGTTATGGAAAAAAATTAAATACCACGATAAAAACGACTTTTCTTTCCATGTCTCCAGTGTTCTCCCTCAACTAACCTTGCAACACTATTTTATACATAATATTTGGTGTATCTAAAGTTTTAATTCATAATCAGTTAAATTCAATATATTTTTCATATTTAACAGATTTGAGTATTTTCAACTTATTTATGAAATATTCAGAAATTATTGACAAAATTTGAATTTAACCGTTTATTGTACATAATATATATTCTTTATTAGAGGTAACGGTTGTGTCGGCATAGTGTAGTGGTTATCACGTGTGCTTTACACGCACAAGGTCCTCGGTTCGAACCCGAGTGTCGACATTTTTGATGAAAATAAGTTTTCATATTTCAATCAAAATAACACTGATTATTATTTTTATCCTTTTCATCTTCAACCTGTAAGCCAACGTTTACTTTCTTATATTGTTCATCACATACACCAGCCAAAGCCACGTGGCCTTCCATCCACACATACGTACTTCCTGCCCCAAAATATCTTATACTAATTTTTTTAGAATTTTAAACACAAATGTCATCATAAATGAATGAAAAATTTCTGAATTTTATAATATCTACAATCATTTTATATTTTACGGGATGCCTTTAATTCTTTTGTAAAGAAAGAGTGTCGTAAATTTATCAGGGCTTTGAAGAAATTTTACACCAATGAATCTCTTTAGTTATGTTTTTTAAAGGCGAGTCACCCCTTTCGTAGTGTATACACTAGTAATCTTGTTCTTTGGGATTCTCCCCCTCTCCTCAGGTAATTACAGCAACCGTAACTTCTCGGCATTGGTTCGCTGGAGATATATTACATGCTTTAACCTATGGTATTATCGAAAATATCTCAAACACAAAGAATTCCAATATCGTTGCATTAGGAAGGATTGAGTTATCGGCTTATTAGATTGTGAATAAAAATGAAGTTATTTGAATACATTTCAGTTTATCTTTTAAGAACGTTAAACTTAAGCGAGATCTTTAAGACAGCACTAAGCGACAATCATAAACCAGATTTTCATTTAAAGAGCATGAATCAGTCAAATCGATCCGAATCTTCCGTTTATTTTCGTTCTATATTACAACCCCGCTTAAGTGTTTTCGCCTTTTAGAGGTGAGAATGAATTAAATTATCATAAGCAGATACAAGACAAATTAAATTAAATACATAGAAACCCTTGAATATCCACATTTTACAAATATGGTTATCATTACCCTGTTCGAAAGACACAATGAATTTAAAGTATTATTTGAGGTGATTTTAAACACTTCTATCTCATATTCGCATAATTATTGAAAGTTTTCCTGGTTTAATGAACTTAAGGCTCTTTTATTACATCTCAAATACCTCTTTTTTTTACAATTTTAAAAAATTCAGGAAATTTGAACAAATCAACCGGTATTTATGTCAACTATTAAAAATTTACCAGGTAGGATAATTTCTTCTCGCTTCATTATACCTTAGATTTGTTTAGAGCACTAAATAGACAGGAATTTAACTCATGAATATTTTTAAATTTTATATAAATCACTCAAACGATCCAATTTTAGCATCCAGCGCAGCATCACACTTAAATTTTGTATTTATGCGATTAGATTCCAAAAACACAACAAAGCAGCAAAAGGGGTGAAAATTATGATTTTTGTGCAATAAATATTTTAATACCGGTATAAGTTCAGTTGTTTCGCGTTGATAAATATTCTTAAAAGTTAAAGTTTATTTTTTAAAGAGGTCAAACCCCAAAGTCTTGTTTTAAAAGTGAGAAATTTTAATCGATTAAAATTTTTCAAATGCGCTTTTAATTATGAGAAAAATTAGATGCTGAAAATTACATAAATACAAAGTATTTTCACTTAAGATTAACAAAAATTGTGCGATTATTTTTATGATATTTATAAAATTTGTAAATTTGTGTTGAGATTTATAATAAAAAGTTACAATTTGACACTTGCGCAGAAAATCAAAGTCTACATCGTAATGGCAAACTGAGTTTTAAAATTTAAAATTCATTTCGAATAAATTATAGAATTTAAAAAAACTTCATCTAAATTGAGATTTTTATCGAGTAAAAATAATACCAGCTGGGTATAGACTGCCATTGTTTATAAATTTCGCGCATGTGTTTAGCATGTCGTTAAATTGATGAGCCTATATTGAAGCATAGACCAACATTCAAAATCTTTTTGAATAAAAATGAAAGATTAATATTGAATAAAATTAGATATTTTACGGCAAATCTCTCACCAAACACTGGTTTTTGTGCTTTTATCTGAACTTAAATGTGAATAAAACTAAAAATATGAGCTTAATAATTTTAAAATTTTACCTTATTATATGTGGTCGTGAAACATGGTGTCGGTATTTTTATAATCTAACAGTGCATAAAATGTTAATTTTCTCAACGACAGATGCTTGGTAGCTAAGGTAACTCTGATTAAAAAAGAGACGTGAAAATTTTTCTTATGAAGTTGAAATGATTTAAATTTGATTTAAGAACACATTGAGTTATGATACATATTCTAAAAAGGTTAGATATGGTGAATTCTTCTTAATATGCTCTGTATTTACCTAAAATTAAAGTAAATCCGTCAATATACATAATCTATTGTCTTAGTTCACAAGGGGAATACTTTCCAGCAAAAATTATATTTGAACTGATGTTTTTCAATAATGTATATTTCGATGGTAAAAATATTAATATTTTGTAGGTTTAAAATTCTTAATAAATATGTTTCACCAACATCTTTCTTATTTTCCCTAAATGAGAATGGATATGTCGAGATGTTAAGGTTGTTCTAGATGTCAGAGGCACGGGGTTAAGGACTTAATTGGTGATTCTCTTGTTTCAAGAGATATAAGACAAGGTCTGACACAGGTAGCCTTTTGGAAGCCATACCTTAAAATTTTTAAAGATAAATTAACAAAGCTTAGCGGAGGGTGTACACTATTCTAACCTCCTTTTTATAAACGTCCCCATTTCGCTACTCATCTTTATTGACTAAAATATTTTATCATTTGAATTTGGTTTAACTTTACTCTGAAGGTCATTTAGTCATTTAAACCATAAAATGAGAACACAACAATTTTTGGTATCACTTAAAAAGGTTACAAAAATTTTGTACACTTGAGTGATGCTTAAAACCAAAATTTTATCTCAATATCACAAGAAATTGAAAAATATTTTGAGAGTTAACATAAAAGTATTTGAGATAAAAAATTTTCTTAGAAATTAATTTATCTTGGATGATAATTTTAACTTCATACTTTCCCTAACCCATATTTTTGAAGCATATTACACTATCTCAAGAATAAAAATTAACTTACAAAGCTAAAAATACTTCAAACTCATGTGTGATATAATAAATATGATGTTTTCGCGGTTTGGAGTAAAATGACACTTTTTTACGTCCATAAAATTCCAAAAATATCATTTCAAGAATGTATCATTTGCCCAAGCGCTTTTAATATCACCTTTCATCAAAAATGGATAATGTTTAGTCCAACAAACATTTGTAAAAATATAAATTCAAAAAAGTAAAAATATAAAGTAAGGTTTTTAACAAGTTAAAATCTATTTGTGAGAAAAATCAAGCTATATTAGCTATAATCATTAGGAATAATAATACTCTGCTTAAACTTGTCATCCTGATTAGAATCGATCCATATGTTCACTCGAAATAGCTTCTTATGATTTCAATTAAGTTTATTTCTTGTAAAATGTTTAAGATAACAATAATATGTTTATAAATAGTAGTTTAAATGAAACTCGTTCTAAAGTGTCAGAACGTCTGATAATTAGGTATTAAAATGAACTTTTATACTTGTTTATCGTTATATGAATATTCTTTTAAAGTAATTATCTTGTTGAAAATAAAACGTAGTTTTAACTCAATTTATTAAAAAATAAGTAAATATGTTAAAAATATCATCTTGACAAATTTTATCATAAATCTAGAGAAATTTCTTTGACTAAAATTAACTATTTGTCTTTCTTGATCAAAATTGTAACATTTTTGCCCGTTTAAAAAGAAAAAGCTCAAAATTCTATAAATATCCATTTTTATCTCAAAATATTTGTTTTTTGAGTTAAAAGGTAACACGTTTTATAAAATGTAAAAACTTACAAATTAAATTTGGGGGAAATTATCTAAGATGATAATTAAATTGAGAAAACAACCAAATTTTTTTAAATTTTCAACTCTGTCATTTTACATTTTATTTTTATGCAAAGTTAAATAAATTAAATTGAGGCATTTTGAGCAGACTTATCAGTTAATCTACAACATTAATAAATTATTTAACATAATTTCAAATTGAATATTTTTTGAAGACCAGAAAATTAAAATAAATACGAAGCTGCTCGATTGAAAGAGAATTTTCTTTTGCCGTTACAAGATTTCTCAGTTGTTCTATCAAGTAAAATAATCTTCAACATTTTTATTTTAATAAACTGACTAATCTTATGATCGTGTAAAATAAGCCAATCTTAAAAATTTGTTGTCGAGTTGCAAAAAAAAGTCATTTATACCCTGTAACTTCAAACAAATAAAAATATTTCCAGATCTATAAAATAAATTTTTTACTGAGACAGGCCCTCCAAACAGTTAAACCATTAATATTGCACACTATGAAAAAACAGAAAGAAACTCAAATGCTGATACTTTTATACCTTAATATAGTTAACAAGCGATCTTTTTAAAAAAGTTACCATGTAACAAGCAATGCATTTTATTTTTGAAATAAACGTGAAAAAAACTCAAGCAATTTGAAAAAGAAAATTTGAGTTTATTTATGTTCTATTTGCAAGGTTCTTTCTTGACCAACTGCTTTAGAAGGGTCTCGTGGTGCAAAGATTTCCAACGCGCCGTCTGAAGATACAACCTTAAGCTTATCCAATTCGACTCCATCTGGAATTCGTATTGTTCTTGCAACATAGCCCGACATCGATGACCTAGTCTCTCCACTTTCAGTCACAGTTTGCGATTTCCTTGTAGCTTCGATACTCAAATCGTTTCCCACTATGCGGACAGACATCTCTTCGGGTTTGAAGCCATTAAAGCAAACGCGAACTCTGAATTCTTTTTCAGTCGAAAGGTATTCAAGTTCCTTCTTAGGCTCAATGTGCTTCTTGTCAAATATAATATGAAGAGTATCGGTATTCAGCAGAGTCTTCATGGTCGAAAGCTCGACTCCCTCTGGGATATCATATTCTCGATCGAACTGGTGGAGATTTGTTCCATTTTTTAGGGTTTCTACGCTCTTTCCAGATACCTTCAGTTTTCTTCCATCCAAATTAGTCTGGATGTCTTTCATTTCATAATGTTTACCAACCACAACCGAAACAACATACTTTTTACTATCGGCTCTTCTAGATCTACTCTGTCGGTGCTGTGAAAATGGATCGTAGTACAAACCCATCGGCGATACGGTTAGCGGGGAGACAGAATCCCAGATGTTAGAAAAGAGATCATCAAGATCGTCCTCAATTCCAATAATTCTTGGGAATGAACCAAACGGATTCAACATTTGAGTGTGATGACAGGTGGTGCGTTAAGCCGGCTTATATACAATAGAGATAGAATTTTCTAGAATTTTTAGAATTTTCCAGAAGCACGATAATTAGCACAAAATTGGTTGTTTTCATGAAAAGAAAATTCTCGAAATTGCATAATATTTAAATCCATGCTTAAAGTTATTAAAATAAATGTTTATCGTGTAAGATAGGTATCCTGTATTCAAAACAAAAGATTTTAAATTAAAACCAATTATCACTTAAAGATCTATATTTGTATGTTTTCATGCCAAAAGTTATAACAATAGATTTGAATTTCGCAAAATCGCATTCAAAGGACGGCCCATCGCCGCTCGAAGTTAAAGTAAATGTTGATAAAAAAATTATTCAAAATAAAATAAATTAATTTGAGTAAAAAAAATATTTAAATTACGAATGAGGAGTGTTGAATACTATTCTAGTACTCTAAAGACGAGTTTAGTGGTGATACCAAATACGATGGCGTGGTATCACCTGCCCAGAAAATTATTAAATATCTCAATTATTTTTGAGATCTGTATAACTCGAACAAAGAAAATTATAAAAGAAAGAATGATCTCAGATTAAATTACAAACGAGATGATCATTCTCATCATCTAAATCACGATTATACTCAAAACATATTAAAATAATCTAGTACTTATTGAAAACAAACCACATGAATTTTAATTTTACATTTATAATAAAATTTTCATCTTTATTCGGATATAGTTCAAAATAAGATTTATAAAAAAAATTAGTTCATACTTAACTTATAACCAAGATGAAACAAAATATAATAACATAATATATAAAGCGGTCATAATACATCGGAGTGAGACGGATCATTTCATGGATTAGTAAATTGTATTATTCTAGTAAATCTAGAAGCGTCTAATAAAAATTTATGAATAATATTTTCTTTATTTCTTCGATTAGGTATGAATAAATCATTATTTTACCTTAAAAAGGCTTGTATTTATGTGCTTCTCAGTGATAATTTAACGAAAAACTATAATAGGTTGATTTAATATGCCGCCAACCTTAAGAAATTAAATTATCACAAAATTTTGAAAAAAATTCTTTACTTCATAAATATATAGACAATATTTCAGTGACTGTTTTGTGAATTTTTACAAGTAAATGTTATGTTAATTGATTCACATGAAGTTTCATTTCTCACAAATTTTGAGGAAGATAATTGTGAATATTTGATGCTAAAATATTGTTTTAAATAAAAAAAAAGTATTAATTTAATAGCGGTTACACTACGCACTCTCGAATTTTCATAAAACCCCGCTATTTGACACAGTAATTTCCTTTTGTGAATTGTGAAAATCTTTCACATTCAATTGTTTTATAAATATTTATAGCTTACCGTTAAAACTATAGAGTAATAATATGAAGTATATTTTATACTACGATCCACAATCAACTGTTATGACAGAAATTAAGTTTTTTTGTTTTAATATTTATATTTAGCTTGAGAGTGCATCCTATTTAAATAGTGTCTCACATCAATGGTAGAAAACTACTTTTATTGAAACTAAATCTTTCAAGTATTTTTGTATCTTTAAATTTTGCCCATCTTCTTAAACTCTAACAGATAGATAAAGGATCATTTCCAAATTTTGAAAACGTTCTTCTCCATAAAATAACGCTAAATTAGATAAAGTAAAGCTTTTTTTAATGAAATTGATGAATAACTAATTTAAATAACACACCTGATCGCAAAATCGCAGTACCATATTTTGTGCAAACATTTACCCCTCCTAGACACACCCAGGGTTAATAAATTCAATTTCATACCTTTTTGATAACTTCATTCATAAAATCGTCGTATTATGCGCACTTTTGAGGCTGAAAAGACGCAATTTTAACCCTGATAATTTAAGATGCTCAAAATGGCAATTCAAAACCAAATTATTATTTTATTAAAAGCGTCTTATCTTATCTCATCGCATATAACCTGACATTTTTTTATCTTTGATAAATTAAGAGAAAACTTTAGAATCGTAATTTATGGAATATTTTAATTGTGTTGTCAGCAATCAAAGGTTACGAATTATTTCAAGTGATAACACGCTACATCGAATTAAACCAATTCTGGAATGCTAAAAATATTGTTAAGTATGATGAATAGAGAATTTATATTTTTGAACAATAATAATCCAGACATCTAATATGGTTTAGTTTTTATCTAAAAAAGTTGCATTATGGGACATAACTACGTAAGCGCGTTTGCGCGTTATATATGCTAAACTTTTGGCCTTTAAATTGCTACTATCAGTAACTATTAAATTTGATGACCTTGCAAATATCATATAGAACGAATGACATAAACCTTTTTTCTTTCTCTGAACTGTTTGTTGTAAAATAAAATAATTTAATGGCACTACGGAAAGAAATTAGCTTAAGGAATTAAGACAAAGATAAAAATTTATTTTATATGTTGTGTTATTTTCTAAATTTTAAGTATTAAGATTAATTCCAGTTCTGCAATTAAGTTGATCCAAGATCAAAGAACAATGAGTCAATCAAAACATGTGAATTTAAACATAAAATTTGTTCTATATATTTTTGTTTGTATAAATATTTTGTGTTTTAAAAGTATATTTTAAGGTTCTGAAAACGTAGGTAAATATAATTTGCCCTCTCGAAGGTTCACAAATTTATTGCAACTTTCGTTTTGATTTCAACAGAATACCTGAGAAGTTTTTTTTACTTAATTCATTGTAAGTGAAAAAATAGAGTAAAGAGTTGAAACAAGCCAAAATAATTCTCAATTAACCCTGAAAATACAATTCAATTCAAACGTTACCTTAAAAATATGTTTTGGTCTATCATAATGATCAATATCCAAAACAAATAAAAGTTTTAAAAATTCAATTTATAAAAAAATTATAACTTCAATGAAAAAAAATTACTTCAGAAAATTGTTTATTTTAAATCAAAGAAAGCACGGTAATTTTCAGACAGTAACAAAAGTTTAATTTTTCGCGTGCGCTAACCGTTGTACATATACAAAAGAAAAATTCATCTATAATTTTCATATTATAAGAGAATTCAACTTGATAACTGTAAAAAAATACACAAGTTCAGATATTTTCCAAACTAATTAAAATTATTTATAATATTCTTGGTGACGAAGCTCACTTTTAAAATAATTTTAACATGTTATCTTCAAACTACGATCTGCATATCGAACATTGACCTTCATCGTGTTAATTTTAAATGACACATTAAAATTTTTAAAATTTATTGCAAAAGAAAAGCGATATAATTAATGTAGTAATGAAAGTTACTTTGATGTACTTCGAAAATCAATTCGTCTTTCTTTATTGAAAAAAAAAACATGCAAAGCATTGAATTTTATTCAGAATTTGAACAATCAAATTTTAACTTTCCGTTATTTTTGACTGTTAAAAGATAAAAAATGTGAACAGAATTTAATCTTTTACCTATGTTGAAAGAAGGTAAATTTTACGGTATGAAAAAGTTTTGAGTAATTCTTAAAAAGCAAAATCTTTTGATATTTTAGATATCCCCAAGGCTGTATTTCAAAAATAAACACAGCGAAATTGTTTTAATTGCGCAATCACACCTATTTAAGATGAAAAAACTAAGGTAGCAACAAACACTAATATTATGAGTATGCCTATAAATTCAAAATTGCGGGCGGCGTTTCATCATTAATAATATTTTTAATGATTCCCGCTGTTACACTAAATATCCATTTCCATGAGTTCTTTGTCTTAAAATAAAATAAATAAAAATTGGTGAAAATTTTTTTCAAGTTTTAAATTTACTTACCTGGTACCGAACTTTCAAAAATTCATAAATTATTTTGTCTTATTTTCAAACATAATAGTCGATTTTTACTCAATACCATGAACCCATCAAGTTAGCAAATCAAAAAAAAGTAACTCGTGAAAATTTAATATTTTTACAATTCAAGAAAATAACAATTTTGATATAACAAACCCAATATGCCATCCCTTTGATGCAGGATGCAGACATAGACGATAAAAATATTAATGAACAAATTTATAAAAAGCTTCGTCAATAACTTTCAAAAAATTTAATTTCTATTTTGTGCTCTTCACTTTGTTCGTCAGTGTGAACTCTATGCATCCAGTGTAATATTTTATGAAAAAGAAATTGAATTTGTCCATAAGATAACATTGGTAAAAATACTCGGTAATTTTCAGCGTGAATAGGTTTATATTTAGGCTGAATAAACCAAATTTAAGCCATCCGACATTAGCACATCATAAGACCATGCAAAATTACAAAACTTAAAGAATAGAAAATACTTATATTTTCATAATATGTAATCATAGATTTAATTTTAACGTTAAAATTGTAAGTGTGTGAGTTTTTTAGTATTGATCTGGGTACATATTTATGGATATGAAGAGCTTACCACAGTATGCACTTCAAGAAAATGACATAATGTGAAAGGTTCAAAAATACTTCGATCTCCTTGTTATGAATGAATATCTGAAAAATTTTAAAAACGCTTTCCAAAGAATAATATGATTCAAAAATTCAAACTTTGGTGACTTTATTTTATTGGTGTACGAAACCTGGGAACCCTATAAATCGTAAAAATCGAAGCTATACACTATTTTTCGAGATTTTTCTCCGAAGAGTTATTTTAAAACTTATATGACTGCAATTTAAAGATGTTTAGTTTGAAAATTAGAGGAATGAAATTGATGAGAAAGGTAGTGCAAAGCTCAATCGAATAACAACTCTAAAATAATAGTGGTCAGTCAGCGTACCTTTTTAAATTTACAAGATATTCATCAATTTATTCATTCTTTATCTGTAAAAAACGTACGATAATATAAAAATATTGAAAAAAAGTCCAGCTATTCAAATTTTAATGTATGTTTTTATTGTTAACTATGAGATAGAAATATGAACAAGAGTGATAGAGCCTAAGAAGATATCCGTTTATATATTATGAAGTGTAGCCGCATTCCATAAAGTTACGCACCCGCAGGTAAGTCAATTATCGCTAGATTCAAACATTAAAAATACTTCAGTGTTAGAATTATTGAAACCAATTAAGTTTTAGGGAACCTCGTAGGTTCACGAGAGGGTCAGATATAAATGAAAGCCAAAAAATGTCACCTTTGACAGCGAACATTCTTTTATGACTCCTGGAAATGATGAGCCCGTCGGGTGTGGAACGCACGACCAATCAAATCCCACAATCGATAAATAATTTGATCAACCAGCACAGCTACCGGCCGCCCATGTGCTAATTTTCCAATGATTTGATTTAAAATGTCATCATATTTTCATGAATATATTTTTCGTGTTGCTTAATTATACAGGGGCACAAAAAATTTTGAAGTGGTCTCTTGAAAAATGATATTTTAGAATGTTTTATTTTTAATAGTTGTTAACATCGATGAGAATATAAAGTTTTACTCGTTATTAATATCACGCCTCTTATAATGTCTGCCGGTACGCGTTTATGTGAGTTGCTTCTTGTCAATTGAAGTTGAAATAAAAATTAATCCCTTTTATCTTTATAAACCCCGAATATTATTCAGTTGCCATTCACAGATATTGAGCCGAAAAATAAGTAAAATCTATGAATGAACTTGTTTTCGCTTTTTGATTAAAATAATATCGGATGAATGATATTTTTGGACTTAAGATATCAAATCCAAAAGAAACGATATTTTGCGTCAAAATGAAAATATTTTATTGATTCTTTCTACGATCAAGGTATATTTTGTTGCATGTTAAAAAACACCAAGTCACATTTTTATTGAAATCTTGATGCTTGGTCTATGAAAGGGAATTAAATATTAACGGATATCTTCACATTCACTCAATTTTTCTTTTGAAAGAAACGATATATGTTGTGAAAATAATCAGATTCAGATATTGACATTAAGGGGAAATACGAAGGATGATGCATAGTTATAAAAACCGATCATAGTAAGTTTATCTTGAGTATTCTCAGTGAAATGTGATCTGCACTATCTTCATTCGAAATGTGAGTTTTAACATTTTTCGCTATGGGCCCCATCTGATATGATTATTTCTCAATTCTTTCAAATTTCAACAGAGAACTTGAGTCGGTGCTTGAAAGTGTTCAAAAATTCATCGTTAATTTCTCTAGAACCAAACTTACACACTCACGCACACACACTAAAAACCTTTTTTAATTGGATAAATAGTTGAATTTAAAAAGAAGTCACGTGGTTGAAATGCCCACCGCTTTTAAAAAGTGAAATCTCACAAATTACATTTTGAGTATTTTATAAAAATTTGCCACAATAAATTGATATGTTTCATATATTAAACATAGAAAATCTAAGGTCTCTATAATGGCAAAAGTTGACGCTGAACTAATACCGGCTATCTAAATTTTAGCAGGTCGTTTTAAAGGGTTATTTATTTTGGTCTCACATTGTCAAAGACGTGCAAAAATTCATTTATGGTTTTTGTGGATCTTATTCAACATGAAAGTTCTGCGCGCGGTAACTTATTTTTTATGGTTTTCTCCATAATTTTTGTCAAGTTGTCGAAAATTCCTGATTAATGCTAACGTAAATCAACCTCCACAAAGTATACACAAAATTAGAAAACACTTATAAAAAGTTGCTTCTTCAACACTTTAACAAATAAAAACAACAAGATGCACAGAAACTGTTTCTCTGATGTATATAAAAGTGAAATTTACGAATAAATGAAAGCACCCGATAGAAAATAAAGTGTTGACTTTAAACCACCTAAAATAACTTTAAAATCAAAATAAAGCAGAAAATTTCATTTTATATCAATCAATAAGTTCCATTGTATTTAATAAGGTCACGAGTGTGTCCTCGTCTACATATGATCACAAGTGTAAATTATTGTTCTTCAAGATAAAAAATCGTTTAAAGACTGTTTATTTTGTTTTTTACAAAGATTATACTTTGAGATTTTTTTAATCGACAGCTTTTTAAACATTAACATGCCGAGCAGCGGCCAGTGCTTCGTCAAAAATTATCAAATTAAAAATATTTTTCAGATGTAATTAATTACCAAATAAAATCTATCAATCTTTTCTGACAGATTTAATCAATTATTATTTGTTTGAAAGTGATAAATGGTTTATTCAGCTATTCATGCCAAATAATTCAAAAAAATTAATTTGTAATTTTGACCAAAAAACTAAATCCGTCTCCCTGTGATTTGAAGTGACACCTAAACCATTTTAGACGTATACCCAATGTATGGTGTTTTTAAAGCTCGACTTAATAAAGCAGACTTAAATTTTTTGTGAATTTCTGATTTTAAAACACTTTGTTGATGAAGAAGAATCACTAAAACAATGCTTTTTTTTATAATTTAATTCAATAAAAATGTTTGTTTTCACACGAGTTCACGAGATTTATTGTTTCTAAGGACAATGGACCACAACTAAATAAACAAAATTAAAAATCAGCGTAGTTTATATAATAACCATTTTTTCGAGTTTATTTATAAAATAAAAATTTTTAAGATGTGTAAATAGCTGTATTGCCCTTTATATTAACATAAAAAGTTCTTAAACTCAGAAAAAATAAATAGCTTTAAACATTATACAAATATACCAGATAAGTCAAATTATAACAAGATTAAAGCGTGAGTTTTGTAAATTGTCCCGTGTGTGATGTTATGATATAAATCTAATTTTTTTCATTATGGTCATATACTTTTATTTTAAAATCGATATCGAACAATTTTTTATTTCATTTTCCCCCCAGTTCTCCCTTATCATTGTCTGTCTATAACTACTTTTCAGCTTAATTTTTTACAGATATATTCAAATGATCTCAGTTCAAAATATTCTTCATCCCAAAAATTTGTATTATATATTCGGAATTGCTCAAAAAAGTTTAATCAAAATGAATTTGAACATTGAAACAAAGTACAAAATTCTTCCTCGATTCATAAACTTTTCGTGGTATTGGCTTCCATGGAAAATTCTTTTAAAATATATGTGATGTAATTTTTTAAAGTATTTTTATTTAGTGATGTGAAAACGTTTTACTTATGGTGCTAAACCAGAAAAGTAGCAAATTTTTATATTTGTATTGATTAAGAACAATGATTCTGATCTTAGATCATGTTTGATGACACTGTAAAAAGGAAAATAAGTTTTGACATTTTTTGACATTTTAAAATTGAGATAATTTTTGAAAAACGCTTTCGATTATCTCAAAAAATATTCACATAAAATAAAAGTAAGACAAATTGTCTTGGTTAAACATCTTTAAAAGGATTTTAATATGAATGGAATTAAAAATACCACGAGTTGATTCTCATCATAACTAGATAAATTTGTTTTCTGAGACGCTTCGAAATATTTGACTCTTTTCGAAGTTTAAAAATTTATCTCAATAAATCAATGCAGGAGGGCACACCGCCTTGAAGAAAGTACCACAAGAGGTGAGTTTTAGTGAGTGCTTAGCTCACGTTTATCGAGAACAGAGCTATCTGGATCATGGTGTTTATCTAAAGAGAATCCCGAAAGTAGTCGAGATAGTACGAAGGATGTATCTAGACGCTAACTCCATTTAAGTGGTCTTTCCAAGGTTTGGCGCTTCTAAAATTGAAATTAAGGTTAAAAAATTATCAAATTTTGGATTAGAAATGTTTTATGATAAATATTGAATTTGTTTGACTTTTTTGGCTTTATGTATTGAATGGAAAATAAAACATTCATAGATAGTGTTATTTAATTTAAATATTAGCTTGTTCGACGATTGTGAAAACCCATTGTCAATTCAATCTGTCATTAGTCTGGCACATGATTCAATACATTCCTGGTGGTCCTTTTTTAAATCATTTATTTCAAAATTGTGAAATGGAATCGGTGCTGCATTCGAACAACCATAATCGATGCTCTTGCATTAAAGTTCAAATAAAATCATGCAAAAGTACTTTGAAATTAAGAAAATTCACTTTAAACTTTTTCATCAAATTGTGAATCCTGAATTTTACCTTTTATAAAGTTTTCCTTTGGTGTGTAGATGTTCCTTTTGTCAAAATATACTTTAAATAATATTAAGATACCATAAATATTACAATTTTAAGTGAACTACAGTTTCAACGATTAGTTCACTTGAGGTGTTGATAAAATCGAAGAAAAATAATGTTAATTTAGTGAGAATGTTATAGACATGAAGATTATTTTTAAAATCTTAAAAAATATCTGAAAGAGAAAATCAAATAAACTCCTTTAAATTTCTGAAAATCCTCTTATAAAATTCTGATTTGTATAGGTATAGTTCGGGTAAATTCGTGGGTTTCCGACCACGTAATAATAAAGGATGATTAAAGTTCTTTTTCAACGATTTCTTTTCCCTTTATTTATAAAAATGTTTGTTTTTAGGATAACAAGCGTACAGTGCAAATAAATGCGCTTTCGCTACGTGAGACTATTCCGTAAAAGGCGTGTTTTGGTTTTTATACCTTTGATTGTACGGTCTCAGGTTTACAGTAAATTAAGTAATTTAACGTATATTTCAACCATATATGAATGTTCTTCTGAGGTTTATTTTTAGAATCTAGTTAGATGTATTCAATTAATAAATCGAAAAAATTGCACATCGCACTTTAACTATATTTGTCATGAGTCATGTGTCCTCAATAAATCAAGTTGGTAAACCGACCGACACAATCAACCACGCCGAATGTAAAACGTTCAAGTTTTGAAAAGGTAAAAGTTTGTTAAATTTAAAATTAGGTCCGGTTTAATTAAGCGTAAAAACATTCGTATATTTAATAGGTTGTTAGAATTTAAAAATCAAGCCAGCAACATCAAACCTCGTCTCCAGTTATTTTTAATTAATTTTTTCATTGATGAGATTATAGTTTTTAATTTTTTGAAAGAAAAATGTAAATCTGTTACTTTTCTTTTTTCGTTTAGTTTCCTAAATCATATAAATTAAATGAGAAATTTCTCGTAATTATTTGAATCATTTAAGCTTTGTAAAAATTCTATCATTGTGATCAAACTCTTCAGCCTTACTCTCACCTTCATATACCCTCAAATGGGACTGTTTAAATAGCCTTTACTTATCTGAGAACAACAGTGGGATAACCCAACAATTCATGCTTAATTTTAATATATATAAATGCTGTATATTAGGTTCTCATGTAAAATACTCTTGTCGTTTCGTGTATTTTGAAATAATAAAGAACGTACATCAACGAGAAGTAACACTTTATCAAATTAAAATAAATAATATATAGATGGAAAGGATGCGTACACCATGATTCATATGCGAACTTATTTCATTAAATCCAAGAATAGATATTTATCCTCAACCTTAAAGTAAACGCGAGAGCGAAATAGCTTCTTTTACTTAATTTTGATTTTTCATCTCTAAATTAGAGACCAAATAGTTTTAAAATAAAGAAAAATCATACCTGGCACACCCAATATAATTATGAAACTCATAGAACCCATCGCCATGCTTCCTATACTGCTAGAGTCAGCCTTTAAAATATTTTGATGAACATAGCATAAGACAGATTTTATGCGGATTTACTCTCAGTTTCGTTGAAATAATAAAATTATCAATAAATTTATTAAAATATATATAAACTTGAAGATTATTCTATGAATAACACATGTAACGTATTATAATTTAACGATCTATCACCTAAGGCGTCTGCAAAGTCTATGAAACAGGACAAGAACACAACGATACACTAACAATCACTTTGACTTCAAAAATGGGGTTTCATCAAGGCGACAACAAACTTCAATATTTTGACCGCGCAATTAAAATTAATCACAGTTTTCAGTCTTAAACTTACAATGAACATTAGATCAAAATAAAAATCTAACTAAATTTTAAAAGGGACGACTCGCGCATGTGCTAATTGTTTAACTGAAATAAAATATTATCTAAAGCTATAATATTTAAAAACGCCGTCGTTTACAGTTTTATGAGTGACAGTTGCAAAAGACGGTTATTGGGTATTTTTCTCTTAGATATCAACTTATTTTCACGAGTTAGGTTCAGAATATATTTAATCGAACATATTTATCAGACAGATATTTTCTTTTGTTAAATTTATTATTGATCTATCCAGAATGTAATTATATTATTTATCCTAAATCAAAAGTAAATAGGAAGTAGCATTAAATTTTTTACTGTTGTGGAACACATAAGATATATTAATATCCCATTTTTTCCTTTTCTAACTGTGAAAATTATTACATTTTAATATTATTTAATTTTATTAACTTCTTTTCAATCTTGAAGAGATTATGAATAACCGAATTCAATTTAAACATAAAATATTATTTCATCAATAAAATGATTCGTATCAAAATTTTTAACTCTTTTTATTTAACTAGAGAAATAAAATAACAATTAAAGTCGTAATCTGATTAGAAGCCGAAATAGTTGTCATGCGTCCTTACGTGCCTAATTTTTACTTATACCCACTCGTAAAACGATAATATTAACAAAATAAAGCTACCATAATTTTATATGCTAGGAAATATCGAATTTTTTTATTTGTAAAAATTAAATTAAAATTTTTATAAGATTCAGATGAAGTCGAGATTGCAAGAAACCTTAGAGATTATACAATTTTTCCTTCAGCGTAAAAAATCTCACCATAAAACAAATTTATAAGATTTACATTGGTTGATATAATAACAATAAAAAGCGTAGTGTGAAAAAAAACAAGAATTACTAAATAATTGGCGCTAGATTAACATGGAAAGTTATCTCATCATCATAAATAAAATTATCAATTTATTGTTTATGAGATAAAAAAATTCATTTTTCGTTCGAAGGATAACTAAATTTGAGAAAAATTTTTATTTTTGTTCGATTTCAATAAAAATACAAGTAAAACTGCTGTTGCTAATTATAAAACACGCCCGAACTTGTCTAAAAGTAGCTATAATTAGTATTTAGCTATAAACAAATTACCAAGAGTTTTCGTTCGCTTGGTGAAATATTGTCTCACAAACAATCTATGTTAAAAAAAGTAAAATAGTTCAAATTCGATATGAATTTATGTTAAATATTGAATGATATGTAAAAAATAGTTTTTAAGGATTGAGTTAATACTCGTTGGATAGCAAAGGCTTCGTTTGGAAAATGTTGATGATAATTTATTTTTTCATACAGGCGGGCGGTGAAAATCTAACTTAACACTTTGATAGTATTCACCTACTTGTTCCAATTATATAACTTTTAGACAAGTCCTTGAAGATTAAGTAATTTAGAATCAGTAACACTAATAATAAGATCGTCAAGTTTAGATTATTTCAAAATGTTTCAAGCCATTTACCTGAATCTGCTACTAATAATGGTATGATTAATAATAAAATAATTTTAAAGAACATTATTTAAAAATGTTCGAAACACTAAAATATACATTTAATCGCTACCTTATTTATTTCAAGGGTTAGTGTATATCTTAAAATCTGCAAACCAATAATTATTTTGTTCGCAAAATAAATAAAATGTTCACTTTTTATTTTTTTAATCCAAATTATTAAAATTAGCATTAATTTACTGACTTATAATTTATTTATCAGCACGTTTATTAAGCATTAATAAAATCACATTAGACTATCCTAATAATAATCGTCAAATATTCTACATTAAGCAGTGAATTTAAGTTATGCTAGTTTTCATAAAATAGCTCAAAGACAATTTTTTTCATTTATCAAAAATTCATGTTCTTGAATTTTATAAACGATGTAAAGCTATAATTTCTGAAATGTATAAATATTTTTTAATTAAATAGGCATGAAGTATGTTTTATAATTTATTTATTTTAGTTAACTTTGGATTCTGTGTTGTATATTTCTATATCTTCAATTATTTTTATGATGCGTCAACTAAAATGATTTCAAAAAATGAAAAATTCTTCTTTTTAATTTCAACCTTGAAATTTTTGTTGTTAATTGTTTTTTTATGGAGGATTTTAGATGTTACCTCTTATAAATGTTACGAAATATTCACTTTTACCACTTTTTTATCATCGATATTTTGAATTATTTAAAGGGTAACTGAAATTTTGTTTTGTTTGGATCAAACGTTTTATTCATATTGTTCCTTAAAATTAAACGAATTTGCACGAACATTTTTATTTTTGAAAAAAATAAGATTTTCACTTAAATTCAAATCATACGCAAATCTGCATTTCTATTTTTAAGATCATATAGCATTATCATGAACATTCTAGGTTTATACGAGAGACGACCTAATGGAATCTTTACCAGAGGTAAATTTGTTGGCTTACACACGTTTATGTTTTCATCTTTAATATTTCGCTCAAAATACTATCCTTTTCTCGAAATTACTTAAAATATAAAACCTTGATAAATGTGATACAATCTGTCTTGATGTTCGACAAATTTGATTATGAAGCCAATTTCACCTTAACTGATCGAATTTTACGGATGTTATTTCATGATTATGTAAATAATAATCACTTCAAATAATTATACTTCGATGAAATCATTACAATTTGGAATATAATTTTTGCCACTGCATTTATATATAATTGATTCTCATATATTGCAATTTTGGTTATATTTGTAAAGATTTGAAGAAAAGAAATTTAAATTTGTTGTCAGTTTGTAAATAACACAGATTATATTTTTATCATGTTTGACGCTTTCACTATGCAAAGACGAAAAATTGATATTTTTCCAAATGAATTATAAGTTTCGAAAATTAAAGTATTCAACTTTTAGAGTGATTTTTTTGAAAATTAAAACATATTGAAAAAAATATTGTTTTTTTTCGAATAAAGCCTGTTTAAAAGTATTTTTATGCATTATATAGATTTTTTAATTTTTAATTACACCTGAAACAAAAGAAATCGCACAAACTGTAGTTTTTATTGAATATTCATCCGCATACGAATATATATATTTGTAAGAATGGCCGTTTGTGATATTTTAGCTGGTATAAACGTACTTTACTTTAACTTTCAAACCGTCGAAATTGAAAAATAAAATAAATATTCCTTTTTATGGGTGAATTTTATAAATAGGGAGTAAATGAGACTGCTCAACTGGATAAAGTATGAATGTGTTTTTAATATTCATATTCAAATGGAGCTAAGCGAGAAAAAAACAGTTAGAGTTTTTTTTTGAAATTAATTTAATGTTTGAATAAGTTACATCCACTCATATTCAAAAATAATATTTTAAATGTAAAATATTCTGATATTAAATATTTTATTATCTTATTTTAGAGATATTCAAATCTCGAAAAATCAATTCATCAAGTATCATATATGTTTCATTTAGATTGAAGGTCTGGTAGAATCAATTTCGAGAGTATTTATTTTACTCTCCATTTCTATTTTATTGAAATAATTTAGAAACAATTCGAATTGTATAAAAATAATTAAATTACATTTTTTATTTCTTTCTCAAAGCCATCATTAATTTGTTAAATTTTCAATCAATGTAGTCATTTTTTAATGATTGGAAACATGCACAATTGAACAATAATTAAAAATAATTATAAGAGGATTTCTCTGGCCAAGAGGGATATGGTCGTTATATTTTTGATTTTTAGCCTATAATGAGTGAACAAATGAAAGTACGAACAACACAAGTATTAAATTTGAAAATACACACGAAATAGTTTATCATATAGGTTAATCTATCATTTTATATGAATAGCTTTCGAAATTTTATTTTATCACAACTCGCTCACTTATGAGTTAAAAATATTTTTTCCTAAAATCTGTAAATTTCTTCATTTTGAATAAATTATGTCACAAAAATATTTTTTTAAAGTTAGGACATCATAAGAGAGAAGGCTACTTTAAATATGGCATTTTACTAAATGTTATTTTAGTATCAGCTGGAACGAAACAAAAGTCTCATAGTACGTATTTATAGATATAATTAAAAACTTTTGAAGGATTTTTCTAATTGCTATTTGTAAATTCACCTTAACGTTCATCCGATTGATATTTATCCCTATTTTAACTAACTTGTACACTGAGGATACACTTTCTAGCATTCTAGATTTAGCTCATAAGGAAATTTTTTAAATATAATTATCTAGCCTTGCCATGAAATAAATATTCAAAAATTTACAATGTTATAAATTTCATTTAATTCTATTTCAACTGCAAAATATCAAAAAGCACCATAATTTTTTCCTTGGTAAACTAATGATAGAGGAAACAAGAGCTTGAAAAAGAGATTTTTGATGTAAATACTTTTATAGATCTAGCTTGAATTTCGTTTGAATGAATTAATGAAGGTATGACATATATATGGATTTGGAATTTTAAAAATTTTGATAATTTTCCACCTTTAGAACATATTATTAATTGGAAGAAGTACAAAGTTTTGATACGAACCGAATCTTTCATATTTTTAAAAAATTATTTCATTTAGGGTCGGCAAGAAATGGCCCCCGAAACCCAGGTTACCTTTAAAAACTAACGCAGGTTATAGAAAATCCGAGAAGAGAAAAAAGGTACGAATTAACACTGAAAAATTAATTTTAAGTCTAATTTTTGTTATTTCACGCAAAAACATTAAAAATACAATCACGTGGGAGATATTTGAATTCATTAACATGGATTTATCTTTATTTTTACTCAAATTAATATCTTGCTAATCATACATTTATCATGATAAAAATTTAAATTTCAGGGCAGCTGGGGATTTTGATGAGAAGTTAAATCAAAAGATTTTAAAACTTTCAAAATAAACAAACTATTATTATTTAAAACGTAATTTGATTTCAACCGAACTTACAACTTTTGAAATTCCCGCACTTATTACAAAAGTCGAGTTCTTATGAAATATTTTCTTCTAAGATAAGTTTTTCAAGATTTATGATTCTTCCATAAATTATGCACTTATCAAAAATATTCATATGTGAGTTGTTAAGTATTTTTACAAGATCAAACCTATTATTAATTTTTGTGTCAGAGAATTTTAACCTTTTACAATTTTTTTGGATTATGGGGAAAAATATCATTGTTTAAGAGAAAGTATTCTCAAAAATTCGACACATGATGGATGGTACTCGTTTATAAAATAGAATTATTGTTGGGAATATACAGCCATACTCTTGTTTTGTTTTCTCCCAGCAAATTTTACCTGACTCTAACTGTTTGTGGAACATAACCTTTTGCTGGGTCTGATAATATCAGGGTGCCGTCGAGGCAGATAACAGCGTGAGAGTTTTGCCCTTTTCTAACATTATTCGATGCTAGAGTGATTTGGGAAAATGTGTTTGTTGGAAGTATAACGCCTTAGGGTGGCATTCCACTGAAGAGATTACACATACCTGCTGACACTCACCCAAAATGTTGCCTTGGTTTGACGGATTCTGATGTTGAAAAAAATGTTGGATAATAATTTTGATTGTTATCTTCAGCTATCTCGACTCTTCAACAATGTTAAATGCACAGTATTTACAGTTTAAAAAATTGAATGCCATTTATACTTCCATTGTAACCGATGTTACCACACATTTTAACTTTTATGTCATTTGAATTTGAGCATTTTTCGAGTTAACGCTGTTTGTATCCTTATTTTCCATGAAAGCGAAAGGAAAAATTCAATGTTATTGCGACCAGGTCTTCAAATATTTCGCTTCTTTCATAGGTATGATATGTTAGAGTTCAAACAGTTCTCGCACACTGCAATAATTCAAATATATCATCTGAAAAGGAACTAAATTTTTTTCTTGAATTTGCCCATCTAATATTTACCATCTCATATCAAGGCCCTACGGAATAAGCGCTTTTAATAAATTACCCCTTAATTGAACTATTCTGTAATTTTACTTTAACTTTGAGAATTTCTCCTTGATACATTTATTGATATTAAAACCAAACAATTTTCACCAGATAATAAAAATATTGTCTGACATTATTGAAGGTAAATTTTGCGGTTTAGCCTTAAGACGAGACATTTTTGTGAGATACTTCAATGCATATAAATAATTCTCCATTCATTAAATATAAAAAGAGGTAAGCGTTCGTTTATGGATTTTTAACGCACATGAAATTCTGCTCGTCACACGGTCTTCGCTAAAATCGTTAAACTTTCGATTTTTAAAAAATTAAATTTTAAGAAATGAAACGCAAATAAATATTTCAATACTTGGGTTGTAATGTAGGAAGAAAAGTTTGGATTCAACGGAAATTTAATTCTATACGATTACTGAATAAAGCGACATTTTACATTATTTTTTTATCATTTAAAACATCGTGAAATTGATTCTATTAACTATTTTAGTTTTTATTTATTCGATAAATATAAAGTCGACTAAACTGTACAAGCTAAATTTGTTTCGCCATGTCTTTTGAAAATATCATGCTTTGAATGTATTTATAGTCATTATAGTTCTAAAACGCATCATAAAAGAAATTAAATATCCTCGTGGAGAATGCCGAACAGTATTAATCCTATCTTGATATCTGGAATAAATATTTTTTCCTGATTAATTATGATGAAATAGTTGACAAATATAAAAATACATTTTTATGTGTTTCAAACTCGAAATCATGAATATATTTTGTCAACTAATCAGAAACATAACAAAATTTCCTTCTCGTTAAGAAAAAATTTTCAAGACTTTCTAATTTATTAATTTTTAAAACAAATTTGGTCATATTTCAATCATTCAAAATGATTTTTTCACATTTTCCAAACTAATTGAGATGCAGGATAGAATGTAACGATTTTCAGTTGGGCGAGTACACATGCGTAATTAAAAAGATAATAAAAACCCCCAATAACTCAGTTTCAAAACAAAATTATGTTTTGCATATTTGAACAAAATTCAAACACTTTAACTTCAGGGAATACTAATTTTATGCAGCTTATTTATATTAATTTAAATTACCATATTTGTCGTGCGCAAGTTGTTATTCTGCAAGTAACTAAGATTATATTTTCAGCATAACGAGTTTTTAGTGTTATAAATCAAACTGATATTATTTATTTTTGTCTATTATAAAAAATTTATTAAAATATTTTATATCTTGTTAACTAAAGCATATCTCTACCTCAAAGTGTATTTTAAAATATCATCGACAGATTTCTGAGATACTATAAATTCATCGAGTTCTCTTTTAACATTAACCCGAAACTAGTTTTTCAGAAATTTCCTCTTTTTAATTTATTGAAACAGAGGCCTTGCGTTTTATACTCTTAATATTTAAGAGATATTGGAAGTACAGTAAAACACCTTTTCGCGTTTCTAGAAATCAACTAGTATAGAGTGCAATATTTTGAGGGTTACAGTGGAATAAAAATTTATAGAAAATCTACAAAATCAATTTTCACATATTACAGGAAATGAAAAATTTATCAATTTACATCGCATGCGTTAAAGTCCAAAATTTAAAAATTATTATATTTTCAATTCTCTTAGCTGGTGGAAAAATAAGACAACTTGTTTGTGACTCGATTCTATTTTTCTAGAATCATTTGCTCACCTGACTTTGAAACGTGGTATTATTTCATATCATAACCATGTTTTTTCTAACCTTTAACATTGTGAAGAGTTGTTTTTCACTTTATGTTCAAGACTCAAAATTAAAAAAAATTGTCAATAGAAGTGTTAATTTTTAAAAAGCCGAGCATGATTACTCGTGCAATTAGCTATAATGGCTAACTGTATCATATAAGATGAAATTTTTAACTTCTGAAAGGTTATCAAGTTAATTTGACATTGGGATTTTTATGAATCATCTGATTGAAATTCTTTTCGTGTTGTCGAGATTTAAATAGTCATCACTCGGGCTTTGTCTGTCATTCTAAAACTGGCGCATGACTTAACTTTGGTTATTTCAAACACTTATATTTTTACGAATTTGTTTAATAAATGCCTTCCTGATCGACAGTACCTTTTAAAATTCTCATTTATTTGTATCAACATATTCAACAAAAATTTGCACTTATTGTTATTTAAATTCACAATATCATAAATATGAATCATAAATTAATTATCAAACTTTTATGATTTTTTGCGAAAAAGAAACTGATCTTGTATTTATATGATAAAATAGTTGATGAAATAACTTTCGTCTACATTTTTAGGCTTTTCATAAACATCAAAAATTGGTTATTTGAGCACGCGCGTTTAAAATTTACACAAATCTTATTTTTTTATTTTTAATAAGAACGACCTCGAAATTGTGAAAACTATAATATTTTAATGTGAAAAACAATCAAAAGTAGTAAATTTACCAAGCAAACATTGATTCAAATGATTTTTATGTTTAATTCCTGGAAAATAAAAAAATTTTAATTTATTTCTCGAAGTTTACAAAGAGACGATTGAGAATTGATTCCATAAATAGATTTTTGTGTATATTCGAGAAGATTAAAAGCTTAAAATTGTAAACGATGTCTTAAAAATACAGATATTGAGAAACTCATCCATATACCTTGATAGTGCAGTTAATTAAAATTTATACTTCTCGAAATTTATCATAAAATTTTATTCTTTTAGAATAATCTGAGGCGTGTAATTTCACCCAATCGACTCTTATTTTAGCAATTAAATTTATTCTTTAAGGGTGTGAAATATTTTAAATTTTAAGCATGCGCATTACAAAAACGAATGGGGAATCTTTATTTAAAATTCAGCTTCTAGCTTTGGAGTAGCAGTCCTTCAGGAAATGTTTTTATAAATTTTATATAAAGGTAAAATATTCAAATACTCTTGGCGAATATTTTTTTCAACATGATATTTTAAACTGTCACCATGTTTTTTTCTATCTTAACGATTGAGTCGTCATTCCCAAGGTTATTTTGAGATATGATAAGCAAGACTGTGTATCAAAGAACTTTCATTGAATCGCCTGTTCACGCTTTTCTTTCGTTTGATATGAAATACCGAAAAAATGTAACATTTACCGGAATCGAAACCATTTTCACTTTAAAACCAATCATAATGAAACATGATCTTGAGTGGTTTAAAAGATACTCATTAAATTCTGTCTAAATCTATCGTCAATTTTAACTCTTCTTTTTCGGAAAAGAGTTGATTTACAAAATGTGATAAAAAATAAATTGTCTTGCCTCCGTTATATTCGTTAAAAATTAAAAATAATGGCACTCCCAAAGATTTAACGATAACAAAACAGAGAAAAGTCAACTAAAAATGTATAAACACAGATGAATTCATATTTAAAAATAAGAACACCGTTATGGAAAAATGTTAAATTGAACGAAGATAATTAAAACGCATTATATACATTAAAAATTATAGATATCACCTCCAGAAAGTTTGAGATTCTTTCTCCGACTAAGCTCTGCTAACAAGGCTTTAGAGTCGTTCTTCGCTTACCCTCCGTTAGATACCCTATCCACTTTCTCTGAAGAGAGTCGCAAAACATCTAACCCTTTCTCCACTCGTAAGATTAGTTGTCAATACGTGATTTTTCAATTACTCGTTATTTTCAACTTATGATGCTTTTGGGACAATTACGACGCCATTGTGGTTAGTTGTATTCAATTTAAATGGAAATTGTATCGTTAAAAATGTAAAACTTTGCATATTTTATTGAAGTTATTTTGTCTCAAGTTAAAAAAACATCAAAAATAAAATTTCAGTTCATCAGTAATTAAAAATATTAATCTCAACGTATCCTTCATGAAATTCGCCAATGAAATAAAACTTAATGGCCTCTTAAAAGGAACTTAACATAAAAATCAACATATACTTTCAGTTTGATTTATGATTATCAAATGAAATCAAAAGAAGAGAGACTGATTCCCAATGTGTTTTTTTCAAAGTTGCCTTCATTTTATCGAATCATAAATATTTTTGTTTGATAATGATTTAATTTATAACAGATAAGGAATCAACGACACCGTCACATCATACAGAGTTTATCTAAACTTGTCGTTCTCTTTGGTATCCCTAAATGGAGTTTCTTCATGGTTCTATAATGAATTTATAGAATAAAGAACTGCTTTGTCGATAGCATTTGGTAGGTTGTTGAGATTTTTCTGTCGAAACAAATATTTCAAAAAATTTTAAATTTTGTAATTTAAGATTCTCGCGTGCATACTGTTAGCTTTTACAGAGGATAACTGAGATTTTTCCTAATTTCCTTTTGATAATTAAGTCGTATCCACTCGATATGATCATCTGTATGATTTTTTGTGGTTCTCTCCTCGATTCAAAGTATGTTGAAGTTAATATTTATGACAACTCAGTCTACATTCCAGAATTCTCTTTTTATGAAGGTGATATATTTTTGGGCGATGAGTGTATTTTCCTGGATCCTTTTATATTCGAAGTTTAAAAATGTGTTTGAGCTCACGCTGAGCCAAATGTATTTTTTCTATTTAGCCTTCAAAAATGAATAGGAAAACAATGATCCTTTAAGGGAATTATTTTTGAAGATTAACAATTTTTTAATTAATGAGGAAGTTAGCACTTAAGGTGAAAGAAGAAAAACATTGCAATGGTTTGCTTTTTAAGGTTTCAAGATCATGTACAAAGTATTTTGTTCAATCTGACAATGATTCTTCTCGATTTAACAAAAAATGGACACTTGTCTTTAAAAACCATTTCGTTGATCTTTTATGAAAATAGTCGAAATAATATGATTTTACGCCCTTAAAAGGATGAACAGATAAAATATATTTCTTATAAAATCAATCTGAATTCTTCTAAAAGCATAATGCTAAACCTTTAGGTATACCATCCAGATTTAATATAAAGGTTCATGCTGTTGTTAATCCTCAAAGATACGTTTAATTGTCCAGACCACGCTTAATATATAGCAAACATTTTAATCTGAATGAATCATTTTGAAGTAGTCATAATAGAACCTTGTAAACATGCCGAAACACTCCTTCAATTAACAAGTTAAGAGCAATGTCATCTCTTATATCGAATGCATTTGCTATCGTTGTGAATTTCAAATTTTGACATGGTATGACATGAAAATAAAGATATGATAATTTTTTCCACTTTTAAATAACTTAGACAAGGTGGTAATGAGATGAGCTCTCTTTCAAGAATTATCAAACTATTTTAAGATTTTTTACATTTGTAAAAAAAACAAGTGTATATTTTAGTAAACCTTTTTAAAATCATAGATTAACGCTCATACCATTATTGTTCCCGAAACACTTTGTCTCATTTTGAAAAGATGCGCGAAGTATGGTAATTGGCTACTCGTTAAACTTCAGCTTTTTGGCCTCGAACAATTATCTCACCTCAAATTTGACGTATCTATATCTATGATTTTGCACATTATTTCTTTGTGTAAATATGCTTTTGGCTAAAACTTGCTCGCGTTTTAATCTTAGATTGTGGGTCGCTTTTATCTGTTGTATCAAAGTCACAAGCCATATACAATCGGAAGAATTTGGCTAAATATAGATAAATAACGTTAAAACCTATTAAATACTAACTTTGCGATATTTATAGGCTGCCAAAAGTGTTGAAATGTTATCTTTATTGGTTGTGGGGACTCAGACACGTTATTCTTTCATGAGATATATCATGTTTTATAATGTTAAGAATTTCGATTTTCTATTTTCACAGTCATGATATCCAAAAATTTGTTCAATCCTTTGATTTTTTATTGTTCATCTTTCTTAATATTTAGTGTTTGATTAAACATTATGCCTCGTATATCCCTTATAGAACTCATGAAATGAAGTAAAAGAAGAATGAGATTAAATTGGAAAGATTTTTGTCTTTTACATTTTGAAAGGTATTTAGAAGTTGACGCCGGTTAATTTTAATAATTATCACTGATAAAAATCTAGAGATGTCATCTCCGAAAGCGATACATGAAAATACCTACCATTTGAAATTTTTCGAAAAATAATTCCCAAAGTTCAGTTGGTTTTGAGGCCACGATTCCTTGCATAATATGATACTCCTGTTTAAATTTTATATCTGTTTTCATTACAATAAATTTGACAGAAATTTCAAATATTTCCTGTAAAATTCCTCTCAACAAGATTATTTATTTTCAGTTCAGTCTGTTTTATTTTCACGAATTTTGTTGGCAATGTGAAAAAGTTACTGAATTAGGAACTGTGTCTTCAAGGAGACTCGCAGCTTTAATGTTTTCCTTCCAGCATTTGGTTGATTCGAGCTCTTTCTTATACTTTTTATGAGATTGTGAGTAACTTCTTAAAAACCAGTAACGTTGTTAAATGAGGCTCAATTACGATAATTCAATTCGACCAAATAAAGACTGAGAATAGATCATTATTTGACAAAAAGTCAGTATTTCACCACCAAAAAATTTTATTATAATTATTTTTTTACATCTAAACAGTTTTTAGATGCGAAAATAATTCATTCATTGTTGAAATCTTCTCATGTCTAACAGGAATTTCATTCTTCTTACGAAAGAGGGAGAAAGCACCAAATAGAGAATGGCGACCATTGCCAAGCAAGGGCGCGTCTTCCCAAGGCTAACATAGACTTGAGCAAGTATTGCCTTGTGTACGTATTTTTTGTTCCTTAAGCTTAATCACTAAAAAGAAAAACAGATTTTTTGGAGAGCAAGGATGATTTAAACCCATACGGACATTTAACAGAGGATTTTTTGATGATTTACATTCATATGTGAGGCTATGCTTACAAGACTAAGCCTTTTGATATTCTCATTCGGATGTAAACATCAAGCGTCTGAGATGTGTGGTACTATCACCAACTAAAAACCTCACCCTCTCTTCTGCCCCTTAGGACAACCTTACTTCTGGGGTATTTGTTCATTTGGTCAGGAATGAGTGTGAAGGATACGTGTATTTCGTTTGACTTATGAAAATTTTTTTCTTCTAATCGATGTTATCTTCAAAAAATCAAAGAATATTTTTTATAGACCCTGATCTACACCACCAAGTATCTGTGGGCTTATTGTAGCATTCCTCGAGAGAATACCAAACTCTAGTTGATGTAAAAAATAATTACTTACCTTAATTGGAAGAAATCAAACTGATTTATCGTCGATATATATCTAGATATATGAATGACAGTTATATTACAGGGATTTGCATCCATTTTCGTCAATTTTTCATTCAATTTCGTCAATTTTCCATTCAATTTCGTCAAAATTTTTTTTTTATATTTAAAATTTATATTTAAAAAACAAAGGTTTTATGCGCAAATAGTCTGTATATATAGTCATAGAAATCAATTTTATTAATCATTTATTACTTCGCGATTCAACGATCTTCGGATATATCGCATCATGTTTCGCCAGTATCCTGAACAATCGTCAGCTGATATTGAATTCCCGCACTCTGTTATCAAATTCATTAACACGCTTTCATTTTGTGGTGCTGCATATTTGACAAAATCCTTCCATTTCGCAAAACAGTTCTCAATTGGGTTGAGAAAAGGTGAATAAGGAGGAAGATACAAAAGAATATGTCCATTATTAGCGATTATTTGTTGAATAGAGGCACTCTTATGAAATGGGACATTGTCCATTATCAAAACGACTCTATTCATATTTTTGCTGCCAATTCAACCATAAATCTCTCCATATATTGGCCATAACATAATGTATTATACGCAGTTAGAAGTGTTTCAAATTTTTCAACACCGATCTTGCTAATTGCGGCACATAGAGAAACATTACGCGATCTTAATCCAGGCGAGAGACAATTGCCGGTTCTCCTTTTTAGAGTATCCTCTACAAGCTCGCATTGTTGCACAAAATCCCGCTTCGTCAATGAATAAAAATAGGCGATCATCTACTTCTTCGAGTAATTTCATAAAAGCCACAGCATATTCATATCTTAACTCAATTGTTCTGGCATCATTGCGGCGTTCAGGTATTAAACTTGTTCGCTTAAGAGTATAATGGAAATTTTTTAATGTTCGACAAACTGTGGATTTCGAAACCGAAATATTAATTGTGGCTAGATTGTTTTGAATGCCTTTTAAGGTAACACAGGCATTTTCATCAACCATGTTTTTATTGATAAACACGTCTCTTCGTTTAACTTTATGTTTCTTGGCCCACCGCGGATTTTGCCAATATCCTACCAGTTGTCCGATATAACGATATTACACTTGATACTGTTGTTCTTTTAAAATTAAACCATTCTGCTATCTCGGATGCCGTTTTCCTTCGTTGTATTTTACTATTATTTGATTCCGTTCTTCTGCTGTTAACTTTTTTGTTCATAGAATAAATAGGTATTAAAATTATTGATAAAAAAATTTGACGAAAATGAATGAAAAATTGACGAAATTGAATGGAAAATTGACGAAAATGACTGAAAAATTAATTGACGAAAATGGATGCAAATCCAAACAATGCTCATCGGTTAAAAGGAGTAGAAAGATAAAACACACCCACATTCTAGATGAATAATTCGTTAGTTAAGTTGTTGAAAAATTAGACAATTGTTTGAAAATAGTTTACCTTAAATGTTTTATAATATACAAGATTATGCTCTACTTGATGTTCTGGAACTGCTAGTCCTTCAATTTTTAGGTAAAGTTTGAATTTTTCCTAATTATACGTTAAAAATCACGGTTAGCTCAAATTTTAACATCAATATTTTCCTCATTATCAATGCACAGAGAAGGAGTCTCGTGTTAAAAGTCTCTTTCTAAATCGTAGTCTCAAATATGATGCAGAGAATGATTAATTTATCATTTATTCGATAAGTCTTTAAGCCTCCATCATGGTAATAATGATTGATTTGATAACTAAGTATATTCGCACATACTTGAAATTAATTTTTTTATTTCATCCTATTAATGCAGATATTCAATGAAAAACCAGCTCATTTGGTGTTGAAAAGTTGGATGAATGAAATAATTTAATTATTCTTAAGATTTCTAATGTTCGCGCTTTTGCGAGCATGATTTTACTCCTGTATAAAAAATAAAATTGAATGTAACGGTTAATAAATAGTTGAAATTTGATCTTAAACGGAATAATGACGTTTAATATTTAGTTTTAAACATTTTACAGTTAAAATGCTTCCAAGATCAATTTTGGTGATGTAAAATATAACAATTTTTGATAATTATAATTTTAACCTTCAGAGAAAAAACTTTTATTTGCATGGCCACAAAACTGGAAGTATATTACTGATGTAAATAAAATTTTCTTTTGGTCTATTGAGTGTTCATAAAAATAAAAAGGAATAGATTTCAAAAATAAATTTGTTTTAGATAGCTTCATTTAAGTCAGAACTGCGCACTCGGAGTTTTTTTTCAATCAGTTAAAAACGAATGAGTAATGTAGAAAAAATACTTTATGTTAAAATTTGATCTTTTCAGCTTCATGACTTAATGTGCCATAAAGGTAAATTATTTAGTTATTCACAGCTTCGCTTTCACAATAATAAAATAAGGCGCTTTAGACTTGAGTATATGCTAAAATTAGTCCGAAGATTCGGACAAATGGCACTTGAAGGTTAAAAACAAAATTTTTAGTTTTTCAATTCAAAAAAATAATTATCTTATAAATCTTGTTGTCGAAAAAGATAGCTATTAGGATAAAAAAAGCTTTGAATTTTATATTGGCTTTAAAAAAATAATCGCCGAAAGATAACTTTGTCAACGAGTAAGCGCACCAGACGACTTCCAATTTCGAGTGTATTCCACAACAATACGTTTAAGTGGATCCGTAAAAAAGTAGAAGCTGTTTATTTTTTGAATTTTCTCTATTAATATAATGGTTGATATAATTTATTGCTAAAAAATCTACTTTCCTTTAAGGTAAGGAATATATTTTATGTGTAATATTTTTATGTTTTAGCTTTCCTCTGTGAAGAACCAAGTCATTTGCAATGTTTGTCCTTGGTTCAAGAAGATTGATCGATTTTGAGAGAACTACCAATATTATTTAAATTATAAATGTGAAAAAAATAATTAACAATGTCAAATTTTATTCGTTCTATTAAAAATTAAGATTAAAATTGAAGCTCACCTAATGAGCATATTTATTTCGAGAATATCGCTTTTAATGTGAAATACCAGTCAAAACAAACCAATTACACATATAAATTTATGTTAAACATGTTAGGGCCTTCAATGCCAAAAAATATTCAAATTTACTATATAATGTTTTTTAAAAGTTTGTCCAATCCTTAGCCAACCATTAAACAAGAAAGCTTTCAAGATTCACTTCTTTTTCGAAGTTCCACAGTTTGGTGGAAATGTAACAGCATTATCATTGAATAAATTCGTTGCACGCATAAAAATCTCCTTGAAATGGATATTTTCTCGGTCTAAGAGTCAACGGCTTCTTTTGCCTTCAGCATTATTCTTATCGTGCTAGTTGATTGTTGGTTTGCTGTCTCCTCATCCACAAAATCCTGTGAACAACACCATACAAGTCCACAAACCCTTCGATGCTCAGCTTTGAACTCTTCAAAAGGATGATTGATATCACTGTCATCCATCTATAGTCCACTATTTTTGTCAAAACGCAATTTATTCGACTACAGATTCAAAAAGTACCCAGACTCCTCCTCAATGTCATTTGACGAATCGCCCTCCAGTTTTATAAGCCAAGGAGCCTTTCAAGAAGAATTTAGATCGCTCTTGTTAACCCTCGGTTTCCCCTCTCCAATCATCTTGAAACATGCAACAATATGGAAGTGGTCTTTCCAAAAATTTGTGGCAGTTTGATTGATTTTTATGTTACAGAAGAACAAAGCTCCAATAATTGTTTTTGAAGAGTTTTACAGTGTTAGAAATAGCCTGTGGGTAAATTGACTGGATTTATAGAACGGTGTTTGGAAGTAGTATTTTTATAAAGTTAAATTCGTTTAAGATGTCCCCTCGTTGGCCCAGATGATGGGCAGAGGTGTTTTGCCACTTTCAGTAAAGACACGTATTGACAGACTCATCTCAAGTAAATATTTTTAACACAGGTTGCACACGTTCCAGCGACGAAATCACTTTTTATATCAAACCTCGCCCAGGCTTTTTTTCGATCTCCACATCAAATTATGCCTGTTCTTTTCGACATAAACTTATTGGTAGCTCGTGGAGTTCCTAACTGGTAAATAAGCATAGGTTCAATTTATAAGTCCCCTTTTTTGGCACAAAATTTTTGTGTGAGACATCATTTCGTTGATTTCATATGAGAGATTCATTCTCCCACGCTGTTATACAGGTTCACTTCTTCTTGCTGCACTAGACATGACCCGTATCCTCACAACTTAAAACTTGTTACGGCAAGTAACCACGGGAATCCAATATCTCGAAGTACCGGTGAAGTTTTTACCATTAATTTTGTCAGAGTTCACGATTTGTTATACCTCACTAGGTTGTAGATGCCCTTTTCATCTCTTTAACTTATCCACATCAGTAACTTTTTAACCCATGTTCTTTTCGGCAATTGATTATCCTTATATCTCACTTACGAGTTTGTCAAAAATAATTTTCCAAACAAATTATTCTTTCGTTTATCTGTGAGAATCAAATGATCAAAATCTTTGAGAACAAAAAACTGTTTTGTTGAAATTATTGAAAATCATCATAAAGTATCCATCACTCTGATCTTGTTCTTTTTCTTGATGATAGCTCAAGTTGTTTCAACACCGCGTTCTCGTTTTATGATAACTTTAATTTAAATATTTGAGACATTTTTTCAAGGAATTTAAAACCCCGGATAACATGTATCTGCTGACATCGATAAAATTGTTGAAGCATACCGAGTGTTAACCCAAGGCCGGCACAATAGGATTCGATTTCTTGGCGTACGAGCGAACAAGTTGGCGAGAATTCTTCTCCTTCAAATTAACCCACGATGGTATAAAATTTGTATCTAGTTATGAGGGCACATCTAATTCTATTTATAAAAAATATGCTTGGACATAAGTCAAATTTCACCTTCAAATCCAATTTCACAAAATAGAATTTTGGAAATAATTTTCCTTTTCTAAAGTTTTAACGATGACTTTGTTGGCTATAGAGAGAAGTGAAAATATTTGAGAAATGTGGAGTAAAACTGATATAATAAGGTAACTTTAGCGAGGCGTAGATATTCGCCGGTTTTCGTGTTTTTAAAAGACAGCTGAAGTATTTTTATTAACTTTACCAAAACTTATTTTCGTTTTTCTCTTTGTTGAATTCGAAAGAATGAATGAACTCAATTTATGTTATTGAATCCTATGAAGTAGTTTCAGAAAATCTCTGTAACCGTTTGAACTTTCACTCCATGAAATACGCATTTTACACCTTTTATTCGTTTTAGCAGACGATAGTGTCAAACAATCAATTCTCGGAAATCGACAAGTTGCGCGAGCGTATTGGCTAATTCATTTAAACATTAACATTTAATCTTTTGTCAGATAAAGGTTTAAAAGATGTTCGTCTTTCTTCATCAACGTGAAGAAAAAAATTGAATAATTTCTTTGCATATGAATTTAACGTTTAAAAATGACAATAAATTATATTCGATTTCATAGTCATAGTTTAACTTGATTTTAAATGTTCAAATTACCTATTTGTATTTTGAATGAACAAATTTTAAGAATAAAGAAGGAGAAAAGGAAGGGATAAGAGTTAGCCTATTTTTAGCTTCCAACGATAGTTCTTTGAAACCTGATTTGTGCTTTAGTCCGTTTTTAATTTATATGGATTAGAGAGGCTAATGGTAATTAGTTTGAGCAAGCGCGAAATTTATTTTCAAGCCTCTCAATTAAACTTGATGTCACGATATCTTAGATTAGTAGTTCGGCCAATTGCTGCTGGAACTATATTAACGCTGGCACCGATTTATTTATTCGCCAAAGATGTTTATTTATATTAAGAATTTAGAAATATGAGAATATAAAGGGGAAGTTTAAGTCGTTTGTTGGAGTTGGTGAAGATTTTTTAATTGATTTTGGAAAATATTTTAAACAGAAGAATGATGGATTTGGTGACGCCATAAATCGGGGTTTCCCTCTTAATTAACATAGAAGCACTTACTCCACAGTCTATATCCGCTGATGAATTAAACTCCTTAAAACCTGACGTCGATTCTTTGAACGAAACAGAGGTAAATATTTTTTCTTTTATCAGCTAAAACAACGCTTACACGATGTTATGCGTGAAGTCTTTGAAATTCATAGAAAATATAAATATAAGATCAAAATTCTTAAAACTCAAAATGATGAACTTCGGAGAGAAATCCAATTATTGAGCGAACCCAAGCATGCCAAACCTAAACGCCGGGTATTATCTCAATATTTTATACCTGAAACAAGTCTCTCACCCAAAATACATTTCTTACTCATTAATCTATAAGGAAAACTTTAAAAAATCATAACGCTCATTTATAAATGCTTTTCACCGAATATTTTTTAAACCATATTAACTTCTTAAACCTTTTTATCACCTTGATTAAAAATAAAAATAATCCAAACTTTTTAAGAGGGATAAATAAGCTTTCCTCATCAATTCAAGATTATCATCTTCAATATTTGAAAGTAAAAATATTTTATTCATTCTATTTCATGCTTTTTTCACTTTGTTTTATCACACAAATTCACATATTTTTCCAGTTTGAACGTCGTTTCATTTAATGAAAAAAAATCTTGATGAATCCCGCAATGATACATGGAGGTTAACATGTATGCTGTCAAAAGTATAAACGCGTACATTATCAGAATGTAAACTTTCAATTAACTTGATAAAAGGAGAATAAGATATATTTTATAGTTTTGGTTTAAATTAAGATTATGATGAAACTTTGCATACCTTGCTTGTATTTACATTACTTTTCTTTAATTTGGTATGAAATAAAACAAACTTCAAAAATGGGCTGTTTGCACATTTAGTCATTTTATTTTTAACAACTGATCGAGTTATAGAATGACCATAATTTTTGAACATTTCCACTCGCGAGGCGTGAAATGTTTTATCAAAAAATTTTACTTGTAAATTATATATTTAATTGTGTCATATTTGGGGTTAATTCGTCCAAAAATCTTATTATTCATGGTAAAAGTATTATCGCTTTTTGAAACTCTTTCTGTGACGCTGGGTTAAGTTTGTTGTCCATCGTTGATGAAACGAATAAAGTTCTTTTTCTAAACTACTTTATTTTTGTTCATCTTCAATGTTTTAAAGTGTTATAAAAACAAAAATCACATTCAAGTACCTTAATTTTAGAGATGCCATCAAAGAAAATTGAATTGCATTTCTTTTTAATTTTAAAGTAGCAGTTAAAAAGAAACAAAAAACTCTTAGGGTTTCAATTTTTTAAAACCAGTTGAGAATGACTGGGTGGGTATCTTGTAACATTTAAACCTGGAAGCCTGTGTTTATATTCTATGGAGTTTAAAGGCGAGTTTTCATCCAACCATATTGGGAATAAGTTTTAAAAATCTTTAGATCGGATAAGAAAGGCTTCATGGTTATTTTATAAAAGTTAAATAACGCCAGTGCACAGATGGCCAAACATAAATTTATATCATACAAAAATAAATTTTAGCTTCAACATTTCTCTTGTTTCTTGTTTCATAGGTCATCGATTAAAATGATAGCAGCTATCCATCATTAAATTTATTCAAAAAACGACATTAAAATTTGTTAATCTTATTTCTAGAAGAGTTTAGTTGAACAGTATGGAGAAATACTTGATGCCCTCTCTGAAGATGATTTTTCCTCCATGACAAAGGATTCCTTGCCAAGAGTAGGAAAAGTAGTTAATATTTTGATCGTTGTGGTTGGCGACCAGAGTTCTGGAAAAACTAGCGTCCTCGAATACATTGCCAGAGCCAGAATTTTTCCGAGGTAAGTTTTGAACAATAAAGTTCAAAGGGGGTCTGGAGAAATGATGACCCGTTCCCCAGTTATGGTAACAATGAACGAAGGACCAAAACACGTGGCCTTCTTCAAGAATGGCTCCAAAGAGTATAGATTGAACAACGAAGACGATTTAAAAGGCGGGAATCCAATCATGAATTTAGAATTGAGAGGGGAGATCGAAGCAAAAATGTTAAAAATAGCTAAGAGTGGAAAAACCATCTCAAATGAAGTTGTGACTATAAACCTGACGGGGCCTGGCCTTCCAAGGATGGTTCTCGTTGATCTACCTGGAATAATTAACGTGTTATTTTATATTATTTCAAGACAGTCACTTCTGATCTGTCCCCCGATGCTAAAGATTCTATTCTTGTGTTGGCTAGGTCGTATATGTCGAACCCCAATTCGATTATTTTGTGTGTCCAAGACGGGTCGATTGACGCAGAACGAAGCTTGGTGACCGAACTCGTGAGTTCGATTGACCCCAATGGTACTTTTCCATCATTTTATTTGGCTCTAGAACAATCTGTGTTTTAACTAAACTCGACGTGGCAGAAAAAAGTCGAGTAAAAATCGAAAGGGTTTTCGAATTTTTGTGATTAGATACAACGCTTAATGTCTGGAAAGCTATTTCCCATGAGAGCTATAGATTACTTTGCTGTGATTGCAGGAACAGGTTTTTACTTTTTCTATAAAGACAATCCTGACAGTTCTATAGAAGAGATTTCAACCTACGAACAAGAATTCTTCAAACGCTCCGAGTTGTTTCAAGATGGGGTGATTAAACCTCGTCAGGCAACTTCTCAAAATTTGATTTCCGCTGTCTCCGAATGCTTTTGGGATATGGTTAGACACTCAATCGAACGAGAAACTGACGCGTTTCGATCAAGATTATTCGCATTAGAAACTGAATGGCGGCACAATTTCCCAAATGTTCGCGAACTTGACCGTGTATTTTTATTTCCATAAATTACAGGATGAGCTATTCGACAAGGCTAGAGGAGAAATTATCGACAGTACTATTGCATTCTGCAACACCTGTCCTATAGATTGGGAAAGAGAACTGTCCAGAGCTCTATGGCAAGCAGTGATTCCCTTTGTGTTTCGAGAAATATATCTTAAAAATGCCCTCAGTTCCTCGAAAATAGGGTTCCTAACTCAAGTGGAGATCTTGATCCAACAATGGCTTAATGGCAAAGTTACCAGCGACTGTGTGCAGGTTTATGAAACTGCTTATTTATCAGGTTGCTAAAAATGTGATGGTCAATAAACTTAAAGAGTGCCTATATGTTTGCTTGAAAGTGAATTTAGAGTGCCTCTTCCACCGCCGATGAAAATAACTACCATACTCTATTCAAGCCTTTGATTGATTCGATTCTATACGAGTGCTCGCAAACTTATAATTGGTCACAGCTCAACTATAACAATCTCGTACGTGTATTTTCTTGTTAGAAAATCATTCAATCATCTTCTTTGAATGATGGGAGTGTCAATGATCGAACAGATTGGGACCAGGCTTGTTCGTTGATGGAAAATACCATCCATGAAAATGGAGCAGAAATCGATAACTCATTATCTGAAATGCTCGGTCCGTCCACCTTTAGTCAGTGGTTATGCTGGTCTTCGGTAACACCTGAACAGCTGACAAATCGAAAATCGCTTCCGAGTTGGAAAAAATGGTTCCTCACCGTGATACCGACTCTCCTGGGCTTACTTCTCATGAAATATCAACTGTGCTCCAAAATCTCCAAAACATTGGCGTGGTAACAAAACCTGAGTCTGTTAATCTAATCTGGGAATTCATATACTTGAACAATTTCTACAGAAAAACAATTGAGGGTGTTCACGACTGTCGAAAATATTTTAGACTTAACGATTTTTCACAACATAAACTGGGTTGCAGTGACGTGGTGTTATTCTTCAAGGTTCACAAACTACTCCTGCAAACTGTTAATTATTTACGACAACAAATAATTTCTCACGAAGGTATTTTTCTATGATTTACAGCTCGACGACTTGAAAGTTTCATCAAAGATTGCTTAGAAAATTATTCCCTCGACGACGAGAAAAAACGACAACTTTTAACTGGAAAACAAGTGGAATTGGCCGTTGAAATAAGTTTGTAACTTTTTGTTTCCAGAAAAAATATCACAAGTCAAATCTCAACTTGAAAAATTCACTGAAACGCTGTTGAGAGAAAGCACTCTCGAATTCGTCGAATAAGTCCTCGTTCCCATCAACGAATTTTGCTTATTTCAGACAAAATTTAAATATTTTTATGGTCACTTTCTATATTTTGCAGAGAGCTCGTGGGAAATTGTCTCTGGCTTATTTTTTCATATCTGTTGCTTTTTAACCTGGCATACTCTTTCCGATATTAACCGTCTCATAACGAACATCATTAACATGAATCGAACACATACGAAGTTAATCATTTTCGAAGATCTTAAATGTAAAATCAGACATCTCTACAAATTATTTAACTCGAATTCAGTTAAAAAAATTAAAAGATTGATTAAGGTTCATTTTTCAAATATTTTTTTTAATTCAAGAGTATAAATTTTAGTATCTCTGGCGTTTGTACTTTCTCATTTGGATCATTTATAGTAAATACTGAGAAAGTTGTGACAAATTTGATTTACTTATTCGTTTTGGCTGTTTTTTATAACTTAATATCACTGAAATTTTAGCTTTGCTGATTTCATCAAGGTTTTTAAAAATTTATGCACAAATTTCAATCGAATTTTCGCAGAAATCTGTGAAAATGTTTGAAATTATATTCGAGAAAATGGTGTCTAAATGATATTCCCCGATGGATTAACAGGTCAACGTGTTCTCTCAAAGCAAAAAACTCCAAACGAACTGAGTTTCACCTCTCACGATTGCCGAAAATCTCAAAGGCTTGTATTTTTTGAAGTATCTCAAAATAAGGGGGTTTTTAAAACATTTTTTCTCTTACAGTGTGTAAACTTAACAAATTATTCAAGTTTCAACTTAGCGTAAGCCTCTTTCGATAAAAATGAGTTTTTTAGTTCAAGGTGGCTTGGCATACCGTATTCCGTAATTTTATACTTTCAAATTTTTTTACTTATATAAGTTTTAGTGTTATGTATATATCAAATAAATTATCTCTTCCTCGACCCGAGTCGCGTTGAAACAACGAATCCAACGTTGAAATTTTTCGTTCCTATAAAATTTCCTCAACCTATACAAGGTTAAGTGTTTCCTTCAAGTTGTTTCGACACAAGGAATTTTATTGCCCGAAATACAACCAAAACGTATCAATTTTAAACAAACGACAATGTACCATTTTTATGTAAGCTGACAGGTCAAAAAGTAGACATGGGTTGCTGTCACGATCGGCTAAATATGATATATTTAAAAAGGTATATCTTTAAAAGAATATCACCACCAAGGTTGTCAAGAGATTTAAGAGTTTTTTCCGTTCATACATAATAATTTACAAGCTAAATTTGTGACTTACTTATGAACAGTTAAATAATTTCACTTCATTCAAGCTTCCACCATTTTTGACTGCGCAATAGAAATACCAACTCGACCCAACTTTTCATACTTTAATCCGAAAAATTTGTTGTTAAATAACTAAATTCTTGTGTGATATCTGGCTCCGATAAAAAAATAATTTTACCAATCGAGCTATAAATTTTAAGAAATTAGTAATTTCATCGCCTTTTCCTAAATTTTAAAATGTTTACAGAATACTCCCAGCTTTCAGAGCGAGTTTACAAATTAAATTTAAAAAGTTAAAAAAGTTTATATATCTACAATTTCTTTTATAATCATCTTTTAAATTTAAAATGCGTAGGATAAAAAGCCTCGAACTAAATTTTGGTTGAAAATATTTTATTGTAATTTAAATACACAAAAATACGCCTTGTGATCGAGTTTATGATCCAAATCAACAACACTTAAATACTTTCAAATTTTAGTAACACGTCTTGAAAAAGAAGTTTCAACGAACTGCTATGATTTTATCACTCAATAATAAGTTCGTTAATTAATTTTAAGACGATAAGCATTCATGAAGTATTTTAACGGTCTAGAATTTTATACTGCATTCACATAACTATCACCAATAAAAAGGATGAAATAAGCCACAATGGTGTAATGGTTAGAAATAAAAAAAATTATTTCATGTTTTAACATGCTAATGACAACAATTGACCGTTAATTTATAAAAAAGTTTATTTAATGAATTCAAAGAAGCACGAGCACAAACATAGTGCGTTATTGTTTTTATCAAATCATATAAAGTTCCCGACCATGCGGCTCTTAAGCTCTATTTAAGTAAATAAATTGGTTAAGTTAAATATTAGGAAACAATTGAAAATAGAAGAACTATAAATGACAATTTTTACATTAATTCTTTTGCTCATGACGCTTAGACTGGTTTGGCCATTAAAAACTTAATCATGAAAATCATCATATCTAGAGCGTAATTTCAATATTTATTTTAAAAACAAGACACTTTGGAATTCATTATTTGATTATTGTTGAATCCCATAAGACTCGTCAAAAAATTAAAATCTAATATGTTCAAATTAAGTAAAATCTATTATATATACGTAGATTTTTTAAACAAAATTCAGCTTGTAAAAATAAATTCCTCAAATTTCACACGATGTCCAGAAACGATATTAATAATAATTATTGTGAAAAATAATTTATTTTTCACTTTCGTTCAGTTTGAGGGAAAATCATTTTAAATGTTAGTTTTATTTTCTCTAATGGAAAATTAAAACATGAATCACCACTCAATGTTTATTATTAACTTGCCTTTCTCAAACTAACTGAACTGAGTCAAGGCAAAACAACGCACAAAAATAATTCAAAACAAGAAATTCAACTGTGATAAGATGAAAACAACTAAATGTACTATATTGTCACAAACTTAGTCTCTGTTAGGCACTTTGATGAAATTTAACATTAACTGCCTAAAAGCAAAAATTAAAATAATGTGCATTCATTTAATCATCAACTAATAGTGCGCGTGCGGATCTCAAAATAAATCAGGTTGCATAAGCCAAGAGCTAAGCAGTGAGAGATGAAAATTAAATTTTATCGATCAATCATTTAAAGTTTAAATTATTCGAGTTCCTCTCTTCATCACGATCTTTGATTACCGAGGATTTAATCTCGGTGTAGATTAACTTTGATGGAATCGGATAACGATTGCGAAATTGTAAAATTAAACGTCGGAGGGAGGATGTGAGAATATTTGCCTATTTTAGCTTTCATACCACAAAGCATACTCTAACATGGTTGAAGGACTGCTACTTTTGCGTGTAAACGAAATTTGAAAAATTAAGCCTGCTCGGAGTTGATTTTAAAAAATACTACGATTCGGAAGGAAATATTTTCATCGATCGAGATCCGGAGTTATTTCAACACGTTCTACACTTCATGCGCACGAAAGAACTCTCTGTTGAGTAAGAATGAAGTAACACAGTTCATTGAACATCGCTTTGACGCTGATAGATGAGGCAGAATATTTCGGTATCTTGCCGATGGGTTTGAAACAGTCATTAAATTTAGTATTGAAGCTCCGATCATATTTATCTTTGACGAAAAAGCACTGTGGAAACATATACTTCTCGGGTTTTATGTCAATGAAAGGTGTGTAAAACTCGGTTTTATATTTAGAAAAAATTTTCTATTCTTCAGATGTTCTCGGTTGTCAAGAGACCGGCCTTGAGGATGTCGCTGATCTTAGCCAGTCGCTCACTCAAAAAGATGGTAAGGGTTAAACTCATAGAATTTTCTATCACCCTGTTGTCTGCTCATAATAACTATGTTGCTGCCGCGACGAAAAGATTTGTTTCAATTTTTTGCATCAAACCTAATTCTGATTGGAGCTTTTTATATCACACTTCAGTCGTTAACGAAGACGAAATTCGGAACCTTTCCATTCACGTCAGAATTCTACAAGTCTATAAACGCCTTTTAGCGTTCTCAACCTGTATTTATAGTTTTAACCTAGGTTCAAATTTACTTATCTATGACATTTCATTCGATGATTCTTGTCGGATGATTTCAGAAGTAGACATTTCTCATCCTATTGACAACATGTTTTTCAACAGTTTTCACTTGATCGTGCTCACTAAACGAGGGCAAATCAGTTGCTGGACAGCGATATCTAACAAGTGGCTGGTACCACTTCTCTCTAATTGAAGAAACAGGACACCGAACCCCTTTCTTGTTGCGATATGTATCAAAGTCTCCTTATCTTCGCTACCAAGAATTCTAGAATCAAGAGCGTAGGTTCACTGTTTTTGGTTTTCAAGATCTTGTAAAATTTCCACTGCGCATGACGGATTATGATATGCTCATAAACGACATATATTCGGCTTCTCCTGAGGATGAAATAACAGCCATCTCTTTGTATACACGGGTGCCTTACCAGGCAAAAGGTGAATCCTATTTAAAGTTAGTAGACATGACATATTGGCTAGAACTTGCTTATGGAACAAAATCTGGATCAGTATGTGTGCTTGGCCACCACCCTGAGACCGTAGGCACGCAATTGCGGATATTCTACACTATCAGAGTTCACACCATGCCAATTTGCAGAGTCGTCCTCGGTGAGAAGTACATGTTTACAAGTTCGAACTGATTTATTAAAAGTTTGTGAGAACGATTTTCATGTACGAACCTATCGGTTATCGAGATTCAGAGACATGCTTAACACACAACCGGTTCCATCGGCGGTGTCTTCATTCAACATTGTTGACTATTCTGCATATTTTGGATCGTTTCTGGGTGTAGGAAGGTCGAAAGGCCCCTATATTTCGGGCGATGGCCAATGCTTTTTTGTCGAGCAGCTCCAACCATATGATTTACAAATCAAAGTTAGGAGTGGGGTCACTGGCGATCTGTACTTTATTTTTGTGCTAAACAGGTTGTGCACACTTAACAGTGCTGATGCATCGGAAATAACTGCGTACAATATCAATTTCTGTGACAATCAGCACTCGTCGGCCCTCATGCCATTTCTTTATTTTTTCACAGGACATCAATCAGGCACAATCCAAGTTTGGAATCTCTCGTTAATGATCGACGAAAATAATCCTCGTAATCTTTCTATCTGATTCAGTTCGTATTAAAGAGGAAGACGACAACGTCACCAAAAAAAACGATATTCTTAAATTTCTTCAAAGTTACAGATATGAACATCTATAGATCTCGTTTCAATAAATGTAGTCTGTTCGGATTATGAGTGTTATCGTTATTTTGAAGACCACCCGAGTTGTGGTTGTCACTCAACAAATTAATGCGTTTTTTCTAATTTTAATATCGAATTTAACTTTTATCGATGTTTTAATCCAAAATTTTTAACGACGATTAGAAAATAATTTTTTTCGTTTTTTTGATATTTTTGCCTTTCATTTTGCGTTGTCCACTTTTTCATTGTCACGGAGGCTTTTCCTCTAACCTCGACATTGAGTATTTTGACTATTTTTAATATCGATCTATTTGTTATATATTATTCATCGGGTTATGATTTCTATAACTTTTTCAAGATGCTGTCTCTCTTATTTTTCAAAATATTTAGCTATTTAAGTATTCTTTTTCCTTCAATTTATTCTCTTTGAGTATTTTAGAATTCAGTGTTAAGATTTGTTGTAACGCCGTGTACGGTCTACGCCGCATTCTGAAATTATTTAAAATTTATGAGTCATTGATTTATTTAAAACGCATAAGGTTTCATACTTTTTTTGAATCGAATAAATATGGGGCATAAATATTGTTTCATCTTTCTTTTATCGGTTAAAATACAATGGCATTTTTAGTACTTCGAAGGCTCTACTTGATCAAAATTTTTTTATTCTTTTATTTACCAAACTATTAGACTAACTCAGTCCCTAAGGTTCAATGAAAAAAATGCCTTGTGTTCACCACTAAAACCATTAAAATTGTTTAGTTTTTTAATACAATTGGGTGAATCGACAATAATAATATGTTCAAGACTTTAAAAAAGTTAACTTTGGATTATCTCAGCTTTTATTTCCATAATGAAGTGGCAAAAGTAAAGCCAAGCACGAAACATTTCGAAGAAAAACATGTCTAAAAATTCTCCCCGCGACTAAGATTAACCTATTCTTTTGAAGTATTTTCGTAGAACATTGATTTTTGTAAATTATTCAAAAGAAAAGAATAAAGATTTTTGTCTGTAATTTTTTTACATTGCTTCACTCATTAATAACTTTTTTTGTTTCAAGTGAAATATTCCAACGCAGGATGAGTTGGACACCCCATAACGGCATTGTTGAAAAGGATTTTGTGTCCTTTTGCGCTCTTCGGCAAAGCCCTGCTTGCTAGATATTGGCTTTACCTCATGACCTTCGTAGGCCCTCCTATCCAGATTCTCATGTTCTGTTGCTTCATATTTGCACCCGATAAGCACCTCACCCTGCTTTCGCAATTTAGGTAAATGTACCTCTTCGGCATCGGGTCTATTCATTCAAATAGAAATGTATTTAAAACATTCACATTACCAAAATATATGCTTATAAAGATTGTATAATATTCTTGGACAAATGCCAAGTACCTTCATATGGCCAGGTTAAACGATGGATTAAGCCAAAGGTCTGGCAACCCTAAACACAATTCATAATAGGTGATGTTTCTGAGAGTTTAATGTTGCGTTAAATGCTGCGCTTTAGTTAAATTAATGGCGCTATTCTGAAACCAAAAAATCCACGGATAATTGAATTTTTCGCAATATTCTTAAGTATGATAACTCATTTTTAGCACAAAATATAAAATGAAAATATTCAGCCAATCTGAAACTGGGAGTTCTTAATCAGAACAATAGGCTTTGTTCTGATCTTAAGGTTTATGATCCAAAATATTTTATTGCATGGTTGGTTACGAGACCCTGCATTAAAAGGTTAAGGAGATGTCTGAACTTGTGCTTTATAAAATTTTCCTTCTTGAAAACAATGTGATTTTTTAGGATTTATAAATGATAAAAACTGGTTCGTTGAATTTTCTTATATTTTGCCGAAGTTAACCTCATGACAAATATGTCAATCTATCTCAGTTAATATATGATTCGTGTTTGTTTTTAAACAAGAAATCGCTTTTAATGTTTGAATGAAAAATTTAGTCTTATATCAAACAAAAGCGCTCTTCCGAAGACGACCGAGTTACTGATTGAGTAATTTGTAAGATCATCCTTTAAATATTATAAAAATTATTAAGGTTAGCTTGAGGTGTGGAATATTTTAAATTATAATTTATCGATTTTCCTAAAAAGATCTAATTTAAATTTCATTGATTTTATGCAATGTATGGTTTATTTTGACACCAAAACTCGATCCTATGTATATTAAAACACTTAATTAAAAACGAAAAATAATTTTACAAGTGAATATTTTATAAGTTTTTTAGTTGCTGCTAGCGTAGTTAAAAATTTTACTAAAATACCTTTGATTTGTATTCAAGTTTAACTTGCTTTATGAGGCAACTCTTTTTGCAATCAAAGGTAAATTTTATGAGATCAGTTTTATTTAGCAAGGATATAAGGAGTACTTGCTGAAGGTTCTGTTCTAAATACCCATCTTATGAATTAAAAAGTATTAAATTTTATTTACTGCCAAGGGGAAACCAGAATTTTTCTTATTATTTAAATTCCAAACTAATAAGTTAAGTTTATGCAATTAATTAGAGATAACCGCTTTCGAAACCTCAAAATGATTCAAACTATTTGGCGAATTGTCGTGTATTATTAACTTAGGAATATAAGAAGAACCTGAACCACACTTTCTAGTTCATGCTAGACAGGTATTTGGCTGTTTTCTATTAACAAACAGAAATAATGTCATTTCGGTTTGAAGGTAAAAATAGGTAAGATTAATGTAGACTTTGGCATAAAAAAGACATGCGCAAAATTTGGCTACAATAAGTATTCCCGAAAAGACCCGATTAAATTTAGTCTAAAATATGAATATCCTTCCACACAAAAGGTATCACTAATTTATTTAACCTAAGTTGGCACACACGTCGAAAAGACAACATGGCCATTGCTCGGGCTGATGAGGCCGAGTTCAAAGAATGGTGCAGAAAGAGAGAAGAAAAGACTGAAATAGCAGTAAATTATGTTTTTAATATAAAAGGAAAGTGAATCGAAATTGAACGCTCTCAGAGGACAGATTGGAATCGGAGAAGTGGGACCATCCAGCGATTTACTCCGGAACAAAGGGATTGATGTATTTTTCCCACTTTATATTATTGAATCCAGAATATGAGAGGGAAAAACAGAAAAAACAAGAAGAATATGAGAAACGTATCGGTATTTTGACAGGACTTGGCCAATCAGTTTCAGAATCAAGTATATATTTTCTTATGATCTGAATCAAAATTATGGTATCTCGAAAAACCAGAGAAACTCAAAAACGTACGCGCGTAACGGCTTTGTTTAAAAGGTAGTAAAAAACGAGATTTTGAAGAACGCGAGGATCCCCTTTTTAAATACCAAAACAAAAACAAACATAAAACGGAACCCGTATTCTTAGATAATTATTTTTGAGAAAAAGTGTCAAAAGAAGAGTTCTATCGAAGAGTTAAGACAACAGAGGTTGATAAGAGAAGCCAAAGAAAGAAAAAGACAGGACGAAATTCTTTCAAAATCTAAGAAATAGAATATTTTAAACCTCAGTTATTCTATAGTTGTAATGTAAATTATATCTTTGACAAACTCGTCAGTTATGAGTTAGTTGTGCTCCTATCATCTTTTTATTTTCGAAAGATTTTGAGTCTCTTAGGGTTCTCTCAATCCCAATACTTAAATATTTTCCTCATTTTACCGTTCTGCGTATGTCTTCCATCAGGTCAAAGAATGTGCGTTTTTGATGATTATAAATTCAACTTGCAAAATTTGAATCGGTTATAAATCTGAATGGCTCCTGTTTGGTTAAAAATATATCGATTTAAATATTCTCGTGACGGTTAAATATGTTCTTCTGCACATCCCATGAAAATATCTGTCAATATTACTGGCTATATAAGTGATTTAAAACATTTTTTCTCATTTTATGGCATTTATTCATATCTGACAGTTTATTTATTTTTTTAATACAATTTTACTTGAGCTTAAATCGATTTCCCTTGCTCTTTAAAATTTAAAGAAATTTTTAAACAGCAACTTTATGATCAAAACATTGAAAAGTTCAATTAACTACTAGTTTAACACGAAAAATTCTTTCAAAAAGGCTCAACGAGAGTTGAAATTGCATAAAGCAAGAAGCTTAAATAAATCGTTAATATTTTATTCGCACTTGCGTATCTTAATAATTTACAAGCTTCCCAACTCAATTAGTTTTCTCAACCCTTCAAAAACAAATTTGACAGTAAAACTGGACAATTCACACAAATTTGCCAAAATAGTGTAAAATTTCACACTTTCCACACGTATGAGCTGAAAGCGGGAAAAATTTCAAAGTATTTCGTTATAATATCAGACAATGAAAATAGCACAACTTCCTTTTAATATTATGCACCTTAGCAGTTATTTAATTTTATACGTTGTTCCGTCTAAGTTCCGTTTAATGTTATAACTATTTGCATTACCTACCTCGATTTATCTAATACGGATAGATTTCTTTTTTTATTTTATTACATTCAACGTAGATAGTGAGATAATTAACGCGTTAGCCTGATAGTGGAGTTAGAAAACGTTTAGTTGTAAAATAACCCGAATCCCTAAAACTTTATACGAACACTTGTTTTTTGAGTACATGTTAAATAATTTTAAATTGTCATCCTTTTAGATTTTTGTCAGAAATAGTTTCAAAAATATTTCAAAATAATCATTGCAACTGACATCTAAAATTCGCATAAGAAATTTAGACAATAAAAATTCGTTCTTGACATACTTTATTGTAATTTTGTACAATTCAAAAGTTCATATTTCAAGAGTGCATGGTTAAAAACTTAATAAATGGCACGCATATTAAAAATACACCGGATTCACGGGGAGTGAGGTTAATTTTTTAAAAATGGTAACATGAAAAGCAACCATCTTTAAAGAGATCTATTGGATATTTATAATATTTTGTTTAAAATTAGCAAAAATCAGTGAACTGTGCGTGGAAACCTTTTTGAATTACCGTAGTACCAACTAACTTACGTTTATTCACTAAAAATTAACCATGAATGCATCAAGAAGAAAATCTATAATTCAAGAAATAATTTAATTTTTGCAGAAATGATCTTATTACTTGCGCATTTTTAAAACTAGAAGAAATTTTTTTATTCCTTTAATCATCTTCTGTCTAAATTTGATTCAATTTATTGTGAAGATAAACTAGAAACCTATTAAAGGTTATTTCTCAATTTGATGAATTTGAACAACTCTTCTCGTTTTCATTCGTAAATGTGAAAATAAAATGGCCGGCATAAACATGTGATTATTAATAAAGGATCCAAATTAATTTTTATAAACGGGTAAAATCATTTTGTTAATTTCTAAGAGTTTAAAAAAATCATAATCAAAGATTAGTTAATATTAGTGAAAAATTCCTCAAAGTCTTTCGTTAAAAAGTTTTTTCGATCAGAATGATTGAAATTTGTGTGTATGGGACAAAGAGATTTATCTTCCATAGATATCACAAAGTCATTGTTGATATCAACTGTTAGTTGTACCCAATTTCAAAACAGGAAAAGCGTGATCTAAGCTTTGATAATTTTATTTTCAAAAAAACGTGATGCTTCAACAGTTTTATGTCATTAAGGACAGACATTCTTTTGTGAGTTTAGCACGTGACTTAGGAGGTGCAATCTTCTCTTTGTTACAACGTTTCAGGATCACTCTCCTTACAAATTATTTTCCTATTAGAAAATCTCATTAAATCCCTGAATAAAATTTGATGTTCATCCATCCTCATTAGTATGGATGTGAAAACTTGAGGGTAGACCACTAAGATGTAGTAAATTTATCGATTTTAGACTTAGTTGGTGAGAATATAAAAAATCATTGAATTAATTTATTATACACTCATGCGCGAACTTTTGCCTTTTGTTCATTTTGTCGATTTAGCGTAACTACAAGTTGTGAAAAATTAAACCTTTCTGCTTATGCTTTGAATCAGATATGTGAAGGGGTCGAGATAAAACTTTAGTGATATATTATTAAACATGAATATGGCTAGTATAGATTTAGTTTTCTTACAATCATCGCTGAATCTGTAAATAAGTAAACTCTAGCTTTTGTATATTTCACGTTTTTTGCTCAACGAAATTTAACGAATGTTCGACGTTGAGATGCTTATGATTCAAGCTACTCAGAATATCATACTCCCTCCAGCAGTCGGAAATAATTCCAGTTTGGGGGGAATATCAGTACCGATTATCGGATTATATATATCAGATTTTTTTGATTTACCGACTAAAATGAACATTCCATCATGATTATGAAAACATATGTGAAAACCTAAAGCCCTCCACAAACAACCTCTGTTGTATAAGCTATTGTGGAAGGTACTTTCGTCAACTTCTACGGCTAATAATGTGGAACGTATCGGCCGGATTTTTTGACTAGAATCTCACAACATACTTTAATGTATGAAGTGAACCAATAAAACTGGCTGCTTGCGATCTTCTTTTCTCATTTCAATAGAAAATTTGTGATCTCTATCATGTCTTATTTTCTAGGAGTAAAACAAAATAACTCCGTTGATAGTTTTTCATTGAACATGTTTCTTCAAGAAATCCAGGGCCGTTTTCTTCCAGTTACATAATTTTTTATTTCTTAGATTTTTTGCTTTTACACATCAATGCTCAAGACTTCTTTTGTAAATTTAAATGCACGACTTTCACTAAGTTTTTGCAGTTTGCAGACTATTTTCCTCTGATCTTCACAGTTTAATGTGAAATGTCAATTGTATGAGCTCACCTAGCATTATGTTTTAAAATGAGTGAATAAAATTCATTTCTTTAGCAGTAAAATTTTCGTGTTCTTTGGGATACCTTAAATAACACCAAAATTTAACCATCAAATGATAAGTTTTATCAATGTTTAAAAATTTATCGATTTCATATGTTCTCTTATTCAAACAAAAAAGAACTGAGTACAGTATTCTAGACCTAAAATTCGCGTTTTTTCAAGTAAAATAAAGTTTTGTAAGTAGAATAATTGAATCGAGGAAATATTACAAACATGACATTTATAAAAGTTGGAGAATATGATAATCATTCAATATATGTAAAAGTATAATTTGATTTTATATTGAATTAAACTTGGTGTATAAGATGAATAGATTAATCACGCTTGCGCAATTATAAAATATACGTTAAAAATAAAATCATGTAATTCGGAACAAAACCGGACGTGTGAAACGTTTTTCACAAATAAGCTTATGAAATCCTTAAATTATTTAATTTGTTAAAATTAAACTTCCTTAAAATCGTTTTATATATTTATTAAATATCTACACATTCATCATTATAGTGACTCGTACCAATATGTATGGAGAGTGTTTACACAACTGCCAGATTTGAAGCATATTGGTGGAAAAAATTACCTTTTAGGTTCAAAATTGGCACATAAAATTTTTATTAAATACGTCTAGAAATCATTTAACGAAGATTTACACATTAAAAATAATATAAAGTAATAGAAATAAGTTATTGATACAAAACTGTAAGATGGCGTGTATATGGACGTTTATAATTTAAAAATTTAGGAGATTTTGATCTTTATAACCAACCAAATAGGATTGTGTATTAAATGATAGACAGCCTAATAGATAATTTAGAACGTAGGGTAGTGCCAAGCAGTTTTTCGTGACAATATTATCATATTTGAATCGGTAGATTTTTCAGATAACATGGGACATTTCAAATAATTAAATTAAAGATTTTTAACTCGAGATTTATAAATATATTTTAATGAACATAAAATGATGTAGATACTATATTCTCTGCCAATCTTTTCATATAAATGTAAAACTGCACAAAAATTCATAAATATTTAATCTTAAAAATGTCATAAATAACAAAAAAAACTTATGAAATATAGTTTTTAAAACATTATGATTTTATAATGTTACATTATTTTTAAATTTGTTCTTATAATGAGCGTTTCGAAATGTTACAAATTTTATTGGTGGATATTTGTGCAGGAATCAAATAGAACCTTCATTGTTCAAAAATGAATTATAATATTTGTTTTTCAAGTCAATTTTAAAAAATGCCACAAAATTTCATACCTTTCTAAAATAATAAGTTGAAAACATCGATATCTCACAATCGTTTGTCGATTAAATTCTTACTTGTATCGTTTATTCATATGAATATTATAACAAAAATATTTTATGCAGATTATGTATTAGATAACAAAAAGTGATTGAAACATTTATATTTAAATAAATCCAGTTAAAACGCGCGATTTTTAAATAATAATAACTCTTTCGTAACCATGTTGACGAAAAAAAGGAAAACAAAAAATATGTCTGGCATGGTTATTAAAATGACTCTTTTAGTGATGAATAAAATTAAGAGATCTGTTTTTATATAGGTGAACGCCAAATAAACTTGAGAAATACAAAAATTACAAAACTTAAAAGTATCAAAAGAAAAGTACAGATGTTATTTTAATCCATAAAAGATAGTTACTCCCAAGTTGGGCGATTAGCAATTTTAAACATCCTAACAGCTGTTAAATATGAAAAAATACAACTTTGTAAACCTAAGATTTATAATTCATCTTCAACGGTGTTTTTCTAAATTTGGTGCGTAAATGTTATAAATATTTGAAATCGACAGCGTTTTCGTACATTTCCCAAAACATTCAAGAAACGAAACTCCAGCAATTTTATGTAGTTTTGTAAGAAATTTAAGTTTTAACAAATATCGTTTTCTTTTGATATCATTTTTGAATGTGTTCACTCGATAGTTAGAAATTATGCTAAATTTCTTCATATTCAGGGAATTTATAGATGAAGTTGTGGTTTATTTAGTTTTGTAACTTTAATACTTTTACAATAATTTTCATCAAGCCATGTATAAATACCTGATCTTCGCTTGAGCTTATTAAGAAAGAATACGTAATAAATGGAAAATAAAAGGAATCTTAAGTATTATGTAGCTTCTTAATCCCCATTATGTCGGTCAGCAATACAGCGTTATCACACGAAAAAAATTTACTTGAAAACTGAAGCGATATTTTATAAACTTAACATCCATATGTAGAGAATGAATAAAAATAATACTCTGAGAAACTAATTACTTTACACCGTAAAAACGCCAAGGCATCGTCATAATTCATGAACCTACCATAAAAACAATCACTTGCAAGCTATAAGGTAGCTCAATTTTTGTATATACTCAAGAAATCCCCCACGTCGGTCACTACACTCATTTCTCCATCATTGAGAATCAACGTGAGATCCACTCTTGAAAAAAACGCCTCTGAAACAGTGTCAATATGTTCCACCTCAGAATGATACTATTTTAAGAAGAACTGGTTGCGCGTTTTAAGATTTGAAGGGTAAAGTTTGAGGGAGTTTCGAAGCGCCTGAAGAATGATCGTCAATGGACATGTACCAAAAGTTTAATAAATCTAATAACAGATGCGAAAAATCTTTCCTGCTGCCACTCATTTGATGTAGTATAGGGGAATAATCTGTAAACTAATCCTTAATTTGCAGAGATTTTGAAGTCATGAAGAATGCTGGAAGATACTTTTTAACATTTAAACGATAAAAATTTCTCAAAAAATTAAACATGAAAAACTGTGTCAGTTCTGCACCTACAGTAGTCATTCAATGTAGGAAAAAAATCAAATGATAAATCACTATCGTACCATTGGAAAATTTAAACTATATCATACCCAACTGCATGATTCATCGTTATATCTTGGTAGATATATCCTAACCAGAAAATTAGTTATCTTTTCTAAGTCATGCTATGAATGTGTAGAAGTTGATCAAAGCTCAACAGCTTCTAAATTGAATTTATGCTCAATTTTGAATTAAATGAATTTTGGAAAAAGTATTTGTTTGAACCACACATATGTTTGATACATCAGAAATGAAAAGTTTTGAAGTCTTTTTTACCTCGTTTCTGAAGTAACTTTGTTCTGTGAGATTGAAGAAGCAAATTTTGAATTCTCATTTTGTGACGAAAATTTAGGTCTGAATGTAAAATTTGTTTTTGATGCCTTAAAAAGCAGAATTTTCTGAAATTAAGCCTTCAAAGATTATTTAAAAATAGTACACCGTCCAGATGAAAACAACATTTATCTTATAAGAAACTGAAGACGTGGATCAATAAAATTTCAGAGCCTATATTCGACCACTTTCCGGTCAAAATCGCAGTTGAATAAAAACATTATTCTGATAAGGATGACCGACTCCAATCATGGTATGAAAACCACTTTGTATCCCTCACCTTATTTCTGTGAGGTTGGCAATGCTGGAATGCGCAGAAAAACAAATCTTTGAACCAAAGAAGAAAAAAGATCACTGAAATCTCAAAAAACAAATTTCGAAAGTAATCTTTTCTCGAAAAGAGGATGGAAAGGTTTTGAACCTGGCTAAATTAAATTGTTTTATTTCGTTAATCTCAAGAGTAGTTAAAATGTTCTGGCATGTTGTTCTATCTTATTTTTGTGAATTTTGTTTTTTTTTAATTGTTTAAATCAAATCCACGAAGAGAGAGACAGGATTTAATATACTTAAATTCGTGCTTGTCTATTCAAATTTAAAATCTTGCTTCAACTTAATTTGACCTAGGAAAAAGACCTAATTATCACATTAGTTGTGAATTAACGAGAACAGCCAACACGTTTAAAAAGTATTTTAATTTGTGCATTATATTTTTGTATGCTTTAAAATTCTCGGGTTTTCTTATGTAACGATGATAAAGATTCTAGTCCCGATGCGCGTTAGCTTAGATTTAGATGTATATCACCGTTAGCGTGGTCACCAAAAATGTTGAAATTGGTACGTCCTTTCTATGGATTGACGGGATTTGAATCGTGGTGGAGGTGATTCTAACTATCATGCACACAGGAGAAGTTGGATACCTCTTCCTGGTAGCGTGTCCTGCCACTATGCTTGTTGTCCAAGATCTTCGAGGAAATAAAAGACCAGGGTTGGAAGGGAATTCGGAGGGGACTCGCGAATTCCCCAACTCAAAGAATAAATCCAAATATTCGGAGTCAGAGGCAAAACACCTTCTTCCTCTTAGGATGCACACACCACACGAGTCCCTCCATGGTTTGGAAAGTTGCCAATATGAGATTGCGGTTTCGTCAAAGTCTTATATGTCAGCCTAGCTAATGGTCACGATATTTGTAAACGCATTGGGTTCGGATGAGCTCTCGCGAAAAATTCTGAAATTAAACACTGATATTTTTGAGGAAGTCGAGATCGGAAACGAATGTTTGGTTGGTTGGAAGACCCCTGACGATGCTGATCCCAGGTATCACATCCTTATACCATGAAAAGAAGATAAGACTCAAACGGTATAAAGAAAAATCGACTCTAAGATCGATGGAATTTAAAAATCGCTGAAATCTCTTAAAATAAATACGAGGGGCGTTCAACACTTTAACTGTGGCACGATCTGGAATATTGAGCTCAACTGCTAGATCAACGTTTATCAGAGGCGAACACCTAGATACCAAAGTCAAAATAGATAGAGGGAGTGACAAACTATCACCAGAGGTAAGGCGACCAGGGTTCAGCTAAATATGCTGGTTGATACGGGCGCCTCACTGTCGAATATAACTTCAGTGGCGTAACCGGAATAGCCAAGAACACCTTAATGCAGACTTTCTATCGCGTTTTAGCCCTATAAACTAATCAGGCTATTCCACCATTCTAATCGGCTTAGATCATGAGTACATAGGCAACCTGCAAACGAGGGAGGCATCTATAGCCCGCATTCACTACTACTATCATTCTAGATCAAAATTATAAATTATTTTGGAGATAAGGTCAAAATGCTGTATCGACGAAGACAACTTTTATATGACAGCAGTATCTTTCAGAAGTATTCCGGTTCAGAGGGAGTTTACCTGAGATTGTTCGTACCTTTGGAATTAGTTTATCACGTTTTAGAAGATAGTCACAGCGAAATGGGTAACCTATGAGTTTCCAAAATATCTCATTCTCTGCAAGAAATATTTTATTGTCTTTATCCGTAAAAGGACATTGAGGATTGTGGTGCTAAATGTATTGTCTCTGCCCAGAAGAAAGATCCAAATCGGAAATCGAGGATTCAAATCTCCAAAGTTGTTCATCTGTACAAATGGAGATAGAAAGGATGGATATTTTTGGACCGTTGTGCACTAAAACAAGGGACAGAAGGTACATTCTGGTCATGATCGAATATTTTACGAAATTTGTAAAGGCGGTTCCCTTAACAGCAGACGATGCGAAATCGGTTACTTCTGCATTTATCGAAAATTTTGTATAAACCTCTGGAATACCGTTCACAATACGCACGGATAAAGGATCGAATTTCGAATCAAGCCTTATGAGAAATATCTGTAACACTCTGGGGATAAAAAAGTTCATGAACAGCTCCATACCATCCTAAGTGGGATGGCTTGGCCGAAAGATTTAATAAAACGCTTGTAGAAAGGATATCGAAATAAATAAAAATGAAAAGGAGTAGGATGAAAGAATATTAAATGGTATATTCGTAGATGTGTGCCAGCACAAGTCAACCAAACAAACTGTATGGCTTGATGTTTGGTTGGCCACCGAGATCTGTCCTTGACATAAAATTTGTCTTAACCTTTGAAAAATACAAAAAGCGTGTAAAGCCGATTAACGCCAGGTATAAACTAGCACATGTAAATAATATTTTGGGAACGTCAACACAAGTAAAAAATTACGATGAGCAAAATTTCGATCCGGGGTTCAAGATTGAGGTTTATATAACGGCGAACTTTCCATATCGTGCTTCGAAGAAAGCTTGCTCAAAATTTTATAGGCCATGGAAATGACCTTACAAAATTATTCCGGTGAACAAACAAATCATAAAAATAGACGTTGGGAATTTAGGTAAGTGGGTGCATATGAACCGATGTACAGAGGAATCTTATAAAGGTGCATGCCTAAACATTCAAGGTTCTCAAAACGAGGTATCTGAAAAGTGACACAGAAACATCGATTGTGAAATAGAGACGGAAATAGATGTCGAACCACCAAGAGCAAGTGACGTCACAGGAGATAGATGGGTCACGCGAAACAAATTATCAGTTAGTCAGAAGTGGCCTGGAATTTTCGAAGATACGGAGGAATGAGGCGAATGATCGACATTTGACTCCTGATATGCAAAAGATTAGATTAATTTCACATTTTGTGTGCCGGAGTTAAAATAGTGTGAGAAAAACCGATCGATATGATATAAGTAAAATAACTGCGCATATCTCTTTGGATTTATCCTTGACAGTTAAAACACTAATCCATAACCAATTCAAGAGTTCCCTAATCAGTGAATAAAACACTGAGTTAATACCATTTAAAGTCAAAAAATAGTTCAAAAAAATTGAAAACAACATTTTTTATAGTATTCAGAATTTACGTAACGAACTAAAATTTTCTCGCACCTCAAACATGGTCTTATTTATCAAATTCTGTAAAAGGTATATCCTAAAATTTCTTCACGTGAAGATTAAATCTGCCATTTTAATTCAGCATTCGCCTTTTGATTGACCCATTATATATGACGTTCTTTTCATAAAATATTTGTGATTGACAAATATGAAGCATTGTCCAATTCATAAAATCGAAAAGTTCTATTTTTTATTATAAGATAAGAGAGTTTTTACGTCAGAATATCTTCAAATGAACCATCTTAAATAATCTAGTTTTTGCTTTGTGCAAATGTTCCATCAATAATTTTCAAGACCGTACAATATAAAATAAGGAAAATATTAAAAAATTTTAATTTAGGTTTTGACTTATTCAAGGCTGTTATTACATATCAATCATTTTGATAATAAATCTCGAATCTAAATTCACAAACAAAAACCATCATAAATGGAAAATTCTCCAGAGAAATTCAACGTCATATTTGAGAAAATTTTTATCATAGATAATTTGAATATCATTAATCTTAACTATGAATAAGAGGAGTTATATCGTTAATAAACAAATAATTCACTTTATTGAGTAAAATCAGATAAGTTGACGTGGTTTATAGATTCGTTAATTTTATGAGACAAATGAAAGTGTTGAGTTGTCAAAAGAGCAAAAATAAAATTTGGCCAACGTCATTATTTTCGTAAATTGTAATGAAAGCTTAAATTAATTATTTTGCGCTTGCTCATCATTCTTAGAGCAATGAATTGGAAAGTTATCATTTTTCTGTGTCAAGTTCTCGATCAGAATTATTCACCACGTGTCCCAGAAGCAAAGGTATTTAACTTATTAAGTTTTTATTTGTCAATAAATTTGTTAATTTTTAATTTTTTCTCTTCCCTCTTGATTTTATTGAAAACGGTTTTGATTAAAATTTCGGTGTTTAATCTCTTCATTTTAAGGGTTATTTTTTTGATCTCTGTAGGTCTAAAATTTTCTCCATTCTTGACATCGATATTTTTAAAAAATATTTTACAATTTTCGAAAATTTAATTGATCTCTTTAAATAAGATATACTTATCAAGTGTATAAAATGAAACCAAATTTTTATATTATTCGTGCAGAAAGTCGTATGTGTGAATATTTTTCCAGTGAAGTTGAAATTTTTTAAAAATTATTGATAATTTTAAATTTTAAGTTGAGAATTCTTTTCAAACGATCCTTTAGAGGTAAAAAATTTAATTAAGTTAATTTCAAGCATTATTTTTACGCGCGTATTCGAAAATAAATTTTATGAAATTTGTATTTTCATGGTAATTTCGACAAAATTTTATGTCTGTACATCGTTAATTTATCTTTAGGTTGATGTTGAAAATAATTTAAATTTTATGACTATCTTTTTCAAGTTTATTTTAAATCTTCTAAGAATCTAGAAAATTTAGAACAAATAATCAAAATCGTCTGTTAATGTTCAAAAATCGACCAATTTTTAGCCTGATTACAAAATGGTTATCTCCAAAAAATGTCGGTTAACTATTTTAAGTTTAATTTTCTAAGATTATTGACAAGTATTTATTTGAAGTGGTTCAAGTGCCTACATCGTTTTACTTTTCGCGTCGGGTTCAGATTATTTGTTCCAAATTTCAAATTTAGTTGAACTTTTCAAACTCCTTTCAAATTTAAACCAAGGTGGCTTATTTAAAACAATATTTTAAAATAATTTTTATGTATAAAATGTGGGTTTAAGATACACACATCTATTTTATGTGTGATTTTTGCAACATTTTTACGTGATTTCATATATGTGATGTGATTTTAATCTCATGCATTTTTATTGATACATGATCAAAAATAAGATGAGTCGATGGGAAATCCTTTCACGTGTTAGAATTTAAAAATTTTATGATCACACAAAAAATAAAATACTTTTATGAATCAAAATAAAAATTAACTTTTTCAGTTTTAACATATTTTGTGAAAAGTTTCGTTTTATTGGCTGTGTGTAGTTAAAATTTAAACCTCTTCGAGTCATAACACAGTCGTTTATCACCTTTATGAGGACGTGAATATAAAATATTAAAAGAGCTCATTTTATAATTCTTTTAAGTTTCAAGAAAAAAAGATCTCAAAAGGTTAAAAAATGGTGAAAAGTTTATGGTCAAGAAAATATCAAGCAGAGTTTGAACAATAATCATCATAAATACACATCAAATAACATAAATTTGATCTTTCAGAATGCTAAAAAATGTAAATTTTTAAAAATTGATGGATGTTTTTAAATTTGATATCTATATGGTATTAAATCACATCGTACGTGAGTGTCAACTCTGTAACTTATTTTATTTTGCAAAGATGTTTCGTGGCTGCTCAATAAACATAAATTAATTCTAGTGCACGCGGGAAAACGCAAAAATTTATAACTAAAATTATGACTATTATAAAATGTTTTTATTTGTTCAAATAAAAATAAATTTTATTTTATTAATCTTCATAAAATGGTTGAATCATTTCACTAATCTCTTTTGTTTTTAAGTTATTACTTTAAAATCTCAATATTTCAGAATAAACCGATGAATATATAAATTTTATAAAATTTAGGCTCTATTACTTGTTGATATTATTTCCAGTAAAATTTTCTGTTTACCGGTTTAGCATTTCTTAAAATGAAATGGTTTTATCAACTATTTTGGCTTTTACAATTAAACTTAATTCCAGATTTATTATTCAACTTGAAAATATTCCTCAACAGCTGGTTTATTTTCCGGAGTACATTTAATAAATGTTTCAAGTAATAATTTAAACACATACAATGCCTTTTTATTGAATAAATTTGAAATAGACATTTTTTATCGGTTTCGAGTTCTAAAAAGGGGACAGATTTTCACAATTTTTTCAAAATAATGTTTTTATTTTTATTTCTCGAAAGAATTTAGTTTTTGGTATGTTTTATCAAATCATAAAGGTATTTATTTTGGTTAAATACTGATCGAAATTTATTAAATAAAATATTTAAAAATTGACATTCGAATACCAACTAGTAATCTGATTTCCATGTATAAACCTATTTTGAGACCGCCATATTCGAACTCCCTTACTCCGAATTGTATAAGATTTTAGATTTGATAAATTTTTGCTTCACTCTCAAAGTAAAACATTAATTTGTACGTGTAAGGTGATATAAATCATATTTACCGAAAACCTAAAATTAAAAATTTATCTTATTATTATATTGCACAGTATTTATAAAATTATTAACAATGCATTCAATCTGGTGTATCGCCTCATATTTTATCATATCATGCATCTTAATCCCTACTTTATTAAAATCACTCCTAATCTATCTCAGAAATCATTCTCTCTGATATTATTTTTCCAATCAAGATTTTCGAAAATATCCTTAAGATGAAAGAACTTAAGTTAACCATATATATTTTAGAAGGATTAAATGTATTAGTTCCTCAATAGGCACCGACTTGAATCATACTGGCAGATATTTATTAACTCACCATATACTGCCAAAACTTCTCAATTTCTGATAATTTGATCTTCGAAAGTTTAACAAATAAACATTGCTGAGCCGTTTTGGGAAAGTTAATGAATTTAAAATTAAAATAATTTTAAATTTACTCGTTCTTTAAAATAAAAGAAATCCTCGAATGACAACTGAAAATCTGAACGTATACAAAAATCCCTTTTTTAACACAGATTTATAACTAATATTAATTTCGTGGTATTACTGTGAATATTTTGATGTTTTATGACATCATAATTCATAAGGATAAATGTGATGTAATAGCTTCAAAAATTTTTATTTTTAATAATGTTTCAAAAATTCAAAAATATTTTAATTTAACTTTGTTTATTTGGTCTAATCATAAGGAATGTCTTTTACCCGCTCATGCAGAACAAAGTGAAATCGAGTCTCAACCAGTAGGTTAGGTTATTTTTTGTTGTTCTGAACCATAATGTTTATTTCAACGTTTCCGCAACATAAGAAACTCAAATAAAAGTCACTCATGGCATGCGCAATTTTTTTATTAAACGAAAAATTTCAACTCGGAGTAACATAGATTATTCAAATGTGTATGAGAATGTAAATTTGAATTTAATTTCGAGATGATTATTATATGCCTTAGATGGAGATATTTCTTCAACTACATACTTATAGCGAAATATCGTCTTTAAGAAATTTTTCTGATAAAGTTTAACCGTTTTAAATTGATATCGCATGTTATAGATAATGCGTCAAAAGCATAAAGAATTATTTATTTTAATGTTTTATATATTTCAATATCATGTGTTTGTTCTTCTTAAAATGTACAGTAACTCAAAGTGTGAATTTTGAATTCTGTTACCATAAAATTATTTAAATATTTCTCATAATTAAGCGTGAAGAAATTTTTATTTCGTGTCAACTATAGATATAATTTAATTCGGAAGTTTTCACAATTTAAAATAAATATCTTGCAAAAATGTATATTTACTGATTTTTCATCTTGCAGTTTTGAACCGCACTCATCAAGTATTTATAAAAATAAATATATGGTAAGCAGATGCTAAAAATCAAATCTCTAGTTTTTGTTGACGTGTAAGTTATGAAGCTTAAAAACTACAACTATGATAAATTAGCAAGTTAGGTTCGTGATAAAATTAAACTATTTTCTTATAATTTCGCCACTTAACGACAAAAATTTATGAAAATTTAAATGTCTTAAAAACTTTCCATCAAAAGTTTGATGAATCATTTTACATTATATTTTATCGATTTTATTTTTTATGATTTGTATCTGATAAAAGTACAACGTGACTAATATTGTTTACTCCATGAAATTTAAATTTTGGAATGTTACCACTTATGATGTTAAAACACTTTGAACGTCAAGAATTGAAAGTACTTCAATTTGATAATTTTGGAAACGTCGATCATTTAAATTCTATCGAATAATTATTTAAACTTTTACGTAAATTCAAATAAAACTATTTTCCGATTATTTTGAAAATTTTATTTAATTGTGATTAAAATATCTTCAACTTATTTCGGTACCAAGTTTTTAAATCTCAATTCTTGATAACTTCAGAGGTTGATTTATTAAATATACTGTAAGATAAATATCAATTTTGGATCATTGGTATCCAGTTTGTATTTTCAAAAATGGCCGTTGTAATTTAATCATACATAACAAAATTTAAAATTATTCTCAATTAAAATTTAAAAATAGCAATTTCTCTGAAACTTCTAACTGAGCGGAAAACCGCTCCTATCACTTAATAATTAAAATATATCGCCTCTGTAATTATAAATTTGGCAAGATATTGTCATAAATTTAATATTTTTTGAGTCTTCGTTTCAATAATATTCATGCACACGAACATTTTAATAAGTTGGAAAGATTTTTTTTATTTTTCTCATCAAATTATTATAAGCTATTCGCGGGCCAGTGTGAAATTTTGAGAAAGGATAGTTTTATCCAATAAATATATGGCTACTCTTTGAAAATGAAAATATGATTGTCAATTATTTTTCATTAAAACATGGAAACAACTTTCTTGAGCAACGTGACGATGATAATTAAATCGCATGCTTTTTGTAAAAGTTATTGTATTCACACGCATTGTTATTATTTAAAAAATAACTAAGAAAATTATCTCACATGTTTGTTTCAAATTTTTCATCGTCTATCTCAAAAGAAAAAAACCATCATTATTTAATCGCTTTTAAATGTTCTTAAAAATTATATAATATCAAATTCATATTTTTAATATTGACCAGACACCACCACCACTTCCAAAAAAGATGAATGTAAGTCGATTCAAGGATTAAATTATTTTTTCAAGCATTTTTTTAATTTACTTTTTAATTGGAATCGATCCATATTTAATTTTTTGTAATTTTAAAAAGTAAAGAAACTTAAAAATTTAAGTTTGTGTAATATTTTATGAACATTACAATTGAAATAAACAACACATATTTATGATTTTCTCAAACTGTAAAAATAACTTTTAAAATAGTTGATTTATCAAAGATATTAAAATATGATTGTTGATATTGTTGCTAATAATCAGACCTGCCAGTTATCTCAACTCTTAGGAACAACTGATTCTCAAGTGGTATGTTGAATTTAAAATTTGTCTGCAAATAATTTTGAATCTGAACCATTTCTAAGGAACTATCTTGATTTGATGTGTTTATAAAGTTTGAAAATCGAGCATGTTAACGTTTGAAACTAAATCACACAATTGAAAATTTTTAAAATTAACAAGTCGAAAACAAATTTATTGTGAAAATTTAACTCTCATAAATATCAACATCGAATATAAATATTATGGAAGAATATCTTCAAAATATTCTTACGAAATTATTTTTAGATTTATGATCCCAACGATTTTGTTTTCATATAAATCTTAAATATGTCTTGTTCTGACTCGTTTAAAGTCGCAGACACATTACAAGTATCAAGAAAATGAAAGTGTTTATTTTTCATACAGCTATTAAATATCCAAAATTAGTCTGAATTTGGAACTTGTTTGTTGATTCTCTTGTGACTTTAATCGTCAAATTAAGTTAATCTATTTTCTAAATAATCGACACTAAAATTTCCCTCAAATTTTGGTAAAATTAAAATTTTTAAGAGTTGTTAAAGTCAAATAGTATTGAAATCTTACTCGATATATTTTTTTTAATTCTTGAATATAGGGCTTTAGGTTGTTTACTCTTACTGCTTATCATAACCATCAAAAATAGTTGTTCGAGAAGGTTTGATAAAAATTAAATAATTATTGTATAATTCTATTTTGGCTCTTTTTTTCATAACTAGAGCTTTTATTATTTTAATTATTAACCAAATGTTGAATAATCATCCAACCAAAAGTAATTTTTTTAAATATTAAAAGAAAAAAAGATTTGAAAAATTTTACACGAAAATCAAATTTTAAATAAAAATTTTTTTTAATATTTTATAATAATATAGGTGTTTTAATTAAGAGTCGGTTCAGCATATTTAAATAAATTTAATTAACTGTTCAAATCTAATATAATTATTGACCAATTAACTTTTCTCAAAATATTATATTTGTAAGGCGAGGAAAATCTGTTTTCTTTGATTTGTTGAAATTTAGTGTTTTTATTTTTTTGTTTCAAAATGGTGTTTTCTAAACATTTTTCACAATTATTTTGCTTCAACGTAGCGTGAGCATGTTTTTCTTTTTCGACAAAATTTTTGAGTTTTTGTAATAATTTTTTCCTCAATTTTACAAGAACGTTTCTTAAAACTGTGTGGAAAAATAGCAACGTGACTATAAGTGGTTGATAAAATAAAAATGAATGTACAGTTTTAAAAACCGTCAATTCGATAAAATTACTTCCATTTTTGTCACTTCTACATACTTTAATATGTGAATTACACGTTTATGGTCAAGTCAGAAATTTATATGATCAAAAGAGAAACTTAACTTACTTTTTCTTGTAAACGCCAATTTATTTGAAAATTTTATTCAATGTATCTCTGTTAATTGACACTTGAACTTCAAAAATTAAATTACTCAAGATGAATGGAAGGAAAATTATAAATCGTAAAATGAAAAATATTTTTTCACGATGAATATTTTTTTGAAAATTTCCAAATGGTGAATGATATCTATGAGCTAAATATAATAAGTACAAATCAGAAAATTTCACCGTTTACATAGGTTCTGTGAAATATTTTGAATAAGATGTATTATTACAGACTAAAGTTTGGCAAATGAATGTAAATAGTTTAATTATGCACTAATTAACCATATTTGTCTCAGGTTTTGACTTTGAGGTTTTATGTACCTAAAATTCTTCTTATTTTGACAATTTTCCTAAACATTACTCTTCAATATTTTTCATAAAACATCAAATTTTACTTTAATCTTACACTTCAACAAATATTTTTAATGACCAGGCCCACCATTTAGAAACGCGAAGATGTCAATTTTGAAACATGTCTTATTATTTCAAACAGCCTTAAAAATGGAAAATATCGTTATCTTTATGTTAAAATTCACATATATTTGTTTTAAACTTCAAATAATTTAATTTTTATCAATTTCATAATTCTTATTTTTTCGCGTTTTAGTTGATTCTTAACACCATTTCGATGAAATGCACAGAAAAACAGACCACTGTAATACGATTTTTATTCTTTGTATGACGTTCAAAAATTGATTGGAAGGGAAAATGAAATATCTACTCATAAAAAATTAAATTAATATAAAGCTAATGTAGTTATTTGATATATTTTATGATTCACTTTAAAATAGAAAACTATAAGTCCTGGTGAATCGAGGAGAAGAATAGCTGTATATGGAGTATGTAGTTATGATATTTTTGAGTATTATCGATTATTTTTTGTACATATCGACGATATATTCGATAAAATAATTCGTTTTCTAAACTATTTTAAGACGGAATAATAATTATTATTGTTATCTTTAACATTTAGAGTCTTCCGAATTATAGTGTTCCGATTGCGTATCCGGTATTTAGACGCTTAATTTATAACAAAAATTTTCAAAACATTATTCTTTAGATTTATGTGTACTTATTATGAATTTCTTATTTATTAATAACTTATAAATATTAATTATTCAAAAACAAGCGCGGTCTGTTTATGATAAAAACGTAATTGATGACCTGATGTTAAAATTATTCAACTAACTAATTTTAGATGGTAGAGATATTATTATTTTCACAGATATTTTATTCCCAGTTTTATATACTTGATACTATTTATTCTTCAATACTTGAGAACGATTATCCCATAAAATATAATTTTTGAGTTGATTCATTGACATTTTTATGGGTAAATCAAAATTCTGAAAAATTCAAATATTTTAATAAAAACAATTTGGTTCTAAGACTTAAAAAAAGCTCTATCTTTTCTTCAACGTTAAAAAAGTGAATTATAATCTGATGGGATATTTAAATTTTTCAATATAATACCAATATGTTTCATAATCAGCAATAAAATTCATAAAATTCTTATTTTAACGTGTCCTAAAAATTTTGTGATCATTTTTCAAAATTTATTTTCTTTTCGTAATAATATTCAATCCATATACATTATTTCGGAGCTCACTTTCCTTTTAAATAAATTAATTTTTACTTCACAGAATGAAAAATAACTCATTTAAATAAAAAAAATCATTTATTTTTCATGAATTTAAATCTTAAAATATATATTTATAAAATATTTTATTTCGATTTCGATAAATAATAAGTAATTTTAAAATTTTAACCAAAATAATTATCTTCATAATTTTACAATAAAAATTTATCAACAGTTTTGTGTTTCAATTTTTAACAAATTTCGATTGATATTTTTTTATTTTATTTTTCTTACGCAGATCTTAAATTAAATTGTTCAAATTTAAATAGATGAATATTTTATTTTAAGGACGAGAAGAAAAACAAAATCATGGATATGGTATGTAGTTTAATGATTATTTAATGCAAAAAAACTTTTTAATTTAAAATGTTGAGATTTAGTTCATTGCCTCTGAGTGCAATTCATTTTTTAAATTGCTATTTACCATTGACTCAAGCCACTAAAATTTTATTAAATTTTTAAATTTTTAAAATGTAAGAGAATCATGCTTTTATTTCTTCTTAAATCAACAATTTAAATTTTTTCAGATACATTTTTATAATGTAATGATTCTTTTCTTGTTAAATATCCTATATAATGAATGTCTGTTTGATTTTTACAAAATTCAAAATTAACCTCTTAAAAACATTTTTATGGACATTTTATCACACCAATTGTAATTGGCGTTTTTGGAAACAAACCAGATGTTTATGTTTCAACTATCACCAGCTACATATCTTTTAAACAATAACACCGAATCGTTTAGTTTGTAGACACTTCTCTAAAAGACAGGTTTATTAATCTTGAAAGATCTTTTTTTTATTACGCTTTTTAAAATAAAATTTATTTGTTGATTGTCGTGATGGTAAGACTATGTGCTAACCGGTGCAAGAATATTTTCACGAAAGCCATTAAAAATATGCTTTTAAAAGGATGTAAGAATATAGATTTACTCTTTGATTAGACTTTCAAATTGCGTTAAAAGGAATTGAAAATATTTTTAATTTAGATTTTTCATTTTTATGTACATAAAGATCAGAGAACAAATCAACAATGAAACGCGAAAAAACATCGATCTAATCTTGAAATTAAATATACATTTTTTAACTCTAAACCTATCTCGAAAAAAATGTTGTGATTTTATTTTATATTTTATACACGCGATCTTTATTTTATAGGTTCACAAAATGCGTTAATTGATATATTGTTAGTTATTCTCGTTCGTTAAAATTCATGAATGCCTTTATTTTCTGTCTCAAAAGGTTTTTGCTGAAGAATGAGATTTAAGAATGGTATATTGAGCAAAATATTGGTTTGCAGTTTTGATAAATTTTATTAAATAATGTTCAAATAAAATATTATCGTCAACTTTTCTCAAACACTTTTCTATTTTTCATTTGAACTTAAAAAAATATGATAATTAAAATAAATGGAAATCCTCATCAAAGTTATTTAAGATCGAATTGTTTGGGATTAAAACGCAATCTCGTTTGAAAAGTTTACCGAAGTTGTTTCAGAAATAACCAGTGGATGCCATCGACTTTTCACTTTTTATTGGATAGTTGTGTTAAAAATAGTTTTAAAATTTTAATTTTCTTCCAATTTAATGACTTTGAAAGTGGGGCTTTAAACCTTGTGATGTTTATTTAAATATAAAATTCTTAATTTTACTCATATATCTGAAAAATAATTCACTTAAAAAATTCAAAATATCTAGGACCTATTTTAATTTTAAAATTAACCCAATTTATTCTCGTTACTCTATTAACTGGTAGCTAACGTTCAGACAATTAAATCCGCGTTTCTATCGGATATAGAGAAGAAAGTTTTATTTTTTTCAAATCTGAGTTTACATAATCTCGAAAAATCTGATACAAATTACATCAAATAGAACTCCTAGATGCTTAACTTCGGTTTATTTCTATACTTTATCATGTACTCATGGCAATATTTTGTCAATGACATTACTCTTAATCTTCATAATTTTCAAACTTTTGGTTACTTGTTCAAGGTCTACATCAAGCACAGTGAAAATGGGGCTGAAATATTTTGAATTTAAAATTTTGCATTTTTATAATTTTGAACTAGGCTGATCACTTTAGCTGTTAGTTTAAGTAGAAGCGGTTACAACCCCCATACACCCACTGGGAAATTTTACAACAAAATCAAGTTTATAAAATTTAGAAAAAAACATTAAAAATAATCTTCATAAAGTTATAACATTGTTGTGGGCAGTTTATCCACGTCGTATGATTTTTTGACTGAGTAAATATACTTTGAGATAATAAAGTTAAGAGTTTTTAAATAATATAAATCTGGTTTTGAGTAACTCAAGATTTTAGTTTTTTTTGTTAGTGTTTTAAAATTTTAATATTTATGATTATAAATAGTCACGAGTACCTCCACTTCCACCGAAGAAAAAGGTAAGCATTTTTTTGATTTCAACATTACACATGTTTTTTTATTTTTGTTATTGATTAAAAAATCTTATAGGTCATGATTTTTGCTGAATGGTCAAAATAACCATATCTTAAATTATTCCTGATTTATATCTTAAAACATTCATATTTCTATATATGAGTTGAAATGAGTGAAAATCCCGTTTTCTTATTTATGTTTGTTATTTATTTTGAAATACGTGTCGCTTTGTGATCAAAAGAATCATAAATCTGAAGAGGTATTCCAACTGTACAAATTTTCAATGACTTATAATTGACTCAATTTCAATGTGATCTTAAACATCCCAACATAAGCTATTCTTTATACTGATTAGTTTTCTACGTGTAAAATTTCTACATTAACAAAGGTTAAATTTAAAACATTAATAAAATTTTTCAATACTTTTAACATGATTAAATGAAATATTTGTCGATTGAAAAAATTAGAAGATAAGCTATCTCAGAGTAGTGTTTTGCTCTGTTTATAAACTCGATAAATGTTTTTTTATTTTTGTCGCATCTATTAAAATATATTTTATATATTTATTTTTAAACCACGAAATGATGTTTCATCCTTGCTGAACTTCGATTTTAATATATTTTATAAAAAAATATTTGAAGTTTTCCTTGAGGAGTAACAGTCTCGATATTTTATTTCGTTTGATCGATTTAACATATGCTAAAATTCTTGGAATATGAACACTCAATGCCTTCAATCTACATAAAAATTTCGCAATTTTACATTCAAGAAAGATTTTAACCTGATCACTATTTTTAAAATATGAATATAATCAATTATATTGAAGTGGTTAATGAGTAAATTTCCTTGAAATTTGTCAAAAAACCAAGATATATGCCATTTATTTCATACATGAAAGTTAAGGATGATCGGAATTTTTGTCTTTTGAAGTTTAAAACAAACCAATCTTTTAATTCATATTTTTATAAAAATAAAAAAATTGATGTCTGGTAAAATGCAAATAATTGTGCTATATTCAAGCTCATTCTGAAATTTTTTAAAATTCTTTAAATCTATACTAATTTTTGGAAATTATCAATTGATTTTTAAAATTTGTTCAAACCGTCTATTTGTTTAATATAAGAATATATTCTTTTCGTTAATAATACTAAAAATCTTAATGTTTACACAAAAAGATTTCATGTTTTTAATGTCCCACAAGCATTCGTTGGGATTCGTGCTCGTTGAGTTTAACGCTCCAAATCTGATCTATGTTTTATAAATAAAAGGCTTTCGGCAACATTTTTTGCATAGCGTTTTTATTAAGATGCGATAATTGTTGACTTTTGTTTAAAAATGGTATTAATATCTGTCGACTTTTTATTTTTAACTTTACTAAGTTAAAATTCAGAAGATTTTTGAGTTTTAAATAGTAGGGAGATTCTTTGAGATTACATATCAGTGATACCTGTTCATTTTTTGAAGCATCTATTTATGCTTTAATTTTCCTATTGTAAATTGAGAACAAAATATTTTGGTTTTATTTCATGAGTTAATGATTTCAAACTTATTCTTCACAATAATGAATTAAAATATCGCTTATTGACACCTGAAATTCTTCAAAATATAGATATGATCGATAATACATTTCCTGTTCTAAATTTAACTCTTCAACACCACAAGATATTGTGTTGAAGAAAATATTATATTTTGATATTTATTTTCAGCAAAATTAATTTATGAATATTTTAATTTATTAAGCCATTATTTTATGTTCTTCAAAGAATAGTAAAAAAAACCTCTTTGTGGACTAGTTTTAAATCAGTATAATTGGCAGTTTAATCACATTATTTTTTTATATTTTCTCTTTAAAGCACAATTATCAGCTTTTTTACTTTTATATAGAAACTATCCACCTCAGGAACGAGTGCTGATGATGTAAATTATTCAATTCGTTTTTATTCGATTGAATATGCGTCAACTAACGTTTTTATTACTTCTTTATTATTTTTAAAATTATATTATAATTGTTATTTATCAATTTTGATCAAATAAATTAATAAATCATTAAATTTAGTTCAATATTTTTTCAAAACGTTTTTGAAAATATTATTTTATTCCTTCGTAATTAATCATATTTTTAAAACCAAAAATAGAGACAGCCCGCCCTTCCAAGAAAGAAAAAAGTATGTAGATTATTAAATTATTTGTATTTTTGTCAAGAATACTACAGTGTGAATTTATATAAATCGGTTATTTTTATAGTTTTCATTAATGATAAGGTTGAACATGTTTCGATTACAATATTTTTCGGATTACATTTTTTTGAAATATTTTATTTTGTTTTAACATTTTTCTTGTGAACTTTCTTCTTCTTTATAATAACATGTATCAGGCATCTATCGCTCCAGTTATTATTGAAACTCAACCTGAACCTGAAACGGTATGTTAAATTTAAAAATATTTTTATTTATCGCAAAGATTTAGACAAAAATACTGTTATTTTAATATAATTCCACAGTTCCACAATTTCATTTTATTTAACCTATACCCAAATAACATAATATGAACATTTGTTTAATCAGGCGGTCATTATGTTCTTTTAAATTTAACATTTTACTCAAGTAAACAAGCTTCAAGGATCAAAATCATCGATAGTTACTTTTATCTTCATTATACACGCCTATTTTTCAACAAGTTGAGCTACTACCACTTATTATCACTCTATCCCTATTTTTAGGAAATGAAAATGTCCCACCATGTTATTTAACATCGATTTCTTGATGATGTTCGAAGTAGCTTCTCAATTATTTCGATTGATATTTTTTTATTCACTCAATCGAAAATGGTTATACCTGCTAAATGGTGTTTTACAGAAAAAAGTACCATAGGCTGAATTTTAAACTTGTCAAAATTATAAAAATATTGTTTTTTATATTTGAATTTTTTGTAAAATTACCGTCACTTTTCCAAAATTATATTCTCAGTTATATGGCTTAAATAACATAAAATCGATTTATTCGAACCAGACGATCAGTATTTGTATGTTGAGCCACATATTTAACAAATATTTTTCCATATTTTCACGTTTGTCTTGGAGAATTATTTCATATGCAAAACAAAATCATTGTCAAAGTTAGTTATTTAAAAGGTGTTTACTCCCTAGGCTCTAACCTCAAGTTTTTATCAGCTTGAGGTTTAAGTATGAGTCATTTTTTGTTAAAGATCGTATGAGTGATAAATCATTTAAATAATTTTGTTTCAAATCAAGGGTCATTTATTTATAACATTTCATAGAAAGTTGTATCAACAAATTCTTAACATTTTTTCATGTAAATTTAAGTTAAAACTATTTTATTTGTTGTCACCTCAAAATTTATGAAATTCCTGCCTCGTGATTTAAGGAGTAACGTATCAAGTCTTTATATTTTCCTGTTAACGAATAAATATTTGATTTCTGTATTTACATGGCATAACCGGGTTCTATGTTAAATAAACTTAAACCTGGAAACTTTATATAAATATAACTCGGTTTACAAATGAGTCATTTTAATTCTTTTCATAAATGTAATATTTTTACAGCCGTCTTCTTCAATATCGTCATATTCCTTCCTACACACGTGGTACTTGAGAATTATTTTAAAGAATTCTATTTTTTTCTTAATTAGAAGAGGAAGTTAATTGGTAGTCTAAATACAGAAACCTTAACATTTATTCTCGCTAATGAAGAGTTTGATGTTGAGATTATTTAGTTACTTTTCTTGTTATATTATACTCAATTACCATGAACAGATTCAGATACAACAACTTATTTTCTATTTGTTTCTGGTGCTAAAAAGTTTTCCCATTATTTTTAAATTTAATTTTCTTGTCACTTTTTGAATATATCAGCAATATTGCTGGACTATCTGATTTGAATTTGTGCGCAAGTTCAAAAAAGCTGGAAATTTATAAATTCGAGCAGAGTTAGATTTTAGAGACGTGTGGTCTTAAATTTAATAAAAAACTTCAGAGCCTGTTAGTTATTTTGATTATATATTTTAAATTTAATATCGAAAGAAATCTTCAGTAAATAACAAAAAAATTTGGAAATAAATTCAGATGAAATTTTTAACAATTTCGACATGACTTTTTCTTAGTCTGGGACTTGTTTACAATAAATTGAGAATTTTTTAACATACCTGTTTTCATAACTTAAAATTAACATCTCCATAAGTTTCCAAAAAAATAAACAAATCGACTAAATTCTCCAGTTTCCAAACAAACGTTAATTTTATCAACTTGTTTTAAAAAAAGTTAAAATCCATTCTGCCTGAAAATATTTCTGTTTTATAATTTTCGTTCGAACGTGAAAATCGAAACAAGATGTTGTTTTTTTCGATTTTTGAAAAGGAAAAAAATAACAAAATTTTTGATGGAAACTAATTGATTTTAAATTCATTATTTTTCAATTCTTATTATTTGTGTTAAATTTTATTCAAAATACGAACAACAAATATTTCAATATTTTAGATTTTTCTGGTTTATTTAATTCAATTATTAATTTTAGTCAACGGAGGGTTCTCCAAACAGCGATGCCCTTACGAAAAGTTTTGATGTATGAAATAACGCTTTTTTATCTTAAAATATATACAAAACTTGAATTTAATATTTTTAAAATATAAAAATTAGTCAGGGTTAAGTTTACACAACATATATTTTCAAACAGTTGTTATTTTCTCTCAAAATCATAGATTTAATTTACTCATTATGAAATAATTTTTAAATTTTACTGCTTTACTTGAATCATTGCGCTTATGTTTCACCCAATTTTAATACCATAACACAAAATTTTCAGACACGACTTTCGAAAATTGCGTGGTCATTGTTTGAGTTTTAACATACAGATTACTTTTCCAAAACCTTTTGTACTTTGATATTTAAAACGTTCCAAAAGGCCTCATAACTGTTTAAACTGGTAATTTTTTAAAGTGCCTTTTGCTTTTTATTGGTAAGAAAAGTAGCAGATTTATATCATTATTTAGACCTCGACTCAAAATTATTCTTCAAATAAAATCTTTTTGAATAATTATTGATGAAAAATAAACATTAATTTAATAAACAGATGATAATGAGTGAGGCTAGACATTACCCGGTAATCCTAAAATTAAGAGAACCAGTTTTTTTATATACTATATTACTTATGAAAATTAAAAGATATTCATAAACAATATGGAACGAGCCGATTACATTTAATTTAATTTTTAAATATTTCTTATTTTTCTTTTTTTTAAATCTTTAAAAAATATTTACTTTTAGAATTCGGTTTGTTATTGTAAATATGTGAAAAATAATTTTTCAACAAGAATTTAAATTAAGCCACAAATTTTTCATTTTTATTTTTTAGGAAGGATCTTACCCCGCAGGTCAGAACCCTGTGGTAACAACTTTGAGATTGATTTTTACATAAATTATTAATTTGAGTGTCAGTTATTTATTTTGATTTTTAAACTAAATATCTTCTTGTTTTAATTCATAATATCAGTAATATATAACTTTTAATGAATAATTCATCCAGAGACGAAAAGATACTTTTATCAAAAACCATAAAAATAAACTCAATTTTTGCCCATGTCTAAGTTCACTTATAGATGTATGAATCATTATCGTTCGATAAATTTAACATTGTCATATTTTACAACGCCATAAGTCTTCGTAAATGTGTAAATTCACATAAAGTTATTTTTATGGATTAAAAATGTTAAATTTAAGATTTAAAAATTAACTTTATTTTAAAATTCTTCATTAACCGGAAAATATTATTTTAAAATCTATTTTTAATTTTCTAATACGTTTACATCTGAACAGGAATGAAATTTCATATCATCTTTCACCAATGTAACGTTCATATTTTATCTATGTTGTTGATGAACGTTGATAAAATATACCTTCACAGAATCTTCTTGTTATTTCAGAGGGTTTCTCAATTGATATTAAAATGATTCAAAATCTTGAATTAAATAAAAAATACTTATTTGATGATTGTTCTTGCCTGCATTAAAAAATAGTTGAAAAGGCAGAATAATATAAATATTTTTTAATACATATTATCGAGATCTGAGCTTTTGAGGATCTTGTCAATGAGAAATTAATTTTTGACATCTTTAAAAACACGAATATAAATTTCTTCATTTTTTTTATAAACGTAATAATTTATCATCATTAATTTGATTTGATTTTGACTTTTCAGACTTTAAAATTGATTTTATGCAATTATTGAAAATATAAATCTTTAACTTTTACAAAAGCTTCAAGTTCTATAATTTAAAAATTATGATTCAAATTACAATTTTTTATAAAACTAACTCCATCTATGATGTTATAGCAAGTATATTTTCAATAATGTTTTTATTTTAGAGAGCTAGGCCACCTGTTTATCGTAAAAGAATTGTAAGATATTGGCATTCTTTAATATCTAATTTGAATGAACATTTTTGAAAATTTTTCATTTATAACAAATCGTAAATGCTGTATATTGATATTTTTTAGAAAATTATAATATAAATAACTTAATAATTATTTTTTTATGAAATATTTTAGATTAATGACTTTATTCAATGATAATTTGATTTTTAGGTCTCTAGGACACTTCCTCCTCCAACAACCGCGATTTCCGTAATTTTAAAACCTTTTTTAACTTATATATTGCATGTTAAATAAAAAAATAATCTTTATTTATCATTATTTGATGTAAATAACACGTAAAAACAGTTATCTTTGAGGTTATATTAAAGGTAGTGTAATAAGTTGTAATTAAACTTAAAAATAACACACATTGTTCAAAAGTTTAACAAACTTACTTTCGAAACAAGAATATAATTTTAAAAATTACTTATACATAAATTAAATTACTTTTTCACACAAATTAATTTTTGTGAAAAATAAAATTTTATTAATTTATCGATACTTTTCGGCTAAATAACTTGATCTGAATAAATTTCGTTTATAATATATTCTCATATCATTCTATCGATGTCAAAAATGTTAATTTCTTTTAAACTAGCGGGAGTTCTGTCCATTTATTTTACATTCATTTTGTTGACTTCTCAATATGCCCCATTTAGATGTTTTTTGTTTATGTTTAAAAATCATATACTATCGTAAGATATTCGTTAAAAAATAAGTATATTAATTTCTTTTCTCTTTTATAATAGATATAAATTTAGGAATCATTGTTGAGACATAAACTTTTAAATTATGTTTTTCATTATTTTAATATTTATATCAAAAATAACTCATTTTTGTCATTTTCCATGTTCACTTTTTATTTGAGGCCAACTTTTAAGACATATTTATTTCAACATATTTTCAAAAAGAATAAATATTTATAATAGGAAGAAAAAACGAATCAACAAGAAGTGTCAACCTCTTCCATTGCACAGGTATGGTTATAAGACAATGATTTTTACCTTTTATACCAGTTCAATTTAAATTCTAAATTTATAATACACTTTTATTCATGTTTATTTTGGATTTTTTAAGTTGTATATTTGGTATCCATTAAAAGCTGTTCAATTTTCGTAATAAATTTAAATAATTAAATTTTAATATTGACTATTTGGAAGAGATATTTGAACAATTATTTCCCGTGCTCAACAAATTCTTTAAAAGTATGAGCGGACTTGAAAGATCACTTTACGCTTAGCTATTTTAAAAGTTTAAAATATATTCATACAAATTGTTTTTTTTTAACCAGATAAACCTAATTTGTGTTATTTGATAAAATAATAAACATTTAATTTTGACTAAACAATTTTCATCTATGTTTGAGGTTTTTGCTCTTCTTTCTTTGGTATAATATAAAAAACAGTATTTTTGAAAACGTTTTGTTATATAGTTGTTTTTATTTACGTTAAATTGAGAAATTTTATTTTTGGAATTAATTTCAGACATAATTTAAATTTTGAATTTACTGCGTAAACGTATTTATTGAAATAAATTCTTACAAATAACTTGAATTTAACAATTAATTTGGATATTTGAGAGTGAGACGCTTCGGAATTCTCAAACATGTAAAATTAACGTTTATTTGTAAAAATTTTGTCTAACTATTTCACAGATTTCTTTGTTGATGTTTTAAAAAATTTTTAACATCAATAAATTTCACATGTTTTACTTTTTTAAAATTAAGTTCGTCTCAAAGCATATTCAAAGTATTTTGGGCTTTTCAGCGTAATATTTAAAACACTAAAAATCTTATTCCTTGTTTTTCCTGGGAGAAAATTACATGTCCCGCTTGTTTTTTAAAATACTCAAATCTTTTCCAAAAAATATATGGATATGCTTGAAATCATGTTTGTGACGAGTTACTTAACAAGCTGGTGTTTTCAATGTGCTTTCGGCAGAGTTACTACCTCAGAAAAATCTGTTATCTATCAATGTTAAAATTTCATTTTGAGATAAATCGTATTTATAAGTTTTAAATGCGTAAAAGAATGTCATTTTCGAGACAGAAGGATAATTTTATCATTTATAAAATTATCTCATGTTAAAAAATCAGCACAACTGAGAATTAACTAACTATTTTAGAGGAAAGTCAGAAACGATGATTGGATAAAAAAATATTCAAAAGTGTCAGTATTAGAAAAATAATTTGTTGACAATTTAAATATTTTAATTTAATTATACTTAAATTAGGCAAAGATGGATCAGGAAATACAGAAGAATGGTGAAACAACGACTATTAGCGACGTTGATGTTGCTAATAAAGTAATTTACCAATTTTACATCAATACATTTTTAATTTATTCTTGGTTAATCAATTTAAAATCACTTAAATCATTTATTTCGTTCAACGTTTTTATTTTGAAATGTAAAATTTGTGCCCATATATTTCACAGCTGTTTTATTCATATACTTTTAAGATTATGTTATAAAATATTATCACAAATTTTATTTCATCAAAATTTCATTTAGACTGAGTGACGTTTGAATAAGTACAAGAAAAGTGACATGAATGAACAATAACATTTAATCATTAATTTATCACTCAATTAAAGAGCGTTTTCAAAGTAATGTTTTCAATCCCAGTACCCATCTTCAAATGCAGGGAACAAACATAAAGTCAAGGAATAAATAGAAAACCAGCCGAATGATCTTTATTGATTGAAGTTATACTTATTTTTTACAAATCGTTGAACTTTAATCAAAGCGGTGTACTTTTCGGCTATCAGGAAAATAGTTAGTTTAAGCTGTTTGTTGCCTTGAAACTCAAATTGCCTGAATAAATGAAATAAAATTTAAAATATGTCACTTTCAATATTTTGAAAGTTTGGACCCGTTTATACTCGTATTATATGAGGTTTTTTAGCAAGATTCTCCCATATAATAAATCTTTATGAGAGCCACCTTTGCAGGTTAACTTATGGAGTTACTTGATTTAATCTTCACACTCGTCAGGCTTAAAATCTTCAATTTCATGTAATTTTTTAAACTTTTACAATTTTGTCCTGACTTTAAAGGAACTCATGAATGGGTGGGTGGTTGAACATCTGACCAAAAAGTTTCGATTCCTATAACAGTGGCCTTTTCGATCATCATTGTTTTGAGGGAATGTGTTGAAATACCTAACTTGAATCGTGTAACATTTACTTGGAGTTTTATAAGAACAGTCAATCCCTAAAGAGTTAAATAGTTATTTGAAATACATCCATATATGTATAACTTTTATTTGAAAATTTTATTTTTATATAAATGCAAAAACGTTGACTCATTATAATCCTTATTTTTGTTCTCTTGTAATATATAAAGGAATCGAATGGGAAACGACGACAATTTAATGCTTCCATATTTTATCAAGAATATTTATAATTGTGTTTTAAAAAGTTAAAATTCAAAATTTTGGACGAATTAAAGGTTTAATTTTAGATGAGCTATAACTTTTTACAGTTTTACATTCAAAACTCGAGAGTAATTCTTAAAATATCGAAAATGCGCAAGCGTTTTCCCTGAAATTTTACATCCTTAGGGATCTTAAATAAACAGTAAACGTCTCCTTTAATCATTAAATTCTAACACGAGTTACGGTTCTTTTTGGTTTTCTTCTTTTAGACGATTCAGAAACATAATCGATTATTCTTTTAAAATTTAAAATCAATTTTGAGGTGAATAACAAATCGATAATTTTTTCAAAGAATATTTCTTTGATGTGTCTTCTTTTAGTGTTTGGCTGAATGTTATATTTAATTTTACACATAGGTATTTGTTTTAGAATTTTTAAATCTAGTTTTGGTAAGAATATTCAAAATATTAGTGAATTTAATCAATTCATTTTTGTACGATTCCAGGTAATAATTTTCAATACTCAAGGTATTCATAGTTTCAGATGTAACATGTATTTTCCTTGAGATATTTTTGTTCTTGTTTGATTATACACATATAAAAGAGCCATGAAAAATTAAAAAATAGTATCGTATTTTAAGATTTTTAATGTTTAGAAGGCCTTCTATACCTGTTGTGTTTGGCTTCCTATAATTCTCATCTTTTAACCCTAAAAAGTTAATAATAAATCGAAAAATGCATTTCATTTATTTTTATGATAAATTTATTTGGGTGATTTTCTTAATATTTTTCACTTTACTCCCTGTGTTTCTCTGGTGTAAGGTATACTTTGACATGGTATAAATATGTATACCACCAATTTCGGAATCAATAGAATTTTTCCCCAAAAGATTTTTTTAATTTTAATAAATTCAATAACTGTCAATTTGCTAACTTATCAAACAAAACCTTTTACAATTATGGGTTAAAATGATGATTGAACACGTTTTGTGACTCCTTCAGTTATCATCATCTAAAAAGGCAGGAGATGGAATCATTAAAAGTAAGTTCAAATAAACACAGAATTATCTTCCTTCAACCATATTTTGGAACAAATTTATAAGAATCTTGAAAGAAAATTTAAAATATGATTTAGAATTCTTCACGCCATTGCCAATTTACATGGTAAAGTATCTAAGCGCCTTGCTCAATGCTTAATTTCGCGTTTTTCTGTATGGGAATACTCTTATCAAACTCTATCATTATTTGTGAAACAAAATTTGTCAAAAAGGTGAAATTCAAGAGTTTCCTCTTCTATGGCATTTAATCCCTCAAACTCCCTGAATATAAACCATATATTGTTTGAGAAATCAGTGCTTTACATAGTTGAGAGAGGACATAAACCACCAAAGGTATTTTGAACGATCTTTAGAGATTTAAGAAATTGAGTTTATTTCTAACCTTTTGAAGATGAGAAATAATTGTAGATATTTAATGCATAACAAGCATTAAATATAAAATCACAAGTCCAACACAAATTTTTCCCAAATAGTCCAAACAACTTGATTATTTTTTATATTTTTCGATGTTTCATGCATTTTAACAATTCACGGATATCTGAAAGATGTGAATTTAGTGCATGTAATTAGTTTGTTGTTTCCATTCGCTTATGTGAATCCTCTACATTTGAATAAATGATCTAATTGTTGATTTGATCATAAATTTTTTTGAATACTTATAAGGTTTGTAAAAATTATTCAACCTTTGTGGATTTCATTTTTCTATAACCTACTGGTTGAAGAGTTTGGCACAAGTATAAGTAATATTTATTTAAGTTTATTTTTCTTCACTTTTATGATGAAAATCATGAAAAAAATTAACTCTGTTTAAAAATGACTATTTTCAGGTTAATTTCCTTTTGATAAAGCTAAGTATAGCTTCATAAACTTCGAAGATTTGTGTTTAAGTACCATAGTTTTTGAAATCTTTAAAATTTTCGAAAGCGACGAAATTAAATTTTTCTCAACGTTTCAGGAATATTTATTAATTTAATGATCCCATATGTCACCTTTTCCAAGCAGATGCACGTATGTGCACTATTTTCAAAGAATTTATATTTTTTATCATTTATTCCTTTCTAATTCAATAAATGGTTTTCAGAGACAAATATTTTAACCAGTACATGACTTGAAATTTTTCAATCGTTAAACAAAGCTTTATCTTCAGTGCACGTTTAGATTTTATCTATCAATCTAGGTTAAGTAGATTTGTCTCACAAATCATATTTCCTGAATCCCCTCTCTGGGTTAAATCTACAAAACTGAATTTTCGACAAAAGTAAAGTATTAATCAACTTCTTAAATCACAAGAGTTTTCCAATGTAAGTCAAATATTTGAAGGACCTTCCTCTTTCAGAAAACGTTAAAACTTGTTGAAAATGTTATTAAATATATCTCGAAGTCTCAGAATAAAATAACCATTCCATTGGAACAAACAAGTTACTCTCACATTGAAGCATAAATATACTGTTTCAAATTTAAATTTTTAACAATATTGGACCGCTCATTTTTAAGTAATTTTAAGATCGAATTCTATTCTTTTTAAGCTCAATATAATCGACTTTTTACCTGCCTGTAACAAATAGATAAATCTTAAAGTTTGATATTGCTGGAGAAATTAAGACATAACATCTTTAATTCATGCATTAAAGTTTATCCTTTCAAAAAATTTTTGAATCGGTCAATTTTTATTAAAGCAAACTGGCGAACTGTATCACCATCTTTACAGGATTATCGTTGCTCATTTTAAGGTAATAAAGCTAAATATAACAATTAGGGCCCATAATCTGATTCATCGAGTATTTTTCAAACAAGAGATTTTACACCTGGAAACCAACAATCCAGTTATGAAGCCAGTAATTCAAGAATGCCTTCAAATTAAGAACATGACCAGCCAGAGAATGACACACTTTTATTGAATGGTGATCTAAGTACTCTGCTTGTATATCTTCTTGGCTCCACTGAGCTCTTGAAGAATTCAAGAAGTCCTTTTCAATTTAATTTACCTAATGTATTGCTACATTTTTAAGTACGTAAAAAATAATTTAAAACCTGAAAATATCCTGCTAAGCGTATGATATGGCTGTAATTTTGCAGGATAAATTATCTTTAGAATTTTATATTCAACGAATAAGTTTCAGGGGAGACACTTTCTATTTTGAAATCAGAATTAGTTTAACGTGCGCTGATTCTTTCAAATGTAAGTAAATAAATTTACGAATCTTGATATGAAGCTGTATTGAAGACACGGGATGGTGCGACTCATCCTTAACAACCATAACCTAGTTTCATATGAGTATAAATGATACGTTGGTGAGTATATCCAATTGGAGAACCGTCATCTTAACTTTTTATCCCTTCAGGTTTGAACCAATAAATCAATCAGATAAATGCTTTTTTGAAATGTTAAATATTGAACATTTATTTATCAGATAACATGTGATTTAACCTTAATGTTTTTAGAATTAAAAGTTTGTATGTTAAGTAGCATGAATGAACGCTTGGCTGCCATAACTGTTGAAAATAATTTTGAAAAAAATCAGCGAGGTTATTAAATGCGCAAACTGATTTAATTTGGTTGTAAACTAGATGTCCTTTTTATTAATAAGGGGAGAAAATTGACAAAGTTAATATTTCAGGGAATTTTACATTCCTGCATTAAATATGGCGCAGGGATGATTGAAATAAGCGATTAGAAAACTAAATGATTAAAAGTAACAAAAATAAACTACTTGTTCTCGAACTGTGTAAATTTCCCATTTCTGGTTTGGAGAATAGCCAAACTACTCATACATGCCCGAAAATTTTGAAATCCTTTTTGTATGATATAAAAGTTAATCATTCATTTTACGTGTAAATATTACGACAATGAGTATTATATTTTATTTTGGGTTGAACTCAAAAAATATATCAAGAAATACTTTCATAATAAGGTCAATTGTGCTGCACAATCCTCGATTTTTACCACTTGTCTTAACCTCGCGCCTTTTGTATTTAACATTTTTTGTTGTATTTTTGTGGAATTTTTTTGGAAGAGGACGACGTCTAGAATGCCAAAAAATAATTAACTTAAAGGAAATGACATGGAGAATAACAAATATAAATTGGGAGCTTATTTTTTATTGATGGAACAAAAGATTCACTGATGTTATTGACATAAAAATAAAACTATCGACTTTCTTGAAGGTCTTGGGGAAGAGGCAATTCGGAAAATTAACCCAAATTTATCTAGCTAATTAAACATCAGGTATTATCTGATTTTTTGAAAGTTGTAAGAAATATGAGGATAACTATTTTCATTGATATTTTGACCATGTTATAACTTGAGCAAATAAGTGGCATTCTACCTCAATATTTAGCAATGAAGTTTATACAAATATTTATATGTTGAAAGGAATTTCTTTCATGTATCAAATCAGGTTTTTTTCAATAAAAAAGAGGCTTTTAGCTCACCTAGTTTAATAATGGTGATATTCTTTACTGTGCTAAATCGCATTTCCAAATTTTTATTCGTGGGTTTGACGTTAAAAAGGAACTCTTTTCACTCTGAGAAACTTTTTTGGTGAATAGAGGTGCGCTATCTTCTGATAGCTGATTTTCATGCTATGTGATTGTTTTATATTGTAAATATGCGTTTTAAAGGTTCGGATATCTTTAAATATTTTTACCAAAACGTACACATTTGTTTTATGCCCAGCAAAGAGGTAAATTTTCATGGAAAATTAAAATTTTTCCGAAACTAATCCAAAATAAGATTTAACAAAACGATAAAAGGAAAACAACATCTTTAGAAATTAAAAACCCGTAAATAAACGAAATACTGGTTAAATTGAAAATTATTTAACACTTGAATTCATGAAAACTGAAAATGAGGACTAGAAAATAAGTGAGCATGGATCAAGAATCGTCAAAGCCTGATTACGCAAACCTTATAAAGTACATGGTCGAAAACATATACCAGTCTTAATTCTCCATTCTTATCATCGGAGTAAAGAATTGTCCAAAACGGCAAACTTTTGTTGTCGACAGAATATTAGAGTATTTCGAAAGAGAGGATATTATTTCTTTTATAAATCGATATGGAGGTAGATTATCGGCGGCGTTGAGTCGAAATACATAGTATATAATCGTAGAAGGATAAATTGAAAAACTAAAATTAAAAAACCAGAGAGTTGTCAATCCCCAATCAATACGAGAACCATTTTGTTCGATAGCTAACAGTACCATAGACTCTGATAAGCTGCAAGACACCAGGGGCAGTAGCACACAGTTTGGTACGTTAACATATCAGCTTTGAATAGCTTCATAAAGAATGGAAAAAAGTTTTGGGGGAATTGATATACTCATTAATCTCATATAAACCTTCGTCTTCAGTTCATATGTAATTGTAACCCATCGTTTCGGTTCAAATATACCCATTGAGTCAAATTATTGTTTTTAGTTAGTATTTCGAAAACCCACAAAAGAACCAACTAAGTCATTTGTTACGAAAATCACAAAAAGCAAATGAGTTAAAATAAAGCCTCAAGCGATTGAACAGATTATTTTATCATCCCACAACGATATCTGTTTAATTCTGAGCAATCTATAAATGGCCAGCACAAAGAAACAGCTCGCTTATTACGATGACACAAAATCTTATTTATCATCCACTTTTAAGGACATCAGAGATGTAGTACTCTCACTATTTAAGAAAACATTTTTAACCTCGTTTTTAAATAATTCATAAAACCAATCATCCAAAATTTACATGAGAATATGAAAGATTTCTTTTCTCTACTTCTTCATAATTCCATAATATATTTTCGATTTATTTATTGATCGTAAATTCGTGAAAGAGTAAGATTTTGGCGTTATATTCGATTGAATAAAATGATTATTTTTCACGCTTATGAAAATATACTTCGAAGTTGTCCACGTGAAAAGGCTGCCAAGCGAACAAATGATTGCACCTTGCTACCTATATACTAATACCATATTATCATCACAGGCTATGCTCTTCCCGCTCTAACCATTCGAAAATGATTTGATATCAATTTTTTGCATAAAACTCAACAATAAACAAAAATAGTATGGTGATTCAACGGTTAGTTTATCATTCAACATGCCGAACCTTTATTTAGTTCAAAGTAAGGTCTTGTTTGACAAGTTTAAAGTTCGATTTAGATTATATACTTTATGTGAGTGAACCTTTCTCTTCACCTGCTGCTAGATACGCCTTTGATAGGTATATCAAGTGGTCAATAATCTGAAAGTTTATGATTTTTCTGTGGAAGATTGGAAATTAAATCTAGAACTGTACCAATGGAATTCACTAAAAACGCAAGCCACTGCCTGCCTAAATTTAGAGGCAATTGTGACTTGTTTTAAATGATTGTGATCGAATTTTTCCATTTGCTCACAAAAATATCCCCAATCTAAAATCGCAGCTTTTCTTTGTGAAACTACTGATCAAAGTGAAGAAGAGAGAGTTAGAGGAAAATTAGCTTTTTAATTCCGTTGCTGGAGCCATTCAAACTCATACTAAAACAAATAAAAACATTCAAAAAATTCTTTTATATAATTTGGAAACCGAATAATTTCGATTTTTACGTCTCTTGTAAAAACTACATTTTATCAATACACTTACAATTTTTAAAAATTGGCATCTTTTAGCAGTTCAGTTATTCCTTCTTGCATTGTACTTACGCCACAGATTTTGGAAACTTTGTATTTCTCATTCGAATGATGTTTTGCATTTCCTCGTCCCATTTGATTTAAACACATTTTCGAAGGAAATTTATCCCTTTCATCAATAACATTGGTATTTTGCAATCTTCATAAAATAATCGAAAGTAAATTCAGTTAAATCAAATTCGTTTCCATCTGTAAAAAAGTAAAAGTACTTTCTTGATTGGTGTGCCATGTAACATTTAAATATGAATGAGCTGGTGCTTAATTTTTATCAATTTGTTCTTTCAGGTTCTGATACATAGAATTTTAACGTCATCCAAATTTGCGAAATAATATGTGTTCGACGTTAGAGTCTCAGGGGTGACGAATATTTTACCTTGGTATATCTATGAGTTAAAATTATAAAAAACTTTGACTCGACTATTTCATCGATTTTTTGGTTCAAAATCACTCAAGCTAGCTAAGTTACATATGGAAAACATCATACATATTAATCATCAAACTGAATAAATTTCTCAAGCAACAGTTATGAACCACAATCATCAAATTTGCAGAACATTTTAGCAAAATAAATCAGTTAAAAAAAATCCTAAGAACTAAGCCCCTTCCACGAACCTCAGCTGTTATTTGACAAAATTTTTTATTCACAATTGTAAAAACAACGATTACCATGTAATTTCTCCGCTATTCATAGAAAGGCTTCTAGAATATATATTTACATTTTTTCGTGTAAATTAATTTAAAAATAAATAGTTTTTCAATTTCACTTAATATTATAAATGAATATTTGAGAACTTGTCTAAATTTCATCTAACTACCTCTTTTAACAAGAAAAAATATAATTCATGAGTAATTAATTATATGGGTAATAATGCATAGAATAATATAGTTAAAGCTTAAAAAATTTAAGTCAATAAATCATGATTTACACGAGTGGGGCCGAAAGTATAACAGGAAAAAGTTAATGACAAAATATTGAGTTAGCTATTTAGTTAAGTTACTTTTTGTCATATTATAGCATGAGAAATAAAAACAGGTAATTTTTTACATTCAATAATGGTTTGAATGTTTCAGTTAAGTTCATCAAGATCATCAAAATTATCTTTTTAGTTATTACAATCTTTTTCGTGTTTAGAAAGCAGATTTATTCATAGGAAAATTTATTCTCTGTTCAATGGACTATTTCAACGATTATAAGTTTAAACAAAAACTGTCGTCTTATAATTCTTACGGTTTTGTGCTTTCGATAACATGGTCGTGAAAAGCTCAGAGTATGGAGAATTTTATTTTGGAAACGTGTTGATTTAATTTTATAATGTTTAGGATTTATGATAACTTTCATTTATATATATATATATATATATGTCTTGGCTAAAAAGTTTTTATCACCCTTAAACGATTCTTTTTTACATCAGCAATCTGATAAAATAAATTCCAAAATTTTAAATTTTGAATTTTTGAATAAAATCAAAGATAGATGCTTTAGTGATAATAGAATGTAATGTAATGCATCATATTTTGAATTAGAGACATTAAAAAATGTCTTTAATTCTGTAACGTAACTTTGAAAGGGATAAAGTATGTTATTAGGATTTAAAGGGTATTGGAATAATTAGAAATTTTCCATTTTTGCAGATTCAACTATGTTAAAACATAAGAATGCGTTATGATTGGAATATTTGAACTGCACTGAAATATAAAACGAAATCTAATATTAAAAAGCCACAGGAAAAAGACAGAATGTAAATCTTTGAAAAAAATTTCAAATATTTAATTTCTTAATCAATGGTGACAAAACATTTCGTTAACTGGAATAATATGCGAAGATAATTCCTGGTTTTAACTGCGTAGGAGATGATAATTTATAAAAAATCCAGAAATTAAAATTAAACTTATTTAGCCTTATTTTGTAAAAGTAGTATTTTTGGGGGTGGGATGATTAAAATTAATTTTAAACGATGAACTATAGATGATTTTAATTAGGTTCACTTATAAATTTCCACCTTTTGAATACGTTGAGAGTGCTGATAACCATTGAATTCGCGACGATAAGCGAAGAAACATGAATGTAATTCAAAATTATTTCAATTAAAAATACCTTTTCATAGACTATAATGTGTAAAATAAGTGAAAAGGGGATTGCGATTTTGATGAATTTTATATCATTGTTGTCATGGTTTACTTGCATAGAATTATTTATCTTGTTGTTAGGTTAATTTAAAATCTAAAAAAACATAATAGTTTTAGATAAAAGTCTTAAGAGCTTTCCATAAAATTAAAAGTGTCATTAAATATTAATTCAAAATAAAAAAATTAAAGTTAAGGTAAAAACTTGACGCTTTTTATACTTTGAAAACGTAAAATTTTCCTATTATCTTGTGAGTTCACTGTGGGATTTGTAAAAAGCTGAAAATTCGCCAAAAGTATTTGAGGCTTTTGAGAGCTGTAAGGTTTAAATCTGACCACGCGTATGTAACTAAAATACACACTACTCTTTTATTTATAAGGAAAAACGTACGAAATATTAATCGTTTTTGCAATTTCAGTTTGAGCGTACGTGCAAAAGAAACATGATTAAATCAGAATTTCTCATGGCTTGTGAAAGAGTTTGTCTTATCCGGCAAATTTTTGAGACGTCGCCCACGTAAAATGTTGTCCAAAAAGTAACGAAGATAAGACAAAGAAGTTGGTTCTCATGATATTTAAAAATTCCTTTGAGGTCATATGTTTTTTTTAATTTATTTATTCTTCCAATGCTCGGCATAAATATCCTAGTTTTGTTAAAAATTTCTTACGATTTTTAAATAATCATTTTAAAACCGCCTTTTGTGATGGAAACAAATAAGATTTGAAGGTGTTAAATTGTACAAGATGGTGCGGCTAATTTTCGATTACATCAATTGAAAAATAAATGAGATCATATAAATTAAAAGAGGAAGAAATGCAGGACATACCAATCATAATCGCCATTTTCACATATTTAAGTTATGCAATGCTCTACATCATGGGTCATCTCAGGGATCTTTTAGTCAAGTATAAGGTAATAAAAGATGTAGCTGACCCAGATCAAACTATTAAAGTAGTAGATTTTTGCATATAGGGTTTTGTGCCACTGATATGGGACTTTGAAAGCTTCTACACACGAAACCTGTACCGCAGAATGATTGATTGTTGGAATAGGCCGATCTCGAGCTGTGCAGGCGCTATGGTGACTGTTCTTGAACGAGAACGTAAATCAATGTTCGACCCGTTGAGGTAGGTAGTTGTGACTAACAGAGAAAACGGGCAAAGCATTCGGGCAATAAATATGGGGTCGTATAACTACTTAGGGTTCGGAGACCCACTAGACGTGTGTCATGCCTATGTGGAGAAGATGCTGTTGAAATACGGTGTCTCAACATGTTCAACCTACAATGAATTCGGTATTGTTGGTTTTGATTCGAAGGATATTCAAAAATTCAAAGAAAATTAGAAACCACGATCGCTAAATTTGTTGGCAAGGAAGACGCTATCTGCTTTCCCATGGGTTTTGCTACAAACTCTAGCAATGTCCAAGCTTTACTGGATGAAAAATGCTGCATCGTGAGCGACGAGCTTAACCACGCCTCGTTGGTCCTTGGAGCGCGTCTTTCTGGATGTAAAATCTTCATCTTTAAGCACAATGGTTTTGTGTTTTTTTAAATAGATATGGAGGACCTTGAGGCTATTCTGAGAGAAATTCTCATTCAAGGACGCGGCAAAGCTCACCGTGAATGGAAAAAATACTCCTAATTGTTGAAGGAATCTACAGCATGGAAGGATCCTACATAAATTTACCCGCCATTCTTAAACTAAAGAAAAAATACAAGGTGATTTTCATGTTTACCGTTTAGTTTTACATATACCTCGATGAAGCTCATAGCATTGGATGCAGTGGGTCCAACGGGAGGGGCGTTACTGAGCATTTTAACATCAACCCTGCGGATATCGACGTGATGATGGGAACCTTCACGAAAAGCTTTGGTTCTTGTGGTGGTTATATCGCCGCGAATAAAGTTTTTTGTTCGTTGAACATAGCAAATTGTCGACCACATTCGGACACATTCATACATTACCTATTTTGGTGTTACCATGTCTCCGGCTGTTTGTGCTCAGATTATAGTTTCGTTGAAAATTGTTTCTGGTGAAATAGCAGGAAATCTTGGGCAACGAAAATTACAACAACTTAGAAATAATATCGTTTATTTCCGTTCAAGGTTGAAGAAAATGGGATTCATTTTATACGGATCTGACAGTTCTCCTATTGTTCCACTTTTGATTTATATTCCTGGGAAAATTTGGTGACCTTTTAAATAATTCCAGCGAATTTAGCAGACGGATGCTTGAACACAACGTGGCTGTTGTGGTTGTAGGATTTCCTGCAACTCCGATTTTGTTATCTCGTGCAAGATTTTGCATTTCTTCAAGTCAAACAAAACAGATGTTGGATCATGTTTTGAACAGTGTAGATATCGTTGGATCTCATATTGGATTAAAATACAATCGTTATTTTTGTGGGTAGAGAGTGATATTATTTTAAATCTTCTTTTCGTTAAAAAATACCATCATTTTATTTAAAAATCACTTTATAGTGTAGTTTAATTCAAAATATTTAGATTTACTCGGTTTAGGAGAACTCGACATTTTTAGTTCTTTATAAATTATTTTTGAAGCTTTTATGTCATTGTATAATTAACCGTTTTTCATTTATTCTGATTTAATATTCTTGTTTTGGATGATTTTACTTTCAAAGGTTTGATTAAACATCAATTTAACTTGTGCTCAGATACAATAACTCTCGTTAATACCACTATTTTTCATCGCCGTGTTCATTATTTTTATGGGTAGAGCAGAATCACTTAATTCATTGTTAATTTTCAAGTTCTACCAATTCCATTTTTTGTTATGTATTAGGTTGAGATGGATGATGGTAATATTTTTTGAGGAATCTGTCAAATTAAGGACGTCTTCTTTATTAAAAATAAAATATTTTAATTTTTCAAAATCTTTTCAAACATTTTATCTTTCTAGAATAAACTCGAAGTTTCAATAAACAATAGACTTTCACGTTTAACAAAAGAATTCGTATTTTGTTCGTTTGCAAAATATTACTATTATCGGTTTCCGTTTAAACTCTGTCGATAATAATTTGATTTAGAAAAGCGAGAAAACTGATTGAAATGTAAAATAACAATCTGAGATATTCAGCTCTCATAAGTTATACAAATTTCTTTAGATATTTTTATATTTTACAATATACTATTATAGGGTTATAGATCAACAACAATTCTAATCAGTATACAAGAGCTAAAAAGTTTTCATTTAAAATGTGATGGCATTTTTCATTTTTGCCTCCGTTAATATTCGTTGTGTTTAACTAAAATGAGAATTTCAATTCAACTTTTAAATAAAAGTAAGAAATACAATCAAACTCTTCTATTTCAAGCTTTTTCCTCATATGAAAAACCTTATGTGAATTATCAATTTAAATCGTACCCGTGTCCTGAAGAATTAGTTTTGTTCAATTTTTCCTTTAAAGATTATTCCACATGTAATCTTTCTTTCAGTGACAAAGATACTAAGAGAAACTTAAGTATCTCTATTTAGAGATATCAATGGTTTAAAACATAATAAAATAAAAATCGATCACATTTGATCAAACTTCTAAATTAACAAAAATCTTAAATACGTTGGAGATTTGATACGTGCGTGAAAGCTAGTTTTACTTTTTTATCTTATAAAAATCTCAAATGAAAAAATAGAAAAAAGTAAATTTATTTCTTATACTCAAGAAAATTAAATAACATTTTTAGCTGAGAAAGATATTTTGTGCAAATCTAAATGAAAGTAAAAGATTAAACGAAATAACCGTCTAAAATTCGTAACGTTTTAAATAGAATCTTTAAACTCGGCAGTGAACGGAAAGTTTAAAATAACTTCGCTTATTTAGCGAATAACCTAATTCTTCAGATAATAACTTCCGTCTATTTTAAAATTTGAACCTTTTAATATCAGCAAATAGTAAAGTTCACGGTTTTATAGCATAGCACTTTTTTAAAACTTTAGTTTTATATATGTGATGTGAACCATTAATTACTAGGTTAAAATCCTCGAAATTAAAAACAAGACGAATGCTAAATTAGTCTTGGCTTTATATTTTAACGAAAATAAACTTAACGTATACCTTATAAACAAAGAATTATCTTAAAAAATATAAGATAAAATCACAGATGCAATTGTCAATTGATAAAATTTTGGCACGCGCGTTAAACCAATTTCAGGAGGCGTACATCTATCTTATAGAAAATATTTTTCATTTTGGAATTTCGTGATTTGTCACGATCAAAATTCTCATTGAGAAATAAACTGACATAAAAAACAACTATTTCATGTTAGAAGGATAATTATATACACAAAAACATAAAACTCTTCTTAAGATTACAACAGAATTTAGAGTATATACTTCTACTTTTCTTTGAAGTTAAAATTGAACATTTGGAATGTATGGATACACATTTTTTTACGATAATTTAGTTCACGTACAAACGAAAGAAAAAGAACGAAAATATCTTTATTAATTAAACATTATGAGCTCATATAATTGATAAACCATAAAGAGATGTAATGAAACATGCGCAATAAAAACTCCATTTTTAAAGTAGATCATTAACTGAAAACTTTAAAGTCCCTTAAACCAAATACTCAAGATATCACAAGAATAAAAATTTCTAAGTACAAATTAAACTGTCACAATATAAAAAACAGATTCCACCACATAATTCGAAATTAATAAGCACAGACTGACGGAGACGATAAGTAGAACTCTAAAATCGCCACCAGTAACATTTATGGGGAATCGTTCTAAGCAAAGGATAAACAATAACAAAGATAATGAGAGGCTAGATACAAATGTCATCATAAATTGAGATTTTCACCATCCGTATCTGAGTGGTGCATTTATAATCATTGACATTTGAACGCAAAAGGAAATTAAATAAAACATTGTGCGCACGTGGATCACGCCGCCTTATACCTCACAAAAACAATTCAAAATGCTACATATGATAGGTAGATAAATTGTTCATGTTAAGAATACTGACAAATCTATGCCATTTGTTAATCTTTGGCCGAATTCTCAAGGATTTTTTTATTTCTATAAATTATTATAAATCCGATGTAAATTTTTATCAGTTAAAGAACACGTTTTTTAATCGCGAAATAATGTGGGCGTGCGCGGAGATCCATTAAAGTCCTTTCGAGGATGCGCCTTACTCAGCCGAACGCTTGATAAACCTAAACACAAAATTTTGAAAAAAATAAGTATTCATTTAACCATTGTCTCTTTAATTCAATTTCATCACAGACACTGGTATATTTGTCACGTCTACTCATCTTTTTGGTTTAATTCATTTCGTAAATGGTGATGTTCCATTTTCTGCGCACTTTTGAAATTTCTCACAATAACATAATTTTTTGTGATTTTTATAAAATTACATCTCAAAGAATATATTTTTGGAACTAAACACACTCAAAGTCATACAATCAGTTTCTTTGAATTTTTTATAATTATAGTCAAAATATTGTCACGCGCATTTTTTAATTTTAGTCAAACTCGTTCAATTCAAAATATGTTAATTGATTTTAGAATAGTAGATATTGACAAATATATCCCAGATTAGATGGTACAAGATTTTTCAGAATAATTCCTGAACATGCTAGACACTAGCCGTGTGAATTTCATGAAAATATCTGTAACAAAACTTAAATTCTCACATTCAAATTATCATCGTTTTTAATTGTTTAGATAGCTTATTTATTCAGCAAGAATACCATAAATGAGGCGAACCTCGTACTGGGAAGAAATTTGGCAGAAATCATGTTTTGCGCAACTACTTCTTTCAGTTTGAAATTATCGTCAGTATTTTCCATTCCCCAACGTAGAATCAAAGGAAGTAAAAATTTATACTATTTAAATTAAAAAAAGTTATTTTTTTTAAATCACAACAAAATTAGAATTACCCGTAACTCGAAAATACATTTTATGAATCACTAAATTCTAATTGTATTAAAACAGGGGTACGATGCTAAAATAGGTATAAATTTTTAATTGCTAATATTGAAGATTTGCAATTGCGCAAACTCTAAATCGTTCGGAATCGAAAATAAGACCAACGTTTTTGCACCTCAAAAAAATGAACCCATTCTTTATATTCATCTACGCTTTGTAAACAATAAATTTACCTTGTATGATCAATGGGTGATTTTGTGAAACAAACGAGTTTTCATAGGGGATTTAAGCACACCCAAATTAAACTTAAATTACTCATAAACTTATTTTCAGATATTTTTTTATTGGGTTTTAATTTGGGTATTTTTCTGTCAAAAAGCACAAATAAAACCTCTCAGTTATAGTTATGGGCATGATATGGAATGTGAACCCATATTTAACCAAAATATTCTTGTCCACGAAAAAATCGATTTTGTTTTTACCTAATTTTCAAATTAATAGTGAAAAATTTCCATGGTTTATCATTAAGTTCACGATGAAAGTGTTTAATATTCATTATTTTAAATCAAGGTGTTGGGTTAGGTGAAGTTTAGGATTGAAATATCCCAACACATCATAAAATATTTTAGTTTTAAATTAAATTTATTCCAAAAAATTAGTAACTTTAAAAAAGATGTAGCAAACCTCGAAAAACTGAATTGCAAGCCAGCTAAAACTTGTATCGTATTAGTTATTTAAGATAATATTTTTTAAATATATTCTGTCGAATGAAATTAAAAAACCTCACTTTTTATAAAGAACTCATTCATATTAACTCCTAGAACACCGTCAAACACGTGAGGTCTGAAAGAAACTGACCTCAAAGTTTAACCTTTTGATTTAAAATATAACATTAGCCTGCCTTTTTTTGAAAGTTTCGATAATGTTCAAAATTTTTTGTTCAGAAAGTAAGGCAGTTATTATTTTCAACCGCGGCTCTGGGTATTGGTTATAAAAATTGTAAAGCCTCATAAAGGTTGTATTTCTTCCATTACAAATCAAACTACCACACGTAAAGGGGAAAAATTAGATAAATTTATGTATACTCGATATTAGTTTTGTGTTATCCGAGTGTAATTTTCTAATTATTGATGGAACTGGAACTAATGTTTTTGTTCCGAGCGGAGTCTTATTCTCGTCCAAAAGAACGATATTGTTGGTATTCATTCTTGCAACAAAAAGTCCGCTGTGTTTTTTCAAACCAACTATCATTGCTTTGCAGGTCTGACCCTTGATGGCAACAGTCACGATATCCCCGAGTTCGTATCTCTTCTTCTTATGACGGCTGATTAAACGGGCAGGCCTATCCTTTGGTCCAAGTTTTCCCAGTTCGCTATTATCGACCACTCTAAAGCGTGTCAACGTATTGATGAGCCGAATTTGGAGAGCAATCGAAAGTTTAGAAGATAAAAAGTTCATTTGTAAATTATATAGACTTAAACAATTTTAGATCTTTGTGAGGTTGCGCGGTACTTCTCCGTCTACGCATGGCCATGACTGAAAAGTAAACAATTTTCACTTAATATTTTCTCAGATCAAAACAGAAGTAATAATCAAAAACCATCGAAATCATTTTCCCTAGTTTTAGGAAGTATAATGACCAATATTCTACTCGTAGCTGTTCTTCTCAAATTAATAAACCGTCTTCTTGACCATAAGTATATTTTCAAGTTTTGTGTTTACAGTCATTCAATTTGCTAATTACCTATTCATATGTAATACGCTCTACAGACAGCTTGACTAATGCTCCTATCTAGCTGTTACCCTAGGGGCCGAGTCTGCTTTATTAGAGTTATGTCGTTCATATTATGTGAAAGAAACGGCAATTCTTCTTGTGTGTTTTATTGAGTATACGACCAGTTTAGTCTGAATAATGGATAGTTAGCCTTTCAAAAACTTTCAAACTGATATTAGATAAATTACAAACACTATTTTTTATTGATTAATTAAAAACTCTTGATACATTCGTAGGATTCGCATTTCCGTTGTTTATCAAATTGAACCGTTATCCCACATTTTCCTCGTTAAGTCGAGATTAACCATGGTGTTAACCATTCAAACGAAGCTTTAAAATACATATGGAAGCATCTTTAAATGTGATATATTTTATTTTCCCTCCAGATGACAAGGATCTTTCTGAAAGCTACCTAAATTCACTGATCTCATAGTGAAATATATTTTTGAGACGGAATTTTACATCTTCAGACTTTTCAGCTATTGAGATTTGTAACATCTCTAAGTTTTCCACATTTTGAACTTTCGCAACTTACATGTTTATCGAACTGATTAAGTGATGTTTTGCTTTTCTTATTTATCACCACGAATGAATTTTCGCGAAATAATGTGTTAACTAAAAGATAATCAAATCAAGTAAATAAAAAATCCCACGGAATATATATTTCTAAGCTTTTTTTTGTTCATAAAAGGTTAGAGCACGAATGAATCATGTTTAAAATTAACGACGCCTCTTAGAGTTTTTATACAAAGAATGTGTCACTATCATTTTTGGAGACGTCGAACTTCTGTATATATTAAAGTAAATTTTATAAAAATAATTTCTTAAAAATTTTTGGGATATTTCAGATTTTAACGGGATCGTTTCAACAAAGGAAGTTGTTGATTATGCTCCTCAAACATTTCGGTCTGTGGGCGGCAGCGCGTTTTTTTTTGAAATTCAAACATATTTTACCCCTTCTTTTATTTTCATGAAATTGTTTCAACTTATTTTGTAATTCTGTTCCATGTCTTCGTCAATAAATATACTTAAAAAATCCTTTAAAGAAAATCCATAAGCTTTGAGCGTAAAATGATACTAGAACTGAATTAAAGACATACTTTACAGAGTAATTTATGACACGAGGTAAACCACGAGTAAGAGAAAACTGTTTAGAAATAGAAGAGTTCATAAAAAATAAAATAAGATGTGTTATTTTTCCTTTATAAGAGAAGAGGAAATTTTTAACATCCTTTGAAGTAGAAGTTAATTTTGAAAACATTCGGCCCTGATTCATCTATGGGCTAAATTTTACTGGTATAAAAAGTTAAAATTTGACGCTTAAAAGAAAACAAACTTCATTGATAAGTATGTTTAACCTTAAAACTAAAGTTAAGAGTGATAAGTTAAAAATCAATTTCATCAATAGTTTTTGTAGATTTCACGTTCAAAAATTTAAGGCGCCTCAACACATGGAACGTTCTGAACCTTATAGATTGGTAAAAATTAACATTTTGAACATTAAGAAATATATTTTTTTCATATATCAGAGAGGTATGCCCGCGAGATGAAGGCCGTGAGCACGTGACTCGTAAGTAAGGTTTTCAAACCAATGTTATCTGGCCTACCTCCCTTCATTGGCGTCTCTCCGATATTTGTTATTAAAAGGATTATTATGCTCAATAAAACAATAATTAATAATAATCTCCATTGTTTCTGACTCCGTAGCCGCCAACAGTCGTGGAGCATGGAACCACACTCAATTTTGCTGAATGACGAGTTCAACGAACTTTTGGCTTTTGTGAGAAATAGATGCCACTTTGTTTTATGCCTATTTTCAAATTTTATTTTGAAATCTATTTCGATTGACTCACCTTAATAAGTTGATTTAGGTTTTATTCACAAAAATGAAAATTTAATTTCCCAAACTTATATTTTCATCGCATTTATTTGAACTCTTATGAATGGATACAAAAATAGATTTAGTGTCTTTTGGATTGGTCAAGCGACCATAAAAGATATTTTATGAGAGTTCTTGTTCAAAATTGAACTCACGATAAAATAGCATGTCTTTCATGCGCATTTTATTTTTCACAAAACATTTATGTTTCAAATAAAATTCATCCACGAGCTTGCCAGTACATAATCGCGTCAGATGGTGGTACTTTTATCGACCACTTCATTCAGTTACACACACGAGGATGAGGAAGTTTTAATATTTAATTAATATATTATTTTTTTCCAAATTTTATCATGTTTTAAGAAAAACTCGTTGACTATTGAGTGGTATTATACAACGTAAAACACATGTGATAGACAACAAGGAGTGTATTTTTTGCTATTTATAGATAAGTTTTTATTAGAATTAGATTTTAAAAGATTCTTAGTTTTCTGTAAAATACGGAAACTTATCGTTTATCTTAGAACGATAAAACCGAATTCGCCTTTATTCCTATTATTTTTAAATTCCCACGACTTCAAGCTAAAATTGAATAATTTTTAACATCACGCAAGGCACAATAAATGCGAAATTAGGTTAATTTTTTCCATTATTTTTTGAATTTTCTTTTTTAAGACGTTCAACACTGAAAATCCTTAAATTAGAGAAGAAAACTAAATAATGATAAAACTAAGCCTGAACTGGGCCAAAATAGGGCAATTTCTCGTAAAAAAAGTTTTTATGTTAGAGTTACCAATGCGTTAGGCAAGGGTACATGATCTGAGGAGGGAAAATTGTTTGGAGACATGAATCAAAGGACTATAAAAATTAGTTAATTTCGTATAGCAGTTTCTACGAATTTTAACCATCAGTAAAAATTTAAATAATTGGCGCTAAAATGTTTGGTTGTTGTGAAAATGTAAAAATTCAATTAAGATTTTAACAACCATACATTGAACCAAGTTTATGCCAATTATCGCAGACATTAAATTTTAAAATTAAAAAGAGAGAATGGCCAATTGCGTATCTTATAGAGTTAGTTAATGAGAAAAATGAAAGTTAATGAAGTTCGTTTTTGAATATGCGCACGAGCACAATTATTTAGGGCTGTTGAAATCGTTGGATACTTGAATGAAGTAGGAACAAAAAAATTCTTAAAAATAAAACTAAATGACAACTATTTACATTTTCTATAAAATAAAATGTATGCAAAAGAATTGAGAACGTCTTCAATAGATACTTGACGTATATTGTGGTCACTTGTTAAGAACCAATGGTTTCCATGTTTTGTAAAACGGACAAATGATATATAGTGGCCTTCATTGAGAAAGCCGGAATGTTGAATTACTGAAAACAATGAATAGTTTGATGAATTTTGATTGGAACTACAATATGGGCCAAGGTTCATGTGCTCATTAAATGTGATATGTTCAGTTAGTTTACAGAATTTTTTCAAAGTTTTTTTGAACCGCTTCAGATGAATTATTAAAATTTTTGGAAGCTGGATAATTCGAAAGTTTCTTTTGGCTTCTGAAAATGATTTTAATTTGTTCATTTTAGAACAGTTTTCACATAGTATTTTATTGTTATGGTCAAAATGTTCGGTCGAAAAAAAGTTATCTAGACAAGATTCCAAAGAATTATCTGAATATTCTGGCACGGGGATGTCCTCGAATCCCTCATTCTCGAGATTCAAGCTTCTGCTAGGACTGAAAAAAGTATATGTTGGAGCCTCTTTTGACATAATAAAAGACTGAAACTCAGCATCAACAGTGGGGAAACCATTTGAATTGGCGAACGAATATGACCTATAGATACGCTTAGTAAAGGGCATGGTCGTCATTGATGCATCTTCCAACCCAGAAGTGCAAACTTTTAATGCTTTGCATCGCTCAAAGGAATTCTGATTTTACAACCATTATCCGAAGTCACGATTTTTGAAATATTTTGTAAAGGATGACCGATTCGGATCGTGTGAAGGTTGTTGATCAAACTGAGGTCTACTAAACTCGATTTAAATTCCGTTTCATGCAAACCATTTAACGTTGAGTCCAACTGCGGAATTTTCTCAGAAGATGACCTTCTCGAATTCAGTGGCGATATGTCGTAAATACTAGAGCAACTATGACAGTTATCGCGCGAACCGTGGTTATTACTCAAGAACCTAGAATTCGATAACAAACTTACAATGATGTATTATGTGAATATTTACAAGAGCCAGAGTTGACGATAGAACTCTTTTCTTGATGACTTTTTTTCTAAATAAATGGTATTGTGTTACATTAAATTTCATTGGTAAAGAAAGATCGATAAAATTCTCGACATTAGATGTTTTCTACGTCAGAAATTAATTTACATTGAAGCATCTTAGGCATGTAACCTCAGACAATAGTTTTCCTTGAAATATTACATCATTAAAAATCTCTGGAATGGCCAATTTGTAAGCTTGTGTAAAGAGAAATTTATACCGTTCAAATTCTCATCACTCGTAATTATATTATTTTCTATTACTTTGAAAACTTTTTGGCTGGTTTCAGAAGTAATACAGTTCAGCAAAGCGATCAAATACTCGTGTGAATCTTGCATAGTATCAAGAGAAAAATCAGTTAAACTAAAAGTGAAAAAAAAAACACAACTTGCGACGACAGTGATGCAAAAATCCATACGGTGATATCATTTTTACGGTTGGGTCCTTCATAAGTTTGAAAAGTTGGCAAAGTGCGCTTCCTACCGATCCAAATGGTTTAGAAACATACACATTTAATGGGTTCTGAACAACATACAAATTCAAACCAACGATTTAGAAGATGGAACCACTACGACGCGGAGTTTTTGTTCAACTTTAATCAATAAATTCTGAAATTCTTGGCAAGCAAAAAGAGACTAAATCAAGGCAAAAGATACTTGAATAACAGAATTCAAGAAACACGAAAATCCGAGATTTTTTAAAGCCTAATTTATTGAAATTCTCAACTGGAGGATGTGGAATATTCGACGCTTCAGGTTGGCTTGTCATTGAATTATCTAAAATATTTTGGCAAATGTTACAAGTGGCGAAGCGCTGTGCTCTTTCGAAAAATTTTCCTAAGTTGCATTGTTTTGAACTTTTTACAAAGTTGCACACGAAACAACTGGTTTATCAAATCAAAATCTACCAGATGTTGAAGTTGTTGAGGTGGAAAAAAATAGGATGATCTGGATTTGCTTGAAAATGGTCTTGAGTATGATTTGAAGTAGAATCAGAGCCATAGCATCCCTGAAACCCACAGGTTAGACAGAAGGCATGTTTTTCGGGTGCGTTGGATTTTTTATTGACACAAATATCACAACATCCAAATGAATTCAATTTTATCTTTTCCAATGCCGATAGATTTATTTCCTTGAAGTGATCACAATAACCTTTGTTACGAAATAAAATACCTCTAATTTTCGTCCGTGTTTTTAACAGAAATTTTTCACAAGTTTTCATTCAAATTAACTGGCTGATGAGGTTCATATATAAATAGTTTGTAAGAAATCGCGCGTGCGTGTGATAAATAAATCAACATGTTCTATTTCGGTAGCTATAATTGAACAAGACCTAGAAAAGCTGCAAAATTATTTTGATTGTGTTTCAGAGATTTATTTTTATCGCTTTTATAGCATCAATTTGTGGCATGATCAATATATGTGACTGCAGACCGTAGGATGCCTGATTTTAAATTTAAGGTTTTTTCTTTCATAAATTAAAATTTTGGTTGACTGAGTACGACATTAAACACATCTAGAAATTGGCGTTCAAAATCATTCATCTCTAACATCATATTAATGTTAAAATCCTTACATAATATATTTAAAGAGATAAGATAACTCGTTTGAACTGATCAAATTAATTGGAAAGATACAATATTTAGCATAATTTATATTTTGTGCGATAAAAGCTTTTTATCTTGTGATGTGATCGTGCAGCTCTACACGACTCATTGCACAATTGTGTATTTTTTCGTAGAGTCCAAAGTGTTTTAGGTTTTGTGATATTCAGTTTCAGGTTTATCTTCTTTCTACCTTTGGCTAGTAATTTTAGTTAAGATTTTACACAGCGCATGCTACATTTTTATTTACTGATGGTGATTATTTCTGCTGTGGTTTTTCAAAATCGAAACATAGATCTATGAAAGGAAAATATCACAAATGCATAAGTTATGAAATAATCTGAAGATGAAATTTCTGTATGTTTATATGAAGGATGAGGACTTTGTTTCAAAATTTAAAGACTTTCTATTTGATAGTATTATAGCATAAAAAATAACAAAATCATATTTATTTATCCTAAAATACAAAGCGGTAGAACTTTTAAAAAGAACGTTAAGTGGGTTTTACCGAGCAAATAAGAGCTTGAGGGGAATGTATACGAAACATTGGTAATACTTAAGTTTAAGTCTACCTAACATTAAAATTTTTTTTTGACTTTCAAACATGATCTACTGTGGTTTCGTTGGTTCTAGATGATGGCCTAACCCACGTAAGAAGGTCGTGTGCAGAAATATTAAATCGATTTTTTATGAAGTGCGCATGACACTTACGCAGCCTTTCAACAATTCACACACGCCAGATTAAACGAATTCTGTTTCTTATGTAACCTTCCCTTGGGTTAAATATGTCATTCTTTGTGTCATAAGATCATACGGTGTGTAGGTTTCCCGCTTTTTATTATTTAAAATTTTGACACTTTTTAAAGGCTTTCGCACGAATACAACCCTCATAATAAATCGTTGCTATGTTGACAGGAGGGTTTTAACTGCACGAAAACAGTTTAACGTAATATTTTAACTTTACAGATAGTAAAGTGATTTACACAATAAGTTCTTGAGCAATAAATCACTTTTTCAAATATATAAAATAAAATAATTGAGACGAAATTATGTCAAAACAGAGCTTTGAGTTAAAGTTTGTTTAATGTCAAATTATTCGAATGGTTTTACATAATAATATGAATGAAAATATAATATTTTTTAATTTTTTTATTACATTTATTCTGTCAAAGTATGGATGCCCGACTATTTTTAACTTGTGAAGATTACCAATTAATGGGTTGATCGTTTATTTTTGAAATATGAAAAATGGGCCTTTTCATTTACATTTAATAAAAATTTTACAACTTTAATATTTTCCGGCATTTATACCTTTCATCAAGGTTTTTCTCATTTTCAATTTAAGTTTTTTGGAAAAATTAACCTTTGTAGTAAAATTTAAAAATATCTGATAAGAGGTAAATGAAAGGTATTTCTCTTCTCTGCTTGTATGACATTGTTTCTTGATATTCTCACGCATAATAACGAGTGTATTTTAATAGAAAATAAATAAGAAACGCTGAAATTAGGTAATTAAAACATACACATCAATGATACCATAATAGTCAATATAAATTTTCCATAATTAAGAGACGAATTTTTCCGGTGATCGATGAACTCTATTTTTAAAAGTAAAAATAAAAATGTATAAAAATCTATTGAATCAATTTGTTCGATGACAGTAATGCAGATGACATAAAAATCATCAAAAAATCCAGTGGGAAATTTGATAAACCATTTTCATGAAGTTAAAAATAATTATATCTTCTATGAACAGATAATATTCCTCAAATATAGGAAATTTTGGGAAAGGGCTTAAAATTGGACAGTGAAACTTTTCAATTTTATCATCATTGTGCATAAATAACCGTGTTTTCAACGAAATCTGTAGCTGAAAATGATCAAAATCTGGTATACTGTGGAAAATACTCATTTAAATACATAAATAGATTACTGTAATTTGAATTCAAACTATCATGTTAAATGATTATTTTTCAAATCTTAAATTGTGCAACTATTTAATGCCTCGGACTTATAAAACATTTATTGAATGTTACAAATATCTACTTAACCTCCGTTCACGCTTAGGGCTTATACAGCTTCGGTTTCCAGTTAGGGAATCAATTTTCTTGACTTGAATATCGGTCGTTGGAAAATAGAGACATGCGCATCAAGCTTATTGATAACATGTTAGGCACTTTTCCATTCATTTTCATTCATAAAAGCACCCTTTGTGTTACATGTGGTTTTAGAGCAGTTGAAACCAAAACTAGTTCATATTTCTTTGAAAAGTAAATCAAACAAGACTTAGAAACTGGTAAAGGTTTAAAGAAAAAGTATTTGATATCAAACTCAAAAAATCGGCAAACGAGGATATCTGAGTTGAAAATTATATTGGCTGATTACATAAAATAATTATAAAAGCTACAACGAGAAGGAGATATTAACTGCCGGTGTTACCCGGTTTTTTTCGAAAAATGTCTGAATCGGGATGTGTACGCAGAAGCTGGGGAAATTTTCATTTTCAAAACTTTAACAGGGAAGAACCGCATAATTACTTCGAGAAAAGTTTACATGGTTTTAATCAAAGCTTTCATGATTTACCGATCCAAAAACAACACACATTTAAGAAATTTTGTCACTCCAGTCTGCCCATTTCCAATCGTAAGAATAACACAATTTGGATGGCCAAGCATACTTGAAGATGGGGGTTTTGAGAACATCAAAGCTTCGTCCCAGCTTTTTTTATGAGAGCTGTTTGAAAAATAATCATCCTGCTTTCACTAACTTTTGGTCACCTGAGAATTGTGATAATCTTGATCTAAACGCAAACTTGGCGTATCATTACAAACGCTAATAATGTCCTATATTCAAAGAATCAGGGGGGTATAACTACGCTTAATGCGTTTTAAATTTGAAAGAAAATTTCCCGAACTTTAACAACAACCTTAAACGAGTTGGTAACCCTTTTTACTTTTTGGAAATCGAATACAGTTTTAGAATCAATTAAAATCCTTAAACTGACCTTTGACAAAGGGAACTAAATACCATACAAGTCACACGGAAAAACGCCAAAACATGAAGCAGAAATCTTTAATAAATTGATTCATAAATTCACACAGTTTATAGCTTTGCTAGTGCGCTTAATTTAAATTTTTGAATGGTTAAAATTACGCAATAAGTGAATTATGTTTTCGGGGACCCAAATATGATTAAATAAAGTTAAAAGCTGTGCCGCTATTTGTAGATCGTCGAAAAAATAAAAAAAATAAAGTTTTATGTGTTAAATTGATTATTCTAAAAAATTAGTGCGTCTACGTTTTAACTGAAGGCTTGTAACAAATACTCAACTTTCTAAACAAGTTAAAACTTGGGAAAGGGGAATTTAAAGGTTCAAGCTTAAAATTTTTCCATAAAAAAGAATATGAGAAGGAAAGATATGAATGAGTTGCGTTCAACCTCTACATAGAGGGCATTTATCTAAGAAGGTATAGATTTTATTTTATCTCGTCATATCTTCTACCCTAACCTTCCACAGCTCTAGATGTTCAAATTAACAAATGATATTATGGAGATATATATTTCTTTCTTTCTTTTAACAAGTGAGATCTTTTTTCCTACCTTTTAACTTTATAGCGGCCATACATTCCTGGCGTAAGACTCCAGTTTATCTACCAAATAACTTGACGACGTTGTCCTAGACACAAGACATGGTCGTAAAGAGATAAGTACTCGTTCTGCTATAATTATATCGACGAGTGGCGAAGGGCGACGAATAACATTAATATATAAACATGGATTTTGGAAAACTAACTTGATCAAAATTTTAAAATTTGATGTATTTTTACCCCAGAGAGTTATTTATGTTAACTGGTAAAAGAGTTTCACAAGCTTTAATATTGACTTTGAATCCATTTTTAAATATTTAATTTGTGGTCAATAGGTATGAATTTTAAAGCTTGCTTTTGAATAAACCCAGATTTAACGGGGAAATCCTGTCATCTCAATACTCTTTCATTTATAAATGTGAAGGAGTTTAAATTGGTGGTAAATGCATTCGTGGGCGCGTGGTACAATATAAATGATCTAATTTTCGAAGAACAAACAAGAATAAAAATTGTAGCCGTTCAGAGATTGATTCCAAATATCTTTTAAGAAATTAAAAATTTTTAAGTTCATAATAGTTGTTGAATCAACTTGCTTTTTCCATTTCTTTTATGAAATAACATTTTAGAAATTTGCACGTTATGTATGAGTAATCGCATGAACAATTAGCATGTGACGTAGACTAATCTAGTTGTTTACATATATTAAAGCGCAAATTTGAAACCAAATATTTTGAATCAGTAATCACATGTCCACATGGAACATCTTTTCTGATAAGACAGACAGCCAAATCATTTATTTACTGAACATATATATTTTTAATGAGAAAAGCTCGGTTATTAAAATATTGTTTTAAAATTGTATGTCGCTCGATACTTAGAAGAAAATTCGCGCCCATCTGCTATTATTAAAATAGGCATGCGCTTACTCTGGGATATTGTTTTAATGTAATTTTACTTATATTTTTTGAAAGTGAAGAGTTACAATAACATAATGTCCTGGGGAAAAGCTTAAAAATCGTCATTTTATTTTTTTCTGAAAATAAGAAAAGATATAAATGACTTCTATATCATGTTGTGAGACAGTATTTAATAGGAAACGGATATTTAAATAAAATTAAGTCAAAGAGAATAAATGAACAACATAACGATTCAGAAAAAACATACCATTTTGTTATTTAAATGCGTTTCAATAAAAAGGATGAATGAAGAGAATGCCAGTTGAGCTTAGCAAGAGAAGATTAAGTGAAGTATATTTTAATGTCAGTAATATCTACTCCAAATATTCAATATTTTTTGTCTTAAGATATAACTTTAAGAATTTTATTATTTATGGTGTCAATATATAACATAAGAGACCCTATAGGAAGTTCAATTATGTTGAATGGTTAAAAGATAGCAGACTACAATAGTTATCGAACACGGACCCTTGAGGTACTTGGCAATTATAAATTTACAAATCATTTGAAAGTTTTACATTTAATATAAAAAAACTAAAATTTATGAAAAGCTCGACTTAATTCTGACTAACCGCAAAAGGTGACTTTTATTATGACTCAAAATTTTTGTTCAATTATTAGTTGATTTGTAATGTCAATTCGCGTGGGTTATTAGAATGAACGGTTATTTTTTCGATAATAAAACAGCAATATTGGACTACGCGACTGCGCTAATTAGAATTTTTATAGAATAGTTCTCATAAATCTGTTATTCACCAACGTCGTTATCAATTTTTATATTTTCTGAGATAGATTACAGACTGTTGAGAGATTGAATTCTTTGTGATTTTTTCTGTCACAAACTGTCTACTAGTGTTAAAAAAATTGTACGTGCGTAAGAATGAAACGGATAAATTACACGACTAATGATTGAAAGATAGATATAATGTAACCATCAACTGCGCGAGTGCGTTTAATGGTTTTTACAGCAAAATAAAATTCATGGAAACGATATTTTAACTATTTTAAAAGCGTTAAATGTAAGTAATATCTACGGTTTTGAGGCTAACTTTTGACATATCTTTTCGAGTTTCAGTGCCAGATAAAGGCGGGTAGGCTAAATTAATGTAATTTATATTAAAAAGATGCACGTTTGTGATTTATGCATAAAAATAATAAATCAACTGATTTAAAAAGATAAGACTTATTTTTGGAGATTGACAAAGTTTATGCGTATGATGAGACAATTTTGACGTTTTTATGTGTTGAACGTGATAAAAGTATACGGTACAGCGAGCACATTATAACCATTGAAGGTATGATTTTATATATTTTTAACTGGTTTGATGTTTGTGGTAAAACTCGAAGATTTTAAATAAAAAGATTCCATAAAAGTATGTGGAATAACTTAACTGCTGACGTTAATCGGCCGTGTTCATCCAAGTATGCTTGAAAATAAGAGGAGATCGGGAATGGCATTTACAAACTTATATCATTTCAGTGGACTTGGCATTAAATCTTTAGAATATGTAAAGTAGTTCATTTTGATTGATGTGACTGTTGATTAAATAGGCGTAGAGACAACAAAGATATAGGCGGTACTATTTATAGGATATAACTAAGACAGAAATAATGAGCGTTATTTTTGTAAACTACCTGAATTCATGAAAATTTTCTGAATTAACATCGAGAAGCTTCATAATATTAGAATGGTTTAAACATCTATGAACAATTTATTTTATAGTTTTAAACGGCAACTATGCAGTTCTGATTCAAGATTGCATAATAATGTAACTATGCATGTATAGCAATTTTTTCAAACGTTTACTCAAAGCTATATGGAGGGATAATACAATAAAATGCACATAACCGACTTTTTGTTAAATTTTGTTGTCAACCACTTTCCAAAATTGAGTATACCCGTGAGGTATAGTTAAAAATTAAGGAGGATCTGTTGCGATGAAAGGTAATTGTTAGTAATGAGCCCAAAATTGAATATAGTATTGTTAAAAAATCGAAAAAATGTAGCAATTACCACTTATAAATAATAAACTGATTGTTTCATAACTGATTCATTTATGGTGATTATTTAAAATTAGCTAAGCATAATTCACAGGTCTCCAAATGGAATGATAAATTAAACTGGACATCCTACAAAAAATTAATTCTAAACTAATAAAATTATATTCTCAAAACCAACCACCATTCATGGATCACTTTTCGGTGTGGTGTTTGAAATTTCATTGATGTTATCACTTGTACTTGGTTGCACAAACTGAAAAACGCCATTCGGAAGAAGACTTGGTGGTTTTGTTTGATTCAATGAAACATTAGAACAAGTCGATGCTTTTATTTGAGCTTGCTTCAATTGATCCAACGTAGGCTTATGTTCAATGATACATTCAGATGATAATGGAACTTTGGTTGAAAGTTTTTTCAATTCCTCCATGGATTTTCTTGTTATCTCTTCATCTGTTACATCATTTTGTGCCATATAATAGATAGATGATCGGTTATTTGTGCTTAGCTCACATTCATATGTTGGATCACTGTTTAGACGTGTTATGGTATGCGATTTTTCACTTTTATTAATCGCCATTTCACACATCTGATTTTTCTTTTCAATAAAGGATGAAGCAAGCTGTTCAATCTCAAGCATCTGAGATATCCTCAGTTCATCGAATTCTTTAATTTGTTTTGTTAATGTATCTTCAAAAGCAGTTTTAAATGATTCATCAATCTCTTTTCTTTCATAGATCTTCATAACACGATTAAACAGTTTAATTTCACTTTGAAATTCTAACAATCTATGAAAAACACTCGTGATTTCATCGAAATCAGTTTGAGACAGATCAACGTAATCTTCCTGTTTGAGTTCATTCAGCAAATTCTTCATGGATTCAATGATTTTATACGTTTTTGTTGATAATAATTTTCCTTCAGAAATTTCTATTGGTTTGTCAATGATATTCTTTGAAATATAAAATTTTGGATCAATGATATTCGACGATAATTCGAATTCAATCTCTCCATCAGATACATGATTTTCACATTCTGTTTTTGAATCGCTTAATTCATCAGAAGCCGTGTCAATTCCTGCAAAAATATCACCATCGTTAAAATTTAAATCCAACTTGAAAGATGACAAATCAATTTTTTGTGTTTTCCCGGATTTATCAGATAAAGAAATAAAGTTATCCTTATTACTTGACTCACGATTAGTTGAGTATATAAATGTTTCGTTTTCATCTGTATCAGGATAAAATTTAAAACAGCAACCATTTCGTTGTATTTCATTTTTCTTTTCTGAATTATCTGAATCCTTGATATATGATATTAATGTTTGTAAACTTTTAACAAATTTCTGAATAAATTTTCTGTCCAAGAGACTAGCATTGACAAGTTTCATAGCTATTTCGGTTGGCAAATCATTTTCGACACTAAATTTAAATGTTATTTTTGATTTATTCAATGATTCCATTCCGCATTCTACCATATTGCTATCTGAAAGAGACTTAACATATAACAAAATAAATTTATCGCTCTTATCTAATTGGTGTTTTTCAGAGATGTTGGATATCCCCCGAGATAGTGATATTTTATTAAACTCTGATTCAATTTCCTCTTGTATTTTCACCTCTTCATTGCATACAAGAGATACAGCAGAACCTAGATCACTACTCAATTTGGTTTCAGAGTCTTTCGTTTCTTCAATTTGATTAAATGTTTCTCCATAAACAGTGGAAACTTTAATCAAGCGTTTTGATCGCTTTGTTACAGGATCATGTCCAATGTTTTTGGTTGGTTCTGACATTGGACGAGGTTCTGCTTTAATTATGGATTCTTTTTCAGGTTTATTGGATTCAGCAAAACCTAAATGGTTCATGAACTTTTCGAATGAAACACAGATATTTTGAGAAAGATCAGCTGGAATAATTTTGAATTCTGCCATTTCATGAATAGATGACTGAAAGGTATCCGTCCTTGGATAATATCTGAATTCTATGGTAGATTCTTCTTTTTGATCTGGAGTGTTTTGATTGAAGACCATTATTAACCTTATCACCAATACGTCATCTTTGATGTCATTAATTAATTGAAAATTAAAAGAAACGTCAGGAGAGCGAATAATATCTGGAGGGATAGATTCCTTTTCTTCTTCTTTAAAAAAATCAAAAGCCAATAGCTCCTTTATTTTGAAGCGCTTATCTTTTTCATGATGAATACAACATTCGATTATTTTTTTCATTTCATCGTTTAAAACTTTATCAAGCGCATCTGGTTTAAATCCTTGGGTTACTTTTCTATATATTTGAGCTGCATTTGAACACTCCATGTAAGGATATTCTCCAGTGATCATTTCCAACAAACACATTCCGAATGCATAAACATCAACTGCTTCATCGTAGCATTCTTCATACATTTCAGGAGCCATAAACTCAGGTGTGCCAATGACGCTACGAGCAAACTCGAACCTTTTGTTGGTAGCTAAGCCAAGATCTCCTAGTTTAAGAGATCCATCAGCACCATTGATAAAAATGTTGTCACATTTCAAATCCCTGTGAATAATTGGAGGAAGCCGTGTATGCAGAAATAAAAGGCCCTTTAAAATTTGTCTGCACCAATTTTTCAAAACTTTTTCTTTAACATTCCGAAGACGTTTCAAATAACTTTTCAGAGTTCCAGAAACCAATAATTCGGTGATCAAAATGTATTTTACTTCATGTAAATCGTTCCTCGTTTCGAAATAATCATAATATTTAACAATGTTAGGATGATCAAGTTTTTTAAGCATATTAGCCTCTTCAATGAATCTTTTCGATCCTCACCGCTTATATTTCTGTCTTTAAGCTCGCACCAAGCAACACTAATGAGTCGTTCAGTATCGAAGCCTTGAAACACGGTCTTAAAAGATCCATCACCTATAACCTTGTCAAATTTAATAAATCGTCCATCGGGACTAGACGCGATTCCATGCTCTTCAGGAGGAAAACTTCGTTGAGATGACTGTGAAGAATGACGCTCCAATTTTGTGTCAACTGATAAAGTTATTCCTTCAGACATTTTATAAATATCAACCACTTTATTTTAGCTATTAATAATTTCAATTATTGATAGAAAGACATGCCTAAACGAATCTTGAGTTCGTTAAAAGTCACGAAAAAAACGAATTAATCCTTGCGGCTTCACGCCGATTTGTTTTTCCATTGTTCTTTTATTCATTATGATTTTATTTGTTAAGAATGTATTAAAAATAATTTCCAATTATAATTAATTTTCGTATTTTTGGCTTTTAATTATATTTCTCGTGTTTATTTGAAATTTTATCTCAGTGTTTTTAAAAGTAAGATCGTGCGTTTTTTTTTCTTTTCATTGAATAAACTGTGGAATTCAATAAAATTTCGTTTGTTTGGGAATTTATCCCAAACCAAAGTTGAGAGAAATAAGCTTTTTTTATGAAGAGTAATATTGAGAAAATAGGATAATCGTTATATCCGTCTGATACAAATTACCGAATCACATTTCATCTAAATTTGTCAAACTCTATAATTGTTTCATTCATTCATTTTTAAAACAATAATTAGGAATTTTATAGCTCAAAATAGGTTTGTACTTTTTTATCATTTGTCTATAAACTCGACGCAAGCGCAAATTGGAGTCTAAATAAAACAATCTCATTGTTTTTTCTCAGCCTTTTCGGAGATAAAACTGCTGAGGTGCTGATTTAGTTATTTCATGTTAACACACTCGAGAGCAGTTATTAAGTTTTTATTTGATTTTCATAAGATGATTTAAGATATTTTCGGCTTTGTAAACAATTATCAAAAACATAAACTATTATATTGAACACGCGGATTATCACTTTAAGGTTTGATGTCACTTGATGTAATAATAATAGTTGAAGTGATTTAACATTAAAAATTAGTTAAAACATCAAATAAAAAGTAAATTTTTATATCAAATTACTCCGTTTTAAGAAATTTTGCTGTAAAAGAAGTAACTTTTAATGGAGGTTAAGGTTAATCTTATATTGTAAACAGGAAGCGGCGCACGCATTCGACTTAAAAGGACTCTTTGATATGCACTTTGAAAGAAGACTTATCAAACAAATTTTTGATTCTCAATATTGATGTTTGAATTCTAAATAAAATGAAAATTTTTAGAGTCACCTCTCCACGCCTTAACAGATTCAAAAATATACTCTTGATAGCGGATATAAACATGCAATGTTATTTTGGAAAATAATAATGTTAAACTATTATTTAATTTTTAGTTTAATTTATTTCTGACATTTCTCATATCAATTAACCGTAATTCTTCATTATCTACACGTGTAATAAAGGATTATGAATAGTTAACTAAAAATGTCACTATCTAGATTATTTCTTGAAACATGATAATCACACGGTTTTATATTATTTTATCATGAGATTAATATCCACATTTATCTATGTTGTTACTAAATTACATAAATCGTCTTGATAAGTGTTACAAAATATAAACGATTGTAAAAAGTGAAAGTGTTTTTTAACGACGCTTTTTAGGGGCCAAAAACCATAATTTTCTGAAAGATGAAGTGATATAAATATGAACCTTTTATTCTTAAAAATATATAAATCTAATTTTTCATTATACGATGAATAAAATTTTTTCATAAATTTAGTGACTCGAGAGAATCACAATCATTGAATTTTTTACGCTTGAGCAAATCTAATTAAAAAACAATTTTGCGTAGTTTTATGAGAAAAAAGATAAATCAAAATTAATCGACAGAAAAACATGATATAGGTGATTCTTTCCACAGATGCCAAAAAATAAATTCTAATATATTGCCTAAAGTCGTTTTTAATCACAATGTAATGTTAGTATTCACTCCCACGTTGAGTTTTGGCCTTAATTATGCTTTTGATTTAAGCGTCACTTTGAATGTGATCATAGTCAAACAGGTTTTGGAAGCGTACAAAAGAGCGAAAATAGAAAGATGTTAAAAATTGTTTTGATCCACTAATTTATGATTTGAGGATGTTAAATGTAGCATGAAAAATAATCGTCGGGTTTACTGATTATAATAATACTTGGATTTGCCGAATAAAAGCGACGGGTGATTTTATCATGGCTCAAAAGTAAAATTTTATGTAGAAGCCAAGAATTTGAAAATAATTCTAAACCAGGTACTCTTATTGTACATGTGTGAAAATTGATCGTATTAATACAATTTTAAATCTTTGTTTATTTGAACAATTTATAATTGGACTCATAAGTTCATAAGGTTTCGAGAATGAGTGAAATTAAAAAATTTTAACACTTAAATAATTCGCATGTGTCTATCATCGTATAAAAACTTATCAACTTATTTATGACCTGTATCAAGTGGTGTATTAAGTTCAACCTGTTTCAGTTCTTTTCTTAACATAATGTTGAAGTGAGTTAAAAGTGCGATTTACGATAAACTTGAAAGTTTCGCAAAGCTTATTTTATTTAATATGTAAATAAGAAAAAATAATAACCTACCATTGAGTGCTGAATATCGATTTTTAAGTACTTAGAAATTGTCAAATGCTTTTTATTTCCCAAAATCTTAAGAAAATAGTTTTTATAAATTTTTTAACTACTTGACAAAGTTTTGTTAAACGCTTCGGCTTGTTGTTTTTTGTATCCTTTAATCAAACCATTGAGAGATTGCCAATTTATACCGTTTGACCACAAATACTTTAAAACAAAAATATTGGATTGATTTTAAACGATATGCAAATTTGATAGTAACTTAAACTGCAAGTATTTATACATTTGTGAATTATGTTTGACATTTTCGTTTATCAAGGCTGTTTCACGATCTTATTTTGGTTCTTTTGAATAAAATTGCGGCTTGGGATATTTGCGCATGCCTTTTAATTATACTTTTGCTCTATGATAGCTTGCAATGATTAAATAAATTCCTTAATTCGCTTATTGCTATAATTTAATAAATTTAAGAAAGGTTTTAGTGCTTATAAATAAAGTAGGTGAAACTTGTTCGTGACTACATAAATATTGCATCGATAACATACACAAAATTGTTTGATATAACTTAGCCTGCTTTATAATTAGCTTTCAAAGAAACTGTCATTATGTCAGTTTTAAATTTAAGAATTATTTTCATTTTTAACAAAGGAATTCCCATACGATAAAAATAGTGTCCAAGATATTTTAAATTGACTCATATTTTAGAGTTTTTTTCTGATAATGCCCTCGTTTCGATTTTCGTTTTACATTCGGTTGACCGGTTAAATTTCATGGCTGTAAGTATAAAAAAGATCTCTGGAAAAAATTTAGCATTTTAAAAAATATTTTAGTCTTCTTTAAAAATGAATTAGAGTTTCAATTCATCAAAATAAATGATTCTTAATGTTCAAAGTTTTCTTTTGTATTTGACTTAATATCAGACGTAATCGTTAACATTTACTTCTGATTCAAAATCTCAGTGAAGTATCAACTTCAAAAAGTTTATTTTTAAAAATTTTGAGTATTTTATTCAATATAATCTATACCGTGGTATATATCAAGGTTTATAATTTTAATTTTCAGATGAAATATGTTTAAAATTTATACGTAAATATCCCACAGTAAACAGACACAAAATCAATCCGCTATTGTGACTTATAGCAATATCGAATAATTATATTTGAAAAATACATCCATCAAAATTTAACTGAGTTGACAAATAAGCATTAAAAGATTTTAAATTTTGACAAAGACCATCAATCTGGTCTAATTAAAACACTTCCATAACCCTTGTCAATGAAATAATTTTTTATCGTTCATAACAGTTTAAATTTATTCATACAAGAGGGGAGACAGCTCATATTCTAATATCTCTCACATTCTGCTACAATTGTTTAAAATAGTAAAGCGCTAATAGTTAATTTGTAAGAAACTAGACGACGTGTTTTAACATAAAAATGATATAGTTGAATATAATAAAATACACCTAAGTTATAAAGCATTTATTATGTAAAACGACATTTTTAAACTTTTGTAACTTTAATAAGGTAAAATTGAATATGCGAGCAAATAACAGTAAAAGATGCACGATTTAATTTTACGACCATTTGTTTCCGATAAACTACGAAACAATAAAATTTTACTGATTTCAACTTTTTTACAAATCAAACGTTAAATTATATCAATCGCTAGCTTAAGTGGGCTTAAAAATTTTTGATAGCTAAGCAATGTGAAAATAACATGTAACACCAACTTGATAATTTAAAAATCTGTTTCTTTTTGATATAATAACCGCTATTTTAACTCGTTATATGTTTATAACACACATCTTACGGAGAAGGAAGTTAGGCTTTACAAACATAAACACTGCTGTTATTTTCAAAGGATCATTGCGTGCCATCGCCTTGTTAAACTCAAATTGTAAAAAACGTCACAAGAAAAATTTAAAACTTAAGTCTTTTTGACTGATTCAGATCGCTGTAAATTTAAGTCGTATAAAACGATATTCTAAAATATCAAAAGAGTTCTCACAAATGGTACAGTAATCATAAGTTCGCACGCTATTGAAAAAAACTTAATATTTTCAAATAAAACTCATAATCATTGTGAAAGGTATTTTATCAATTTTGCCTTCACCATTTCATAAATTTTTAAAAATATGGGGAAATGATCTTGATACCTGTTCCAAGTTGATCAAATTGTGCGCAGCTCAGAAATAGTTTATCGGATAAAAATAAATAGTTTAAAATAATAAAGCACCTGATTCTAATGGAGAATTGGTGATAAAATATTTTTGTTGATTTCAAAATAATAGTAAATTATAAAAAGTCTCAACTTTAAATATAGATCTGTCATGCGCAGAAATATTTGGATGATTAATTAATAAGATTTTTTTGATAATAAATAAAACGGCAATACTTTTGTTGGAAGATATAAATTCATAAGCAGTGATGTTCAAACAATATAAAATGTAACAGCTATCTTTTAATCTAATTCTGCATGCCTTTATTTTTGTAAATTGAGAGGGTTCCATAAATAGTTTTTTCTGACGATGGTAAAATTAATTTTTAAGTTTTTTTATAAGCCCTTCCTTATGGTACGCATATGCAACTTTGTTTCACCTAATTTATGAAAAACCTGAATTTTGACAGTATTTCACATCATGTATAAGTAACAGAAACAGTAAAATTCAAATATTTAATAAATGTAAGTGAGTGCGTTGAAATGTTAATATACAATGAGAAAGTTTAGTTTGATTCGATCTCAAAGAATTTTGTTATTGAGGCCAAAATAACTCCCTTCGAATTAATGTTAAAATTAAAAACAAGATGAACTCAATCGGCGCAGTCCAAGCGAACATTATTTCATATTTTTGTCTGAAAGATGTTATAAAATTTGTAAAACATGTGAATATCAAAATAGAAAACAATAAAAATGTATTTTACTCCACTGGTTTATTGATCAAAGTAAAATGCTGTTTATTTTATCAAATTTGAAGGCGGTCTTGAGTCCTTTCCAACCAATTGAAAAAATCAAATTTTCAAAATAATTAGGTGACTTGTATGAAAAGGATTATTTTAATCTGCAGACCATCAACTTATATTTATTATGCCAAATGCGGCTCAATTAAAAAATGCTTTTCTCTGTTTGCCTTCAATTTGATTCATTTCTCTTGCTGTGACTCGCGTGGAGGATATGAGACTATGGTTATAAATGGGATAAGCTGGCTATGCTGTATGATATGCACATCGATGGATGTCACTCTGTTGAAGTGTTTGAAATTTGTGAAGTTCACAGATTGCTTGGATTTCGTACGCACGTTGCCGGACTCCACCGATAACAAAATGTTTACATAAATTTCTGATCATGATTTATTCGTGCAATTTTGTTTTAATTTTAGTTGAAGACTTTGTTATATGGATTGATGCATGTGAAATTTAGTTTTATTATTTTCTCATGATTTTGGAGGAACACTCGATGCCTTGAAAGGAAAATGGTTGGATAGTTTTAAATTTGTTCCAGAATGTGATTCCACCGGGGAGATACCAATCGATTCATCAGACGCAACTCTGAGAGCGAAGAGGAACTTAGCGAGGCGCATATACAGCGACTCTGTGCAATTATCAACTTATATTTAAGAATTTAATTGAAATTTTTAAATCTTTCGATTTGTCGCTTATTTGATGGTTGGGTAAGTCGTTGAATAAAACTTCTGAATTTTAAGATTCGAAAATGTGTTTAAACGCCCGAGACTCGATTCAAGAATTCTTGGCAAAGTGTTTTTATGAACACCATAAAGTGCGACATCTGAAAAATAAAATTTTAAGTAAATGCTCGTGCCAAAGTTGCTTGAAGAGGAATGACTTGAATCTTTTCTTTGAAATGGTCCCCTCAAACCATAAAGTATCGAGTTATCGGCTTTGGTGTGCCAAGTGGATCAGTAAAATTTTTGAAAAATAAACTATTTATTCTTTAAGAAACAGTAAAATTATGAAAGTGTTTCTAATATCTATGCCAAAGTAATTAAAAATATTAATATGTAAAAGTTAGACGATCTCACTCCTCGATTTTTCCTGAACGACTATTTTATGTGGACTGTATCGAAAGCGAGTTAGTTTCATATGTTGCATAAAACGCTTTTGTTGTTTCGTGAATTTTATCATACTTTTTTGAGATAGTTAAATATCCGCCCAAAATTAGATACTTATTTAAGGATGGTGAGAGAAAGGGAATCGGCGCCATAATTTTTTCTTTGCGCATTTCAATTAACAAAAAAAATGTTATTCGTCAATTGTTTGAATTTAACGCGTTTTCTTAAGCTTTTACTCATTTTCTTGATTTTTTTAAACCGATTATGGTTAGTTCTAAGCTCCAGCCTCTTCACATATAGATATGCTTGGAATTTCTGAGCTACCTAAGATTTACCCACTCCTTGTAGGTAATTAGCTTTCTGGTATCTGCGCATTTAAAGATTTTACAGAGAAGAGATATTTGAATGCGGCCTCTATCTTTATCTTAATATCATTACCTGATGATATTTAGAAATAGGTGGGGAGTATGTGAGATTATATTTCAAACTTCACATGCGATATTTGTTTGAAAGTGCACAATCTTTAGAGGATCTTCTAAAAAACCTGCAATTTAAGTGTAATTTATTCCAAGTATTTTATAACACACCGAAAAGTCCAAGGAAAGATTAAAGTTGTTTTTTGAGATTATTCATTTTTAAATTTTGTAAATATGACCAGTAACTAACTTTTGCCAATTTTAAAACATTACAACTTATAAATTCTTGATAGTTTATTTAAGAGGAATTTTATAAGCGTTGGGGCCGATTGATACATTTTTTGAAATAATTCCTGTATGTCGAAGAGATTTTATTGAAAATAGCCAGTATTTTAGAGTCTTATCTTTGTCTTTTATAGTAACGGAATTTACTCTTTATAAATTGTTTCAAAACCTCATCGTTTTAACTTTTGACAAAAACTGGGCATCACCAATGACTATCTGACTCAGTTATGGCCATACGTTTGATCATTCCTTTTAGAACAGTTATCTTCATTTATAATGAGAGTTTGAAAGCTATAAAAGTGTGACGAAATCGGGGCGCAGTTACTGTTTTTATTGGATATGACGCTGAGAAGCCAAACCCATTTCAGTTAATCCCATAAAAACAAGAATCGTGGATAAAAAGTCGACGTAATACCCTTTGGAACTCGTGTAACACGATGTGTCAATTTATCAGCAAAAATTTCTCCTGAGGTTGAATATTTGACATTTTTGTCGATATTAAAACTATGTAATATTTCATGTCGCACGAGACAAAAAATTCGTGGTTGATGAGAGTATCCATCAGAGTAAGGTATATATTTATCCTTGCAAGCAACTTTACAATGGTCGTGGTGGCAAAATGTAACATTAGTTGTGAAAGAACTAGTTTGATCTCCAAACGAATTTTTCGATTCAATATCCTGAAATCAGATCAAATATTCATTAGCTTTGAAGAGTATATCAGTATTAGAGAAAGTAGAATCTGAAAAACGGTACACAATATTTCATGATAATTTACACCTTTTTTAAGAATTTCAGTGTGTTCAGCAGCGAATTTGAGACTGCGTCATCTAGATTGATAGTCTAATGAACCACATTTCTGGTTGTATTATTGCTCTCTCACAATCAATTGAAGCAGATTATTGAAAACCTTTTTTAGTTTGTCTACACGGAAGATAATTTCTTTCAAGATCTGGTCATAAGTTATGAGCTAATCGCATCCGAGAACGTTAGGTTTGAGCATTGAAACATTCCACTTTTTTATCTGATTCACAGAACGAGCAATTTAGAAGAGTTTTGTAATCTTAGAATATGTAATCTATGCCCGCTATGATGAGCCTTAATTTTTTTATCAGATGCGAGAAGTTATGAATTTAATAATTCCTTCGCCGTGTACACATTAAAAAAGTAGCATAACACAGGAAAGTTTCTTTTCGAAGAACCCTTCCTCTGACTATGAGAAAAGCTCAATCGAAAAATCAAAATTAGTGACTGCTGATAAAAATGACTGATTTTTTCAAGGGTCATTTAACAGAAAATTCACTAATTGTGTGATTCTGAAATTAAAATCTTTCAACAAATAAGCTATTTGAGAAAACTGTTTACTAAAAGACAATTATATTCGTAATGTCAAGTAAGCATGATTACATTAATGAATTTAATCTCGAAATACAAATAAAAATCATTCAATAAGATTTTAAAATTAGCTTGAGAAGTAATGGTTTTGTCGAGCTAGTTTGACTCTATTCGTCGATAATTCCGACATTTGGCGAGTTTGAATCCAATCGACGACTCTTAATTTGTTTCATGCTCATGAAATAGACTCAATATGTATTTTATATTGTAAAAAATAAATAGAAACTCGTTTCAAAATTCTAATTTTTATAACGCCATCAAATCTAATCCGATATTTTTGAATAAAAACGAAAAGGGAAATAAATTTGTTAAAGTGATTCAAATAATTGCGAATTAACGTATCCACATGTGGTAGCAAGGCTAAATTATTGTTTTAAAACAACGAAAAACGTTCGATGGTAAATAAAGTTACAATTATTAAAAACGAAACATATACCATTTAAGGTGGTTCACTGAAAATACGACTACAAAACTGTTTTTCACTTTAAAAATAAAGACATTTTTAACTTTGTATTTAGCTTAGAAAAATATCGTTACTTAAGTTCATCTTTTTCAGATTTGTCAGTTTTGAAATTAAAATACTTAAAAATATGTAAGTTATCACCATTAAAAACATCTAATTTTTGGTTGTATTAATCTCGACGATATTAAGAAAATTACTGATTTAAAATGAACGGCTAATATACAATTAAAGTTTAAGATAAATCAGCATTTAAAATACATATCTTTGGTATTTAAAATTGTATGGAAATGCTTATATGAATTTAATTTGAGTAAAAAGACGTCCACAAGTTGAAAAATAAAAATTAAACAAAGCGTTTGTCTGAAATATTTGAAGTAAATTTAGTTTTGAAAGAAGAATATATTCTTCAGAACTTGAGATTGCGCGTTTATAAAATTGATAGTTCATACTTTCATTACTATAAATAACGCGAATCGCCTTCTATATTTACAGAAATTTGTCGTATGACTAAGATTAAAATTTTTACACTCCCCTCTATGCTTCTTCGACTTTAACACTGAGCATTAAAGATGCTGTTATAATTATTTCTCATGAATTAGCGGATAATCTCATATAGTTTTTTGACAGAATAAATTAACTTACTTTTTAACGTAAATTATCAAGGACAATTTTTCCACATAATTTTAAAATATCTTTAAGATGTACCACCTAAATACTTTGGAAGGAGTTAAAGTTTATGACGCCTCGAGCAGATATTAAAATACAGTTTTACAAATAGAATCCAAAGTTTTTAATTTCTAACGAATAAAAACGAGCTTTCTTGAGACTAATCATTGATTGCTCGTGAGCCATTGAAATATATCCGCTATCGTTTACTCAGAATAGTGAGCCATAAAATGGAAAATAAAAAGGCTTATGAAATAAGTCGTACGATATAAACAAATAACTATATTCTGTTATCCTGTTTATAGCGGAAGATTTTAAAGAGTGGATATCATAATAAACGAACATTGACGGAAGAAATACTGGCCATTGATCGCAACAAGGACCATAAACATTGAAGTTATAAAACAAATTTAGGGCGCAGGAAGTAAAATGTTTATTCCCAACTCGAGAAAAAATCTTCTCATATTTCAAAGAGGAACGAATGAATGCCAACCTACTAACTTTAACCCATTTCTAAAGTTTGTCCCCATGATGGAATTTAGTCTTGAAATACCATCTACATTTAAAATTTGCAAAAAAGGCCTCTGAATGAGCCAGGTATTTAGGATGACATCGCGTAAAACAAAGTGTCATGAATAACAAAATAGTTTATATCCAAATGGCGCGCAGAAACAAATAAAGAAAAACTGAATTAACGTTAATAAGGCAACTGCATAAATGATAAGTTATCGTGTTTGATATTACAGGAAACGCTATACGACTGTGACAATAACAAATTACACGAGTGCCTTCGTTTGAAACAAAATTTGTGATGGCGCAAGATTGAAAGCGAAAAATTGGAAAGACAAAACTTTGACAACATCAATCGATAGATGTACACACCAACACAATTTTCAGTGAATTAAAGAAAATCCCAAAACTAACAACCCTCGGTGGTAAAGCATATACTTGGGTAAACGATGGAGGATCAGTTGACATAAATATACAAAAACCGTGAATAAATAGTATTGTCTGACGGTTAAGACCCTTTTAAACATACAGCTTATCAGTAAATATTTGGGATGCTAATAAAACTCCAATAAAGATGAAAATTTAAAATGTGTTTGACAAATGTTTCAAAAGTTATACTTATTGCAAGAAAAGCGAGGTACAAGATCCAGCTCCTAGACGTTGAATTAAATTCATGTTTCAAATCTAATATAAGGGAACTGTAAAGTTTTGGTGAGAGAAGAAATTTCTAAATTTACCTCATTGACATCTTGAAAAGACGATCTCGCCAAAAGATATTTTAAAAATATATCTCCGATTGTCGCGCAATCCTTTGAAATTTCTTCAAAAGTGATCGAATACATCATGATAAAAACTGGAAAAGTTGAGTCAACAACATTTTTCAATCAAAAATTTGAAATTAGCCTCGAACAAAATGATGGACTTATTATTTGAAATTATTAACTGGTATATTGTGATTAATAAGAAATTGGATAACACAAAGATTATTTTGAAAAATGTATAAACTATCAACTAGTGTTGCCGATTTAACTTTCGATCGTGATAGATCGTGCATACTTATATTTTTTAACTTTATTAATTTCTGAAAGCTTTAAAATAAACAAAACTTCCATCAAATCAATATTTTTAAAAAATAAAAATATGACTGAAAAGAAGTCGATCGACTTATATTTGTGGAATGTTCGTTACCCTTAAAACTACTTAAAGCTTAAACGAATCCATGAGAGTTTTAGCGGAATCACCCGAAATAAATTAGCTTCACCAAATGCCAAATATAATTTTTTTTAATGGAGAATTTAATTTTTTCATGAAAATTTTAATTTAAATAATCATAAATAAAATAAATTTTCATAGAGATGGCTATGTTTTAGTTCACTATTTTATATCTATTTAAATTGAAGGTAGCACTTTTAAAATTAACAGAATTAAAGATAAAACAAACTAAAATGCATGAACTGGTTCAGCTACTGAGTCACGAATTTATGTTACTCTCATAATTATTGTTGTAGAGAATCATCAGTTAATTTAATTATGCGATATTTTCGTTTCTTCACATGTCTTTTATCAAACTCGCTGATAAAGTGGCATATTGTTGAAGACTGAAACATATAAAGAACTTTTGTTTACAGTAAACTAATTGGACAGGTTAAAAAGGTAGAGTATATTTTTAAGGCCTTAGAGAAGTATATATTATGCGGGTAAAGAATGTGTGAATTTTTGAGGATAAAATAAAAGCTCATCTATCGTAAATCGCGTGCCTTTATAACATAATTTAAAATACTTGAAGTAAGCTATACCGACGAAGAAATGTAGAAAAACAAAACACGATAAATTAAAAAAATTTAATTTAATTAAAATGTTTGAACGATCAACAAAAAACTTTTGAACTCTACCTTTTAAAAGTTTGGAAAAAGGAGGTTTTTGAAATGTTTCTGTGCACACGATTTCTACATTTTAATCTTTTTATCCTTTATCGATCAGAAATCACTTAATATCAATTTATTTATCAACTAAACATTAAAAAAGGATTTTTTCATCGCATTTAATAATTCGGAAAAATAGGTATGTTATTTTATCTGAAATATTTGACTGAGATTATTAAAAAAAGTCAATTATATTTGAATGGTATTTTCTTGAATATATGTGATAAAGCATAGTAACACCTGTAAATTTACCAGAAATATTTATCAGTAAAGCCACCCTGTTAACAAGCAGTTTTCTTTCTGAATATTTCAACGGTTATATATCTAAGAATATAAGTTCACAGATATGGACCTACCAAACTAAAAAGTAAAGAGAATTTTTAACTTTGAGAAGGCTATCTATTATTGATGAATACAAAAGCTCAATAATCGTTAAGAAAACAATCAAAATTAACTGGACGTTGATAAAACGACAAAATTCATGAAATAAACGATTATACAAAACGGGGAAAGTATTCCCATATGGAACACTAAAATTTCACTCCAGCCGTCCTTCTTTAAATTAAACTTTTTTATGATTTTAAATTGTAATTGAAAACAGTCTATATAATTTTAAAAATTTGTGAAGTTATGATTTTGTTATTCTAAATATAACATACCTAAATATTTTGTAATTCGTTCTTTCATGTTATACGCTTGCAGCATTATCCTGTATCCATCCATTTTATTTAAATAAATTTTGGCGGATCAACTTTATGATTCTGCTAATATGACAAAAGTAAAGCTAGTTCCTAAAATAATGATTGACGCCCGCCTAATTTTTTTAAGGTGTTTTATGGTTATTTAATAAAGTTTGAATATATTGTGTGTTATTCAAATTTACTGGAGCATAACAGTGAAAAATTCTCCCTTTATAAATCGAGAATGTTTCATTACTTTATAAATATACTTTGAGCTTTTATAAAAAATGGCATCTGTTTGACGAAATATAAAAGGGTTAAATTTGTATTTACAGTAGAAGATGGAACTTAAGATGAGGCGGCTCAATATGGAACCACACAAAAAGTTATGATTTACATGCAAAGTTTATAAATAAGTAAAAAACGTAAGAATTCGCATAAAATAAGCAGGATGACGGATTCGTGTTGGAGTGGTAGGAAAAAATTTAACTTGTGTTATTAAATAAAAATATAAAATAGAGTTTCAACCTTAAAATTTTTTAACCTTGTTATAATTACAAAGAGATCGACTTTTGAGGTCTTTATACACAAATATCAACTCTGGTAATGCCAAATGTCGGATTCGCCATTCGCTCACGAAATATTTTTAATGGTAAGCTACATATATTCAAAATCTCAGTTCGTTGAAATATGAAAACAAAGGATCGTCGAAATTAAAGAATGCATCAACTTAGTTTAAATTACTCAAATTCTTAAATATAAATAACATTAACATGGCTATATTTCTGTTCAATAGTGGGAGAGCGTCATCAAAACGAAATATTACAAATATATAGATAATTGGAAGTAAATTGATTAAGATCAAGAGAAATATTGCTGTTAGATTTTGGACAAAATTTAACAGTTTAAAACTTAAAAAGTATCGAACGATGCAGGAAACATAAAATTATCTAATATGTTTATTTTTCTCTTATCACAAATCCATGTTTTCCAAAAAGTATTATATTATCAGAAACTAATGAATTTTCAGGTACGCTTCTCAAGGGACCAACGATGACGTTGTTACCAATGATAGTGCCAGAGCTCACAAGGCACTTTGTCAAAAATTTATTATTTGAACCAATTTTTTTAGGATTTAGAAAAGAGCCAGCCCCAAAATAGTTGTTGTTCCCTATTTCTATTGTTTCGTTTGTATGATTAATTATTCTGCAATTCTCTTCAAATATATTCCCCTTGCCTATTTTAATGCAACCACCACAAGAAATTATTTCGACATTTGTAGCAAAAATATTTTCCTTACCGTAAACAACATTTTCGAATGTTTTTTGTCTTCGAACCACGTTCTCATATGAAACACTGGGATCGGGACTTTTCTTCATTTCTTTATCGAGAGAATAAAAATAACGAACAATAACGAATATAAATTTTCAACATGTCGTTGAAATTACTAAAACAATTATTTTAACAAGAACATTAGTTGTTTGTCGATATGAAACTACCCTCAATTCCAAAATACGAAATTAAATCTCATTGGGTTATGCCAGACTTTTATTTAAAGAGTGTCAAACAATTGGTTTTTATGTTGTCTAGAAAGATAGCGAAAATATACGAAGGAATGTTAATGTCAACAGTTATAATACTTTTTTACGTTTGAAATAAATCATTTGCTTTTTATCAGTTTGGTTCTAAATAAATGTAATTTTCAAATACCTAATTTCAAGGTTTATGAGAGAGTCGTTAAGTTCGAGTGAATCTATCTTTAAATTTCAGTTTTATAAAATAAAAATATTTTACATTTAATCTGATCCGTGAATTGCCTCTAGATATATCAAATTTCTTTAAGTTCAAAACGAATCCAATTGCTTTTAGATAAACATAAAATTAATTAAAAAATTTGATTTAATCCTTCGTAAAGGTCAGAAAAAAATATATTTACGGTTAAATTAAAACGAGATTCAGTCTCCTTTAATATGTTTTAAAATCAAGCCAATGCAACAATTAAAAATAATCTTGAATTATTACTTACATATAGAACTTAAACATGATTATATCAATGGAATATACAACAATTTTAAGGTTCAGAATCCCGTCAATTCTATAATATAAAATAGTGTATCAACAGCTCTAGGCCAAAAATTTGGAATAAATAAACAGACACTGCTATATTTCAAAATATAAGTCAGTTAAAAAATCGATTTATTTCTTGTGTAATTATAATCGGCATGCGCAAATACATAATTTAGCATTAGCTAAATAAATGCAAAAATAGAGATATTAATGATACTACGCAGCTTAAATAATTTGTTATAATCTTGTTGTCTCTGAAGAAGTGTAGTGACAGTTGATGTTTTTTATGGAACAATACCCTTAAATTAACTTTATAAGAGAATCTTTTAACAATGAAAACTGAGATAGTACAAAAATTAAGCTTCATTATAAATCCATGATAAAATTTTGATTTAATCTGTCAGAATAAACAACACACGCACATATGATAACCGAAAAAGTATAAACAAATTCGAATATTTAATAAAATAGAAAAAATTGTCGATTGTTGAAATCAATACTATTTCAGTTAAAAATTGTTCCTTTCTTTTCTTAATCAGATGATATATAAGTTTGCAAAAAATTATGCACGATTAAATTATAATATGATTAAATCAAATATCCTATGATTTTTATATCAAAAAAACCCCCGATATATTCTATTTTATCTATGATATAATGATAAAATCATATTAACACAAAACTTTTTATCAAAATTTGATTTTATTGCATTTTAAATATACTATGTTAAAGCGAAAAAATCAAACAATAACATCTCTTGATTTTTTTGAAACCTCTATAGTTGAACGCAATTTTATGTTAAATTAAAAGTCAAATTGAAGACAACACTTTATGGTATTACTGTGGACCATTTTTCCAAACGTGACATATAAGGACAAAAATAATTATCATACATGATAAATTAAAATGTAAAAGAATTTTAAATTTTCTGTTAACGTTTTTAAAAATAATCTAAGAAACACTAGAAATAGGAACTTCAAATTCAAATTAAACGAAGATCACGTTATTTTCCTGAGAATTTTTAGATGAGATTTGTAATTATGTCATAAAAATTTGGCCAATTACCTTCTTAAAGTCAGTGACAGTGAACGGCAAAGGATTGTATCAAATTTTTATCATTGTTGAATTATTAAGAAATATGCTGTAAGTTCAGCGCTTATTGGTCGCCAAAAATTCCCGACATTTTTAGAAAGCGCTGAAAGGTTACATGGAAAACACATTTTTTTTCCGCGCGTTTCAAAAGATAAATATTTAACTATTTATATTCTTTAGTTAAAAGATTTAAAATAATATTTGGTAAATATCATTTAGATTTTACTTATTTTTGATATCTCTGAAATATTTAAAACAGTTGACTGTGCTTTTTCATAAATCTGAGTCTACGATGACGCTCTTTTAACAAGAATAAATATAAAAAATAGCACAAAGAGGGTTTGCAGAATTTTTGGTGAATAATCAAACACATTATTTTTCAGAATAATTAAAAGGAAACCAGCAATAATTAGAAACACATTCAACCTGTTCATAATATTTGAATTCAATAGCGACATCTCGTCTAACAGTGGATTTAATCATTCAAAAAATTTTTATCGATACAATTGAAAACTTAATTTAGTGTCCGACTACTCAAAAATAGACTGTTAATAAGTATGTTTGAAATGATATTTCCTGAAAATGTGATAATATCTTTAAAAATTCAGCTTCTGACCTTAAATGCATAAAAAACTAAAAGATTTGTAAAGCACGCAAGGATAACAATTTAAAGTTAATAAAAGTACACCTAGTTTCAAAGTTAACTTGAGAAAGATTTGGTTTGCTAATATTCCCCATAGATTATATTCATTAAAAACATGTTGGATCACAGTGTACTTTTTAAACATGTGAAGGTTAACAACAAATTGTTCATTCGTATATAAAAATCAACCACGGATAATACAGTCTCATTTTGACTCAATTGGAAGATTGACGACCATGAAGATATTAAAAGTTAATCTCCTCTTTTATACATAAAAAATATATCTCCTCATTTTCTTTTGTTTTGATTCGGAAGTATTCGATTTTAACATGGTAAAATGGCCATTTATGTCAAAAGTAAGTTAATAGTCGTTTATATGTAGCTTTTGATTTATATATAAGAAATAAAAATTTTTATATTTGAATGAATTTTATATAGATATTACTTTGAAGTTTTAGGTGCGCCTAATCTATGTAGGCTAAATCTATTAATGACTCAGTACTCGTCATGATACCCAATTTTGATTTTCCTGTCATGTATCATCACTAGGGATGTTTACAATAAAATATCATTTACCCGCAGAACCTTCAACTGTGAAAAACAATCAAAATGTTTAGGAGCGTTAATCATAAGATTAGAAAATTGCGATTTACTTGGTAAGAAGTTATTTATTAATTTTTTATTCTTTGTAAATACTCATTAAAGGGGGATAATCTTTTCCGTGGACAGTTATGCGACGTGAAGTTGATCTCCATTTCACCGGACATGAATGAAATATCTTAAACTTTGTTTTATTTATGAATCATATTTTAGTTCAGACAAAATCAGTTGATTATAAATCGATTTGATTTTTCTTACATATAAAATCCATTTTGCCTATTTTAAAGATAAAGAATATAATTATAAAACAACAAAGTGAAAATTGAAAGAAGACTCTTGTCTTTCGAAGCTAATAGTTTACGCGTAATATCCCTGTTAAACATGTTGAACATTATATTACAATATACCAAAGATACGAGCCTAAATATTAAACCGTGACAAATTCAAAAACAAAATTTTATTTACAGACATTTCAAAATATTTATGCATCAACGATGTAATTTATAAATAAATCGGTGGCGTAAATCGAGTCATACTCAGGTTCGCGAGCAGAAAATTAGACTTATCAAGCTAAAAATTACATTCTTTGACATTCGTTGTTTTTAAATTCAAAAAATACTCCCATTATAACTAATCACTGATGCCACTTAAGGATAATTTCAAATATTTTGGATATATCCAATACATTATCATTTAAAATTAATTATATATCGGATATAATTGATGTGATTGTTTAGAATTAACAAATATATAACTTTCATAATCGTGTATCACTTTTAAAATTACATCTTTATTGCTAGTGAGCAAGCGCGCATAATATGCGAAAATTTGTTTGATCCTTTCCTAACCATTTTAATTTTAATGTTTCTCGTAGTTTCTCCGCACATCTGTCAAATGATTTTTGTATAAATTATATGGAGTATTAATCCTCTCTTGACAGTATGTGAGAAACCAACTAACAGTTAAGTAGTTTTTCATGATATTAATGATGGGAAACGCATTTTCAAAAAATTATAACCCTGTGATATGGAACCTTTGGACGTCCACTTTAGCTCTTAAATGTTCATTTGAGCTGAATAAAAAATTTCAACAAAGTATTACATATATAAATCCGAGCTCTGAAAATTTTATGACCTGACACACCGAATTAAATTTTTTACGTTCTGAAATAAGGGTGATACTTTAATGCTTTAGATTGGCGCACATTTATACATAAACCTTTTTCGTTGTATTCTTTTATCGTGAATAATTACCACAAGTGGCAATATTCGGCCAAATTCATAAATAGACCTAACTATAAAATATGTTTGATAGTTTTAACAAAAACAATCGAAAACAAAACTTTAATATTATTTTAATAATCTTTCGCTTGTGTTCGCGTTTCTCAGTTCCAGAAATTAATATGGTTAATTTATTTGAAATCGAATGAAATTTTAACAGATAAAATCCTAAATATTCAGCCGATAGGAACAGCAGACATTGCTTTGAAAAACATAAAAATATCTTAAAGAATATTGACAATATCTGACACACGCAGCTATAAATATATCAAGTTTACTTGATTTAATTTCAAAATATTTTGCGATAATTTCCGTTTAAAACTTAAAAATTAAACCCGTTAACTTTCTAGTGTACTTAAAAACTAGTGGTAATTTATCAGACGCGGTTTAAGGAATCTTCTGTTTGAAACTAATAATGTATATCTATTTATCATGCACGTCAGAAAAATAACACCCTGACCGTTATCCCGCTAGCTTGAAACTCGAGTCTACACACAGATTGTTTAAATTTTAGTTATTAACAAGTTTAAATGACAAAAACTGAAATCTTATGTTTCTTAAGTGCTAAAATATGAAATAAATATGAGTTTTATAAACCCAATTTCAATGAGAATGAAAATAAACTGAATTTTAGCTCCTCCGTTTGATATATCGTTATGTTTTATTGATTTTTAAAGTATTAAGTTTAAAAAATCTTCAGATATGATGCCATTTTGAATCTGATAGAACCGTTTAAAGTTTAATGATAAACTTAAAAAATGACCTCAAGTCACTTCGTAAATTAAAAAAAATAATCGATAGCAGAATCTTATCTTGTCAAAATATCTCCTACATCCTCCAGTCACGATTGACCATGAATAAACTCTATAAGGGACATTTGAAACAACATACGAAATAAAAAAAAAAGTTTCATAAATTCTAAGCTTCTTTAAGGAAAATAGCATGTCTACTACATTACAAAAATTCAAAAAATATGAAATCGCCAACCTCACATTGGATGAGAATAAACAACTAAAATTTAGAGGTTCAGATAGACTACGAGTAAGTGCTATCACAAGTATGAACAAAATAATTTATACAGGGTTGATAAAAAGCTACCGTCAAATTTAGATAGGTTTGCCATGATTATTAATATAAAGAAATGATCAATACCAAGGTAAAAAAAGAAAATAAGAATATGGATAACACCATACAAAACATTCAAAGACGCCACTAGACGGTGGTAATTGTATAAACAAACAGTCGGCAATCGTTTCCAAAATAGACATTGAGCCTTGAGATAATACCACAAAAGTTGAGAGCTTACAAGAAAGGGATTAATTATTTGAATAATTATCTACAGGCCGTTACAAGTAAAAAACATTGGGTAATTACAGAAGATATGAATTTAACGATAATTTTTTAAAGCTGACTCTGTGTTCACAATTTAGATGATTTAAAAATGCCTTTTAAGAACTATGCTAAATCTACAGATTAATATGGTGGAATAAAGCCGTTTTATTTTTTACTAGGGATTTTTTTAATGACCATCATTAAATTGTCGACTTCGGATTTTAGTTTCTTGTTTTCATTTGTCAATTTTTGCACTTCGGCTTTTGATTTTTCGGAATCCTTGAATAAATATTGCATTTTTACCTCAAGAATAGCGTTGTAGGCAGCCTGCCATTCTTGAATGGCTTGTTGGTATTCGGAAATTTGGGCGAGAGCTTCCTCGATAGATAGTTTGGCCAGTTCGGAATTTCTAAATAAAATAAGTAACTTAACAGATCGGTGTTTTCATTTAAGTTTTGGTTTGAATCCTAAGTTAGAATATTTAAGTACAGTTTGTTCGTTTTGACGAGCGTTCTCGGCTGCCTGTCTGAGTTCTGCGGTTTCTTCCTTTTTTTATAAATTCAAAGATACTTCTTCCATTTCAGGTGGTAATATTATAACTCCAGTCCCACGTCGTTCTTTTGTTCTGTTTCGTTTATTTAGTCGTTTTTTACTATCACCAACCCCGACTCCGGCTTCTTCAGACTCATGCTCGGACATTGGATGTGATTAAATTTAATATTAAATTATTTTAAATGATCTTCACCGACACTTTAAATCTCTCACGAATAATCCCGAAAACATATCTTATCGCGTACAACACCGTCTAGTCGTGACTTGCGGCTGCACCATAAATTTAATTAAATTTGATGTTTAAATTTTTTTTAATTTAGGCTAGATTTATGTTTTTATTAACGCGCATGTTTTTTACCTTCCTTATCACTTACTATTATTAAGATTTTAACTGAATATACATTGTTTAAATTAGAGCCAAAATCCGTCACCATTGGCCTATTTGCAGCCTTTGCGCGTGTTGAAACACTTTAGCGTCGGCTAATATGTAATATTGTTTGGTTAATAAATAATGGATAATAAATGATCATTAATGGTAATAAGTAAAATTAATCCAGTTATCTCCTTAATGGATATTGATTGAAACCGAAATTCACATTTTTGATGACCAATATGCCAAAAAACCTGAAAAGCACAAGCTTTTCTTTCGTGCTCGATACTTAATGAGCATAACATCTTATCATTGACAAGATAAAATTAAATCGCAGACTGAAGTCTAAAGTTTCTTAACATAAATAACCTCAACTGGATGAGCGGCAACAAAAGTTAAGGCAAATATAAACGAGCATTAAATAAACATCTAATTTACCCCTGAATTAATAAGCCCAAAGTTTCATCCACTACCGATTGGCTCAGGCTTTAATTCACAATTCATTAAAAACTCCTGCCAGTCCGATAAAGGGCGCTGATAAGTTGAAAAGATATCATATCTGAACATCTCTCAACCAATAATCATAGTTTTATTTAACTTTTCACTCATTTTAAGGGTCAATGTACTTACTCTTTTGGCAGATATATACACATGATAAAATTTCCATTTACTACGACGCCATTCAATTGGAGTGAATATTTTAACTTATTTGAATGTCAATAAATACGAAATTTCTGGATATTTTTTAAAAACCATTTGAAGGCATTTTTAAGATGCTTAAAACTCAAAGTATTTCCATAAATAACAAGAGAAATCTAGTCTGGGCGCACTTCGTCGTGAATTTTCGCATTTAATGGGCAATTTCCCAGATATGATTAATTTTCGTCAATACAAGAGAAATTTCAAACCCGTTACAAACTGGTATTCATTACAACCTTTTAATTACAATTATATCTATTTATTTCTTATACCGCATCCAAGGGAGTTTTATCTATAAATAATTTTTCAAACTAATTGTGTTTATTTTATTTATTAATTTCTTGAAATATCAGATTATATTGTTTAGTTTTCTATTTTATGAATAAATTTGAAAATAATGAACTTCTTTAGTTTTTGTAAATAATTTTAAATCATAATTTGCGATTAACGGTATGCACATCGTTTTTGGAACCACGTAGGACAACGCGCTAATATTCAAAAAGCTTTTCCTATTTTTGTTTGTTTTTAAAATTCAATTATTTGATATTTTTGGCCAATACTACTAAAATGACTGGGTCATAACCGCAACGTAGATTCCTATATCTCACGCTTAACCTAGACATGAACCAAAAAAAGAACCATTTAAAATGTTAAAAGTTAACTATTTAAACAAAATTATATTTTACCTCTCAACCATACAGTTTTGTTTTAGTTTAATTACAAGGGGGATTAATGATACACCGCTTAATTATTATTGAAGGCATGCTAATTTATGCCAAAGTTAGTCAAATTCACTGGATCAATATCTTATATCAACTATATCTGTTTATTGTTATAAAAGTATTGTTGCAAAAAACGTTAAGGTCTTTCGATATTTTTTGTCTAAATATGAGAAAGAACTACTCGCGCAACATATGCTAAAAAAAGTTGGCAGCAAGCCTCTGAACATCAAATCGCAGTAACTCTTATTAAACTTTCCCTTGATTCAAACAAATGGGGTGCTATCGGTTCGTTTTAACTAGTTATAACTTCGAAATAAATCAATCCTTCTGGAGTTAAAAATAAAATTCATAAAGACTTCAAGGAGGTATAAGACGTTTGATTTAAAATGCATTTTACGTTTGCGTAGATACATAATATTGAAAAATCACTTTACCATTTAAATTTTTTAAATTGATTCTAAAGCTATTACACAAAATAAAAAAATCATCAAACATAATTGTTGTTTTGTATACTCGGTTAGGTATGAACCACCTGGATCCTTTTAGGAATGAGGCATTTATCTCTCAAATCTTAACTGAAAAACTAGATTAACTATCGATTTATTCAAATTATATTTTTGAACACTCAAAATAACTCACCTTCTTCGAAACGGATTTTAAATTAAACACAACATCACACATTAAAAACGCCGTTAAATACCAGAATTTTGGTTCTACTTCAGCGGTCGGTAGTATTAGTAAGTTTGAACGAGCGCGACTCAATGTTTTGACATCAACTCGTTTCTAATTGGGAGCCACACTGTTAGGTAACCTTATGATGGTTTAGTTTTTATCTTTCATCGAGTATTCAGAAAGTACACTTTGACTTAAACTCTGTTAAGTTCTAACAGGAATTTCAATTATTCTGGCCGACAGAAACCCCGTTTTTATAGAGAATCAACTAAGTTTTTCGATAACCGCAGAATATGACATAATTTATAATTCAGGTTATATGGAATATAAAGCACAAAAGTATCTAGCCTGAAGCCGCGATATTCTGAGTGAATGAAAATAAAATTAATCACTAACACCATGCTAAAGAGTTAGACTGTGATATTTCAACACGGCTGTCGTCATGAATTTTGAACATCTTAATTTGCAAGTGGTTATTGTTGGTGGCTTTATAAATGGATTTAATTTCAATAGTAGATCCAGGTCTGATTTCAATAGGAATCGACTCGTTTAGGACACTAAATAATTAAATAAAAAAATTAACATTTTGGAGGGGTTTTTATGGTTTAACCTGTTTTCCAGAAGAAGATACTGTTGCAAAATATCTGTGTTGATCCATAGTTGAGCAGAACCTTTCGTTTCAAACATAAAAACGATTTTTTCAACATCATTTGATTTATACTTTGAAACCATTATCTCTTCATAATTTTGTTCAGTTGTCGAAATTGAATAGAAGTTGGCTGTCGTTAAAACCAAAAATGGCTCACCAAGATCTTGACTCGAGTTTATAGAGTTCTGAAGATCATATCCGAAAACGTCTCGCCAAATGTAATGTCTCACTCCAGAACAGTCGAGGTCTTTGTTTCGATAGTAAAAAAATAAATCATTTCTCAAAGGTAAAATCCCATATTTTAAACAATAAAAAATATTGAAAGAGAAAAATTGTCATGTAGTAGTGTGATCAAAATTTTGACATATTCACGTTTAGAATACTCAAATTTCTCTCTATATTAGTTAGATTGCATTTACCTGACTGAATTATTTTTACGACTATAATATTCGTGATCGCGTAAAACTAATTTACACTCATTTCCACATTTTAATTCAAATAAGTATTCTCCAAGAAGCGGTCCAACAAAAAACGTGTTTATTTTTTCAATACCACGCGTATTTGGATCAAACGTTCTTTCGATTGAGTAACCATGTGTGGTCGATATATTTATTCCTCTATATGGAAGAACTAATTAGTTGATAAAAATATACCATTCATAACATTGTGATGTCCTTCAATGAAATGGTCAAAATATACAACACAGCATATTTTTAGCCATATGTTTTTTAAATCTGTTGTAAATAAATTATAAGAGCCCACAGTTAAAAATGATTCATCGTCAATTTTCGGGCCGCACAAATCGTAAACAGGCCGTATGTTCTGTGCGTAATTTTTACCATTTATTGACAGAAATAAACCATCAACAACATTCCATTTTATAACAAAATCATTGAGAAGATTTTTGCTATTTAACTCATCAACGTTGATTTGCCAATATATGCATTTATTCAAATAATATTTTTTAAAAATTAGAAAATAATTGTTATTTTGTACTCTTAAATTTAAATAAGAGTCGTCGTATAGTTTATGAGACGTAAGAATGCTATAATTGACGTCAACTTGAGCTTCCAATGCTAATTTAAAAATCAAAGTAAATCCCGTTTGGCAATTTCTTGGGATGTCCATTTTTTCAGGCGCATGTAGTTTTACAGACACGCTTTGTTTCTGAATTATCCACCCTGTGTCCGTTTTTTCGACAGGACCAAATATCCAAAACTTTTCAACAATGTTCTGATCGAATCTCAATTCGTATTTAGGAATAGCTGTAGTCAAACACAAACATCACCTATAGAATCAAGAGTGTAAATTGAGGAAATTTGAAGCTCATCGATAAAATCTCTATAAAAAACAATATCGTAAAGTGTCAACCAATCTCTTGCTTTAATTTGAAAACTGTAGCCAAACAGAGTTGTATTAAACTCTTGACTTGTTTGCGCAAGTACGCGTTCATTTTCATAGATAATAGCCCCTTTTAGCTTTTTGACAGAAATTAAAAAATTTAATTTTCTTCCTTTGAATGGCATAGTAAAAACTGTTTGTGAATCGAAAGAATAGAGTCTAAATTGTATTAAATGTTGTTTTGTGAAATAAATAACAATTTTTCCAGAGTAAAACTCGAAAATAATAATTCCTGAGATTTCGTTAGTTGCTTCATCGCGCAAATCTCTAAAAACCTCACGTTAAAAGATTTTCTTACGCTAAATCCGAATGAGAAATCGTTTTGATATAAATTTAGAGGTAAATGGATGTTTAATATTCCATCGTTCTCTTTTTTAAAGGAAATGGCTCTTGGAAATAATTCGACTTCTCCATGTACGGAATAAGTTAGTTGTTCAATTAACTCAGTTTGAAATAAGTTCCAACAATATAAATATGATCCTATTCGTTAAAATATTCTTACCAGAGTTAAATCTTGGAAATATGCAAGCATTTTTCGATTTATTTTGCAGAAAGTGGAAAAATTTAGGGTAATAAATATCTTTGCTTTGTTGTACTTTAATAAGAAATAATTTGACCATTAATTTTACACAGAAATTTTAACTCTGCCTTGCAAACGATTTGTTCCCATTTTGAGTCAATATCTAAATAGGCGCAATTTTCTTGGTTGTTGGACGGGTTTCCCTTGGCCCAATCAGTGAAGACCACCTTTGAACGATCCACCCATTCCCAGATGCCCTCATTTTTGAGATCGTTCAAACCTATCCAAACCCTTGTATGGATGTTTAAGGTCTTTCATAAACACCACTTCTTACCTCTACGAGATTTTTGTACGACGTTTGGTTGTTAAAGGAGGCAAGATGTGCACCATACTCCAGGCACCTTGACTGAGCATCAAACCAGCTTTCTGAAGTCGAGAACAGGAAGCCATATAAGGGTTGATCGTTGTTGTACCGTGTTAAATTTTTCCAACTCGTCCATTTTTCCATTACAAAATTCAAAAATAATTTTACTGGTTGAATTTTGTGAAAAGCATAAAAATTGCATCTTTTCCCTGCAGTCGTTATCGAACCATTTATTCTTAGCGTACAGGGAGTCAATAAATGCGCAGTCGTATAAATTGTGATCGGTAAAATTTATTGGTTTTTTCCAGTTTATATATGTGGACTTTTCTTCACCAATCCAATCCCAAGACTGAGTCAAATTTTTAATGTTTCGATAAAAACCGATCCAGGTTTTTTCAGTTATAATGCTCGATAAAAAACTATTTTGTGCCAATTAAAAAATACTGATTCTCAAACCGATTCGATATTGTAAAAAGCGAAGAATTTTGTTTCTGACAATTTTGATTTGCCTCTTGAAATGATAAAGGATATTCATTTAATAAGTAACAAAACAAGTTGTTTCCGTATCTTAGAGCCATCCAGTTGGAATTTTTTTCCCTTCCAGGACACTTTTCCAATTTTTCCATCTCAAGTTGTTCGATAACATCTATTTTTTCCACTTCAAAATTTGTATGAAATAATTTAGTTTCCTAACTGCCGTTTAATATTGACCGAGTCACAGTATAGATTTAAATTTTGTGAAATTTCATCAAAAAATTCAAATACACATAAAAATGCGAATAAGTTAATTTTCCCTCTTCTGTAAATTTTAATTTTCACTGGCGCGAAAATCAAACAGGTAAATTTACACTAGTTTGTTGAGATTCACGCTTTAATTTTGAATAAATTGCTAGTTAGATTAAATATGTGCCACCAATCGTGCATTTTTAATAAAAATATTAGATTTGTTTTTCAATTAAAATGCTAATAACGAATAATAATATCTATGAAACAAAATTATAGTTGTTTTCATCGAAAAAAAGTAATTAAGTAAATATTTCAAATAAATACTCAAAAATGTATTGATTAAAAAAAATAACCTTAGTTTCTGTGTTTGAGAATTAAAATAATATCAGTCAGATTGCCGTTGAATTTTAACGAATGACAGAGACAATCAAAATAAATATTTTAAAAATAGCAAGAGTGTTTGATTTTCTACTTGAAATAACTTAACGTTTCGATATTTTAAAAATGATAATTTTAAAATAAATGGTTTAATTGCGCTATTGTTGTATTTTGCACTGAATCCTCATTGTTTGTTAAAAAATAGGAGATGAAAAATTCTTTTTAGTCTGGTAAGTTCTTCAATTTTATACAAGACCAATCAAAATAGATGCAATATTTTTCATAAAATTAAGAAAAGTGAACCTTTCTGATTATATTTCATGCCTACTTAAATTCCAAACCGTGTAGAAAATTTTATTTCTTATTTGATTCTATCACAAAGTTCTTGCCAAACGTATCGAATAAATCTTCAGATTGATGGAGCACGCGCAATGATATAATTGAACGAGATAGCTAAAATAATCGATCGCGGGTTTAGTACATGTGTAATATGAAACTATTCATCTTTATTGTATGGGGAGGTAAAATTTTAAATGTTGAATCAAAAGATGAAGAATTATTTTTTAGTTACAATGAATCATTGAAGGTTTCGATATTTACCACCAACTCAAAATAATGAATTCTTATAGAACTTTAAATTTTTAACACGAATGAAATAATCGAGACTTCCCTATCATTTTTGAGTGAACGTTGAATCATGAGTCGCACGATATTTAACTAGGTATAACGAGGGAATGTTTTTCACTATCTGAAAATAAAACAACCCTGAAGTATTTACACTCATATGTAATTTCAGTTTCCAATTAAAATTGTTGAGGCAACTTTTGAAAATACATTCTAAATTAATAACAGGTTTTTTACATCAACATAATAACCCAAAATTTTGCAGAACTTTGGGATAAATTTTGTTATACCTTTTGAAAAGTTCGTTTTAAAGTATTGATAATATGATTATTTGGAATATTTTATATTTACCTTCTCAATAAAATATAAAATAAAATTTATAAGCTCAATCAAGAGGTAAAATATCGGTGAGTTTTGGACTAATTTCCAAAAAAATTATTTTGAGAAAACTAAATCTAGGTGTAAATTAGATTAAAAAATCATAATTTATGTTGGAATCTTGCATCAGAAACAATTTATACTCATAAAAAATCTTTGAGACATTCAGACTCTAATTTAAAAGTAAACAACCCACAGCGTAAGATACTGCGCAATGAAGCAGTAAATTGTCGTAAATAACTGGGCTCCGAGTTTATAAATTTTAAAATCCAATTAAATCTGATCAAATGAAAGTTGAGTCGAATATGTTACCTTTATTGGAATAAATCACTTCGATTTTAAGAATTAATTTTGAAATAATCGTCAAGTATGATGATAAACCATCGTCTGTTAGTTTTAAAATTAACGAAGGGTTGTCAAATTATTAGTTTTTTCACAATTAACTGGTTGATAATTCGTCGCTGAAAACAAAACTATTCCTCTAGCCATTGCTTTTAGTAGTTTCTGTTATTTTATCGAAAAATGAATATCCTTTTGTTTAAAGGGAATTTAAATAAAATTTTGTTGTGAAAAATTAGTATTTATTCAGCCTGTTAGAAATTAATATTACAATGATTAAAAGGCGTAAAATTTTACATACATCCACATCGGACCAAATTAAATGGCGGTAAACAGCGGCGCTATTTTAATTCATCCAATTTCTTGAAATATTCCCAAATTTGAGGTTTTAATAAATTTTTAAATGTCAATTACCTCGAAGAAAAAAATAAACGAAATTTTCCTTAAAAATCTTGAATTGATAATAACGTCATATCATATAGTTAAACTGAAACTAGATAGTGTTCTAAATTTGTAAATTGAAGGGTTCGTTTATTTTAATGAAGACTCAACCAAATAAAGATTAGAAGTCGTTTAGAAAAATATTGCCTGGTAATTATAGTATAGGGAAGTGAACTAAAAATAGTTATATTACTCATTAAAAATTAAAATAAGCACGACTTTAAAAGATAATTGAATTTATACAATTAATTGAGAAGCAGGCGATTTTGTTGGTAATTATACTCTCTCGTACAGATCAACTACATACAAAAACAAGAATGAAAAATTCGAATGATATCGTATTTTTAGATTATTATCCTAAAGCAGAATAACTTATCTTGAAATCATCCAGCGTTGTTTGCAACGCAATCTGAAACAATATAATTTTGAACGTAAGTGGATAAAAATAACTTTAAATATTTTTGGTTTTTTCCACTGTTACAACTATCTTAATTTATATCAACATATTTTTAAATGACAAAACCTTCACGAAAAGCTCATTAAAATATATGTTTTGTCAAAACTGACTTTTCGACTTTTCATTTTATATCATTAGAAATTACTTTCACGGGTCTTCTCGTTTTTTAACTTTCCAGAGACCTGATTTAATGGAGGCTTTTACAAAATAGGCATATTATTTGTGGTCTTTCTCGAATTAGGATCAGTTAAAAACGTTTTTTGTTTCACGGTAATTCCATATTTTATAGTTATAATATGTTCCAAAATCATGAATATTTTTTGGCATTAAGATGTATTTAACTGCTTAAAGTAGATGTCTGAAAATTTATTTTTGATAATTGTTGAACGATAATAATTTTAAAAGAAATTATGTCGCGCGATCGAATCCGCATCTCGAGCGGTAAAACGCCACATAGAATATCTCTATTTAAAAATATGCCATAAATTTTATTTATAATCGATTCAGCTAAATTTAGTTTATAAAATTCTATAAGGAGTAAATATATGTTTGGGTCCTATCATGTTATTGGATATTCGTAAGATGTCAAAATAAATGGAAGTTTGATACTGTACGAGGAAGAGTTAAAAACGAAATGCATTCTTATAGAGTTTTCATGCTTCCTAGTTCTTAAAAATGACATGTTTTTCACAAACTAATAAATGGAAAAGTGAATGATTGTATGAGGATTTATTTGAGATCATAAAGATGGTAAGATGAAAAACTATAAACACATTCATAAAAACATAAAAAATTCTCACTATTATTTGCGATAACGATATTTATCTTATATACATGAAATAAAATCTTTCTCTTAATTTTGAGAATTTAAAGTAATTATCGAACTTTCGTTATTATTTACAAGAAATCAACTTCCTCGAAAAACCGCCATTATCAAAAAATCGTTAAATGATTTACTTGTGTGAGCGCGTGCAGACTCGTTTAAAACGTTAGCGACTACATAAAACAGTTATATATTAGACTTTATTTTATGAACTTAATGTTATTTGGATCGTTTTTGATGAGACAAATTTTTATTCAAAGTTGGTTCGTTAAAAATCTACATTTTATTCAGCCTAATTATTTTATTATTCTACATGTTTTGTGACCGATTTTAATGGCGTTGTTTGAAATGATTCACATAATTTTAGTTGATATCTTGAAAAATTATCCAAATTTATAAGGGCTTCATAAATACGATGAGAATGAAATTCTCAAATAAACTATAAGTCCATTTTTATTATTGGTTGAAAATGAAAGAAATAACAAAATTATTAAACATGCAATAAAGCTACGTCCTTTAAGTGTTTAAACTTTTGATGGTTTGAATCTTGAATTTTTCTTAACAGTTTATTCTTTCATGTGATTCATGAGTTATTTGAAGAAACTACAATTTAATAGAAATTTAGGAGCGGTTGATTTCAAAAGATTAAACGACAACATACTATATATTATCTTCATATGAAACTATTCGATTAAGTTTTATTTAGTAGAGGGATAAAAGTACTACTTATTTTAAGGATTTATATATTTTTATATAAAAAAATAAACTAAAGTACTCTTTTGGCGTTACTTCGATTGTAATTTAATTCTTTAAACAGGCTTAGAATTTTATTGTCAGCAATTTGTCGAATTTTAAAAGTAATTTTAAGGGTACTTTGGGTCAAAAATTTATGAAATGTGAAAAAATATGATTTATTTGAAAGTTATTCAAAATCAAACATCAAAAAAAGGATGAAGTATGTTTTGTTTTTGTTATTTATGTTCGTGGAAACAATAAAAACAAATGTATAGTATTTGAATAAAAAATCATGCGCAAAAATTCAAACGTTGTAAAAAATGAACTTTAAATTTATCAAAATATAGTTAATAATAGTTTAAATTGAGTTAAATAACTATCAGTGAAGAATTATTTAAAAGCTAAGTTTTGTCTCAAATTTACGGAAAAGACAATTAGTCAAAAATGAATGGATGGGTTGTATTTCAATTTTTAAATTACAGAAATATATTCATTCTTCCAAAATTATTTTTAGTTTATTGAAAACATCGGTGACTCACCATTTTGTTCAGATGTAAAAAATAAACACAGAAAGTTCAACGAGCGGAAGTAAAAATATAATTTTAATTTTATCACATTTCCTTTTTAGAGTAAACAAGAGTTATTTTACATTTATTCGATCGCGATTTTATGAAGGAGAGATTTAAATTTTCGAGGGAATGCGCGTTAAACCTCAAAATGTAATACATTTAAATTCTGAATCAAAATAGATTTCCTAAAATATTTTGAATGACGGTTTTAAATCTCCGGCCAACTTAAGTGGACAACGCTTAAAAAATCCGTGTCAACAAATACCTTTATTGTAGTTGGCATTGCCATGCAAATATGGATCATGTTGCTCACTTCTTTTGTATTTATGAGCTTTATATTTTGATAAAATTACAAGATATATAACTTCTTGGATTTTTTAGAACATAAACGGGATTTGATCTCTGAACACGAGTCGAGCTAAGAGCGCTAGTATCCACGATGGGACGAATTGATGATTGACCAAGATTTTTTTTAAGATATTTAAATGGATCTTTAGATTCGGGTACTTTCGCCCTTTTGCTCAGAGCTGAGATTTTTGTAGATCGAATTTTTTCATCTACCGAAGGGTGCAGAGTTCCGATTTCCGCGTAAAGATCCTCAAGAGATGGAACCAAACCAGGCATTTTGAATCTGGATTTTAACTTGTTGAAGTGTTTTTCATCTTCAAGTAATATTTTGTCAAAATTTTGATCTTCTGATTCAGGCCCATGTGGGATGGTTTCCCTTTTGTCCACACCGCTGTTTTCATCATCTTCATATAGTTCTGAAATTACCGTCAAGATCGTCGTCGATTCCACTGGTCTCCTCCTCTCCAGAAGTCTCGTCGTCTTCAATGCCGGAAGATTCTTCGAATTCATATGGGTTAACATCTACGCTCGTCCGAAAATTTACCACAAAAATCGCAAGATTTTCTACATTGGAATACCATTTGTTTCGGAAATTTTTTGCAGTAATGATTTTCTTTATACTCGGGGCATTCGGCGTAGGCATCAGCACAAGGTTGCCCGTTGAGTCCTGACATTGCGGTGTCTATGGTTTTATTGTGTGATCTACCAATCATTGTGCTGTCGACTTTTGTTTCGTTGACTTGAACTTCCAAAGGCTGAGTGTATTTTATGTTTATGTCTGGCTGAGCCGAATAATTGCCTGGATCTTGAAGTGTGGGAATGTTAGAAACGCTAGGACGCTCCATTTCGGGGTAACTGTGAATGGCCATTCGGTTCGACCCAGAGGGATATAATGGTTCATACATGAGTTGATAATCTAATGATAACACAAACTTACCTTGTGAAACAAGAGCAATAATTAAACAATTTAAGTGGAGAATTATAATATTTAAATGCATTTTCAATTGTAACGCATATGCTCTCAAAGGGTTCAATTAATGCTTTTTGTACAACAACCACCTGTCCCATTATATTGCATCAATAATTAAGTTCAAATAAAAAATCTATCTTCAAACATTGTTGTTGAATTTTAAACTCATTTCACGGGAATGAAAGTTTATATAGGTATTACAAAATTTACGTTAATTCACAAAATCAAACGTAAAAAATAGATAAACTTCTCTATGATTGAACGTTGAATAAATTGAGAGCCTGGATGGTCTTAACTTTCAGGTTTTTTCAAATTATTAAAAGAACAGATGTTATGGTTAACGTCATCTGGTATTTTGAATTAACTGAACCGCCATTTTTACGATCAATTTATTTTCTGTTCGGCTAATTAAAATATAACGTTATAGTACCATAGATAAGATATGAAGATATGACACTAAATTCTTTGCTTTATGATTTAAATATGTTATTTTCAACAAAATTAATCTTTGAAAAAATTTTTGAATATTTGGTGGAAGTCGTTTTGAAAAAATTTTTTGATCGCATTTTTACACAGTAAATATTCATTTTGATTGAATGAGTGAAGATGAAGGCAACATAATTAAATAACTATCGTTACGATTTCAAGATGAATATATTTAGAGTTACTCTCATTTTAGAATGATGGGAAAATATTTTTGCTATCTTGATTCAGAGAGCGTTTAATCAAAAAAAATTATGCATTCGAAAATGCTGAAATAGGAAAGATTTTCGGTTTTTGATTGATATGTATAATTTATAACTTTGATCATGTTTACGTTTCTGTTATTCTTATTGATGGAGATTTGGAATAGAAGTCATTGACCTTTTAATCTCTGAGTATAAAATTTATCATTTCATACCTAAAGACGTATACGACGAGCTGTCTGATGAGAGATTAATTTACATAAATTACAGAAGCTTAATGTTTTAGCCGGATCTAGTGTATAAAATTTATTAGGGCGTAATTTATGCGGAAATTATAGTTCTGCTAAAATTTAAAAGCATCGAATAACTACGAAAAAACGGAAAACTGCAAAATAAGCTCATGAGAAGTCATATTATCGAGAACAGCTTTACATCTATAGGTTAAGATTCAACTGTATTCCCAAAGAATATTCAATTATTTATAGCCATATATGGAAAGTTTCACAAATAAGCCTTGTAAAAGGCCGTTTCCAAGCCCCAGTCTACGACAGGGAACATGAATAACATAAGCTGCTCTCTTTCTTTGAGTTAAACGCCAAGTAAATGGTTTTGTGAGTTTATTATGATCCAGACTGAGGCTCTTGGAGCAATGTTTACAAGTGGGTGGTTTGCATTTTGAAAATTCAATTTAAAGGTGGAACTTATTAAAAAGTTAGTATCGATTGTTTTTGAGGTTTTCATGTTCTGAATACAGCTATGGTTTGTACAATTAGTGACTGAGTTTTTTAGGATTAAGAAATTTCAATCAAACTGGTTGTCTATCGACACTAACCTGTAGTTCAGCCTTATGAAGTAGTCTATCATAAGTTCCGTCCGCCTTCTTTGATGTATTATCTCGAATTTATTTCTGAGATATCACCTATTTTTTATGCACAGGTAACTTGGCTGTTATATTCCTTTCTTCGTTCGTTATTTAGAGAGGAAGTGAACAAACAAGCTGAGTTCCTGTCTGTGAGGCAGGCGAATATTGTACTCTGGAACTGAGGAGTGTTCCAAACGCTGATAAAGCCAAGGGAAGGTAGCCTCCATGCCATACTATTAGACAGTTGTACAGTGACGTAGTACTTTTTTGATGGATATATATTCCCCTGCCTACATCTTAATTCCCATATGGATGATATGAGTCGAGACGCGTTTTCAATATATGATAATTAAATTTCTTGTCAAATAGTTGACTCACCTTTTCTTTGCTTGAAGATCATCTTTTCTTTTGTAAAAGCCGTGAAACAATAAAAAATAATAAGAACTCTTAGGCTGAGCCTTAAAGTTGTTAAGGTAACTCATAAGCTTAACATTTTTGAAAAAATTGAAAGACGTGACTGTTCTTGAGAAGATGTTGAGCCCGAGAGCATTCAAATAAAATCAACATCCCAGAATTCGAGCGTCTGTTAGTTAAGGATTTATCGGGTTTAACGAAACTCGGGGTGTGCTTATTTTATATTTTTTGTATAAATATGATAAAAGACGAAACATCTACTCATATAAGTCATTAGAAATATAAGGTAAGTTAAATAGAGTTTGAAAATTTGTTTGTTTTAAACTGACCACGATGGGAAAAAAGAAGTGAGAGCGTTTAGAAAAAGTACAGTCTTTAACAGCTTCAGTGAGGAAATGAACAGTGGGATAGCGTGTCTCGTCTAACCTTGGAAACTATTAACGGTTAAATATTTTTATGCTCATCGTGTTTATTTTTGTTGGTATTTTAAGTTAATTCTTCAGTCTTATTATTTTGTTCATGAACTTTGAAAATGTCACTTTCGAAATATAAACGAAAGGAGTCGATGATTGTAGATCTTACATCAGCGAGGGGATGGCTTTTCTGTGTTTAATTTATTTTTCACTAACGTAGTCATCATATTCAAACTTTATAGTCGACGTATGCTGTTTTGTTTCAAAGAGGTTTGCGACAAGTAAGTAAGAGTGGTTTTAAAACATTAAGACTGTGTCGAACAATGCCATCAAAACAACAGAAAACCACTGTTTGAAAGTAGTTTTGTGTTTAATCCATTCAAGTTGAATGTTGTGAACCAAAAGGAAAAAATGTGTTCATTCTAGGATTTTAAATAAGAATTTTAATGCTTCAAGGGATGTGTAGAATCGTTTCATACCTAAAAGGACAGAATCTTGTTGTCTGAGAATCCTAATGTTTTAAGTTGTCGTGGTCAACACACTTAAGGCAGGAGTCAATATAAATAAGAAAACTTGTTGGGCTTTCCGACTAATTAAAATACACTTCACTTAAATTCGGAAACATGACTCTTTATAGATATGATGAAACAGGAAAAAATTATTAAGACCTAATTTGTAGGAAAGTTTATTTCCAAGTTCCCTTCGTATGGAGGAATATCTCAACACTCCCTTGAAATTTTCAGTTAGATTACCAATAGAGGAACGTTTTATGAGAGTTGTGCCTTTCTTCTTGAACACTTTTTGAACTTTTGATTCTATAACTGAGTTTACTTTCAGTGAAAGAATGTTTAGAGTGTTTTCCAGTTCTTTGCTTTTGAGTCTTTTTGTTAAACAGCGCCTGTATTCGTTTCTTTCTTGTTTTTTGCATCGTTGACCCCTGTAAACAGAGGAACTCATAGTTGCTGAACCTTTTTCAAAAGCGGTATTTTTCTAAACAGTTTAGGAGCTCTTTTCAAATCAGATAAGAGTTAATTAATTCTAAATTCGTCATCTGTGTTATGCAAAGAGACTTTCGGTTTTATAGAACTAAGAAGGTTTAAAAATATAAGGAAACTCTTGTCAGAATATCACATTTTATGCCATCTCAAGTCTGTTGGTGGTAAATTTTTAATTTTGCAGTTCAGATATACTGTACCAGATGAAATCATGTTTAACAATGACAACTGTTTACCTTGCAGATTTTTGATCTTAGGTTTGACCAATTTTCTCACTCTCTACAACTTTCAAGTATCTTAGCTAAGGTCTCAAAGGCGGTCTCTTCATTCGCAATGTATGCCATTTAGTCTTACAATTTCAAGAAAGTTTAGGCTCATTGGTTTTAATTTAAGGTCTATTGTTTTGTTGTATCACTTTAAATACCTATATGGTCTTCACCTCTCCATGAGCTCAGTTTGTATAGAATGGCTGTCAACTATAACGAAAAGGGTTCTATTACTTGTAGTTTTGGGTTAATTTGACTGATTGTAGTTATTGTTGACGTGATTGGATTTACCTTAGGTTCCACGTTACCAGGAAGTTTTCAGGCAAAATAATTCTCTGTCACAATATTTAAGTCAACCTTTTTCTTTCAAGTTAATTTAACTGAATCTAGTTAAGATTTCTCTTTTGGTGTGTTTTACTTTGTTTGTACATGAGAGTTATCCCTGTTGGTTCGCATTTCAGATGATTTTGGTTTCACCAGGATACCAAGCGGTGTAGTTGAGAGACCTTCAGAAAACATCATACATTATTTCATAAAAAGTAAAAGACGATTTTACCCTGATTTCATTTTTGTAGAATTCTGAAACAAAAGATTGTGTGTATAATTCGATTATAATGGTCATAGGCCTATAAATACTTTCACTTTTTAAGATTTTTATCAAGGTCTTAAACGGAAACTCACAAATCTAACGAGAGTTAAACACTAATTTCCTCGACGTTTGGCAGATGGTGATGTTTTCCAAATCATTTATTGATGAGTAAACGCAAATGTTCCCATCAACTTGAACACCAAAATTGTGAATATTTTGTTTAGATCCACACGTTCCATCTCTTCCTAAAATTTTTATGAGAATATTTTTTCCTTTCAACACTTGAAAATTAGTTTATATTTAAACTCATTTTATATTTTTACACTCTCAATTTGAGTAAATTAATAACTTTATGAAAATATAGTTTCGTATCAATTTTCACGTGAGTCAACTGATGTGCAATTATGCTTTTACCATGTTCCCCTTTCAAATTCATCTCAAAGATTTTTAACATCCTTCTAAATGACAACACGAGTTAAAAATTAATGTACTCTTCTCTTAATTTTGTATTTTTTCCGCTTTCATGGTATGGACTGTCTTTTCATATCATTTATAACAGAGGAGTGCATTGATCAGTTTAGGTTCACGGGCCGGCCTCACATCCTTATCAAAGAATGGTCTCTTTCTTCTGTATCCAATTCGACTGTTTTCCTATCATATTTTCTTGTTTCACATTTACAAAAAAGCGGTATAACGTAGTTGAAATTACATCAAATAGCATAGAGTGATAATAAAGTTCATTTCTAGAATTTACTCTCAGAGTGTTACTTTTCTTACACATTTTTCAATTTTATATGTGAGAAATCCTGTTCACTCAGTATGTGTTATGCACTAGGCGAGGGGCGAAGATTCGCGTTACCTTTCAAACCGAAAAATGTGTTAAGCAATACTCAGTTGCTGTTTAAAATACCGCTTTCTCGATGAGTAGAGTGGTGTTAACCCGCCGTCTAGAGATTGATAAGTTTCAGTTGGAAGTGTGCTGACAAATATTCCAGTAACACTTCCTAAGTATCAATAAAAATTTAAATGAAACATTTCGTCGTCAAAATCATAAAAGAGTGAATTTAAATATTGAATAAATGAATAAGTGTTCCAGAGTACACATTAAACTCAACATGGTTACTCGTCTCATGTTTAAATTTAAAAACTGTAAAATATGCAGAATTTTTATCCTATATCTGCTTGATTCACAATAACTCTGTTCTGATGGAAAAAATGTGACTCAGAAGTCTGTATGAATGGATTTTTTGCTTTGTGTCTGAAAATCCGGAGCATTATATTTTGGGCCACTCATACCAAACGGTCGAATTAACCTGTGCTGGATCTTAATGGAATTATTTTCTGGATTCAATTTTGTGCATCTCAGCAATTCATGAATTCTTCAATTCTTCAATTGACTTCCAGAATCTGTTGAACCTTTTACTCTTCTTTGTCTGCGCACATCTCATTAACCAACAAAATCAACACAACTATTATCAATTTTTTAAAAAGACTCTGCAACCCATTTGACAACGCTGTTTTGAATGAATTAAATTGCGGGTTTCTTTACTTACTAATCTTGTTCCAAAAAACTAGTTCTGAACTGGACAACCATGTGGATTAATTTGATGCTCGTTTTCGATCGCTGATTTTCCTGCTATATTCAATGCTTCATCAACAGTATGACCATCCCGTTATTCTCTCTTTCTCTGACTGGTGCGCAGTCAGTCATCCCACTTCTGAGTTTCCTGATACCTTTGAAACGTTAAAACACACTTTTTCTGTACTTTCGAAAAGAGCATACGCAGTTGTGTGAGTTTTCACGATACAGATTAGTTCCTCTATGGTATACAATGATGCCGGCACACCAAGAAACAAACGATAAGCTATTCGGTTTAACTGTGCCACTCGAATCTTCTGCATGGAAAAGGAAGTTGGTAAAGTTGGTTGAATTCTTGAAAACAAATCAGGTCACTTTTGATGAGGAGTGAGTAACTTTTTACTTGATTGTCATACGATCCAAACCCACCATCTGCAGAATTAGAACAGCTTCCTCCAAAAATCATTCTTATTCACCAACCATATGTTGGTTTAAAAAGTTATCATCGTTAAAAAATCGACCAGACATGGCTCACATCAAAGAAACAGTGTAAGTGCCATAACAGAATTCCCTTAAGCTTTATTCCTGCTTGGAGAAACAATGTCTTAACTATCGAACCAAGACTAGAGATTTATTTTTATGTTTTTGTTCTTTACTGATAACACCGTGGAAATATTTTAAATTCAGCCATAAATGAGGCACTATATTTTTTATGGAGCAAAGATAAGTCAAATCCATTTGGGAATCTTTCGGAGAAATTTTTCGTTTATTTACTTTCTTCGAGGAATCTCAGTTTACGAGCTTTTCCAGTTATGCACCGTCCCCGTTCAGCAACCTTGCTCAGATGAAAACATCTGCTTTCAAGTAATGTGATAGTCTGCCCAATAAAAGAGAGCACTCTCTCCTCGGTTCACGATGGCGACCTTTCTTTTGTTGCGGTGGTTCATAAGGGAGAAAGGAAAGCACCGCGCCTCATAAAGAATACAGATGATAACCTTCCATGTTCGGTCACAGTAACTAAGAAAAATTCCCTCGATTCTCGCCTCCTCTCTAACGCTCCTCGGCGTCAACCGGTGTATGCTATGACGCTTTATAATGTAGGTTTTAACGGTCGCTACTGTTTAATAACGCCTCAGACAAATAATATTTGCCTATTTTTTAACAAAACAGTGTTGAACTGTTGAGTCAGAGTTTTACAGCTGGTTTTCGTTTTTAACATTTAAAATAACAAGCCCTACTTTTAATGTACAAATATCTTCAAAATGTAAAAAACAGAAAATTTGTTTGATACTTAAAGTTACTAAAGTAATTATTGAAGTTCCCCACTGAAAAGCTAATGATAATGCTGCCTTGGGAACCCCATTTTCGTTTGATCGAATAGTTTACAAAATATTCGACCTTGTCATTTCTGGTTGCTGCCATGATTTTGTGTCACTTAAATATTCTCTCAATAAACGTGAAGATTTAATTTTCACTTAATCTCTCATAATGAACCAGAATTTTCAAAAAATATAACATTTTAGTATGATTTTCGCACTGTGGATGTGGAAGCAAGCTGAACCCCTGTTTGAACAAGATGATGTTTAAGAATCTCACACTCAATCATTTATCATCTTGAAAAGAGTACATCAAAAATAAAGTCTCTTTTGCAAATAAAAATCTTCAAACACCACTGGATGAGGGAAGTGGCGTTCAAATTTCGTTCGTTTTTACTTTTTCTCAACAGTGGTCTTTGAAGCCAAGAGCTTTAAAAGTTCCGACTCTACGTCGTTCTGGAAAGTATGACTTAACTTAGCTTTTGAATCGGCTCATTCAAAAAAATTTTGTCATCAGTGTTTTTATTGATAAAGATATATAAATTGAAAGTTAACGCACCAGTAATTTTCAAAATCAAAAATGACGTTCTTGAACACTAAATACGGTAGAGAGTTAGCTCGTCAAAATCCCACAACTTCTGCTCACAACTTTCACCAATTTAACCAAAAATTTCAATGATTCGACCCCAATATCCATCGTAATGGACGATTTTTTCTTGATTTTTTTTTCAAAATATTTTTTGATGTATTAAAATTAATGTTCTTACCATGTAAAAATTGTGGGATTCCTTGACTCTTGACGATTCATTAATTCAAAACCTGTGTAAAAAAGTGGAAGATAAAAAAACCTCTGCACAATTAAATAATTAAAATATTGTATGAATCGATAAAACGAGGTTTTGAAATATAGATTTGACCATAACGTCAGCCTATTTCATTTATTTAAACTCGTAAAACTGTAAAACGTAAAATAACTACATGTAAACTATTTTTTATTCTTTTTCTTAAAATTATTCTTCCGTTTAATAGGAACGTTGATTCTGAGTTCAGAACCTTCTTCGGTGTCATCGGTGGTCAAGAGCTTGTTTTTGTTTCTCCCACGAAGTTCAATGTCCTTCAACTCTTTCCTTGAAATGCGCTCTGCCTCATTAACACGATCGAGAAAGAGCATGGCCTCATTCTCTTCAATAGGATAATTTATCATCGTCTTGCCCAACAACTTTTCGATTCTTTGAAATATTTCTACGTCATATCTAGGTTAGGAAAATTTTTCAAACTGAGTTACAAATGTGATAGATTTTCCCGACCTGCCCGCTCGTGCAGTCCGGCCAACACGATGTATGTAAGACTAGAAGGTTAGCAACGCAGTACCTTAGATTGCGTTGGAATGTCGAAGTTTATCACGACGTCCACATGTGGGATATCCAAGCCACGACTTGCCACGTCAGTACTTACAAGAATTTTTGACTGTGATGTTCTAAATTTATGTAGTGCTCGCGATCGGCTATCCTTCGATTAACGTTGAGAAGTATACCTGCTCCATCTGACCATGTAAAAAAATAGAAGAAAGCCCCAGTTGTTGCAATATCAATGATAATCTGATAAATGATCTTAACCTACCGTTGGACGTTCTTACAAGTGCTGCAAAAAATCATGAATGAGGAGTTTGATGACTCTGATAATATATACACAAGATGTATCATCTTGATCATGTAAAATACGAAACCTTAAATTTGAAAGGAATAAAAATGTAAAATTCGTCAAGCGTTTCTACGGTTTGATATCTTAATAAGGAATTTAACATACTTTGATGAGACTTCAATTTTAACTGGATTTTTAAGTGAACACCTTTGAAGTTTTTGAACCTGATTTTTGAATATAGTTAACTTTGGTTGTCATAGTTGCCGAAAATAAATATGTATTCCTTTCAGTCGGTAAAACTCGAAGAATCTTGTGAACCTTAATTGATCATAAATTTTAGTTACAGCTTCTTCGAAGTCCATATCTAATATACGATCGGCTTCGTCCAAAACCTATTTTTATAAACGAAATTTCTCAGTTTATTATTTAAGAATAAAAATCGCTTCAAGTTAAATTTTTTGGGCGAATAATCAAATAAACTAGAATGGAGTTAAAGAAATTAAGCTTTGTAAATGTGTACTAAAAGTTCAAAAGACTTTCAATTTTAAAGTAAAACTTTAACGATTGTTAGCTCTGAATGCAGTAACTTCAAATTTTTTCAAATACAACAAACAAACATAGTCAAACAGCGTGATACATTGTGACTTTTTAACGTTGAATCATACTTTCTAAAAATTACTCAGGTTTTTAAAATAAATAGTAGATTTCTAACCTAAATCATTTAATTGGTGAACTACATAAAAATTTTAAAGTTTTAAAGCTGAAAATAATCAAATAAGAGGAGAGTAAGAAAATATGCCAATAAAATCATGTTTAAAAAAAGGAATCATCAATTTTCTATGCTTTCAAAGGCAGAACTTTTAAAACTTAAGCTACGTTGAAACGTGAAGAATTCTTTCTCATATTTGATACGAACATACTCCATGTAAATCGAATATAACAACTTTAAAATTTAGTCTTTATAAATTGTTTCAACGTTTTTGTTAAAATTAAAACGATAGTTTGGTAAAGAATAGTGAAATTTTTATGTCAATTAAATTATTTCAAATTTTAATGTTTATTTAAATATTTTTTATTCAGTTATACCGATGTAATTTTCGTTCAACGTTAAAAGCAAGGAACTTGCCAGAATAAAACGTGTACAAAGATGAATATCAAAATAAATTGATTATTTAAACATATCAAAGGTGAAAGTTATTTAATATGAGCTTTTGATTAAAATTACTTACAATAAAATAACTAAATGAAATAATTTAAGTGAAATTTGGTGTGATCATTAATTAAAAAGAAAACTCTGTGTTAATAGGGTGAAAGAATACAAATAATAGTTTCAGGTGAATATCACGATAAGTTATAAAATCTGAATAAATATGTAAATAGAAGGTAACTTAACTAGGGCACTTGAAAGTTAGAGTAATTGATAATAAAAAAGACCAAAAAAAGACTGCACAAACCAGGTATTTCAGATTTTTTAAATCAAAGCCTTTTGTATTTTCAAGATGATCCACAAGTCGTCCGGGAGTAGCTAATGTTTAAAATTCTATACCTATTACGATATGAGGCTTCTTAGACAATGAAATGGCTTGCGAAACAGAATCGACTCCGCCAACCACAACAACTAATGTTATATTGAATCTTAACCAGTTTTAAGACCAAAATGTGATCCCAGTGCATCAAATTGCTCTGAAATCTGAAACGCTAATTCTCTAGAGTGATCCGGAAGCATTGTACCTTGTTGGTGTAACAACTAGTGCAAACAGGCGTTGGGGCTTCTTTAAAAGAGCCTCGAGTATTGGTAATGCAAAGGCTGCTGTTTTTCCAGAACCTGTTTCAGCCAAACCCACTATATCTCGACCTTTGAATGCTAATGGAAGCACTTCTGCTTGAATTTTAGTTGGTTTCGTCCATTCCAGTTTTTCGCACACCTCTGCTAATTCTTTAGAGAGCCCCTAATGTAAAAATTTTATAAATAAACAAGCTCTTCGAAAGATTTTCCAGCGTCTTCCATGAAAAATAACTACTCGTCTTTTTTCGGAGGACCACGCTTTTCATTTTTACCGATTGATGTTGATTCATTTTTTAAATTTCGGTCACTTTAATGAAAATTTAGGTTTAAAAATTTATTTCAGAGAAGTTTTGAAATTTTAAAACATGAATTCACAGCCAGGTTTAGGTTTTCACCGTTTTGTATTTTTATGTATTGAATGTTTGCCAGTGTTGAGTCTTTAAACAACCTTGATCAAGATGTGAATATTTTCTTTAAAAAAGGATTTACCTACAGTGGATGCATTAACACGTGATTAATGGCCAAGATAATTCTAATTTATATTAGAATACACGTTAATATTGTAATTTTTTGATACGAAAATGAGAAAAGCCCAGAGTTAGAATTTAACCCCATAGAATCTTCACGTTCTTTATTACAACATTTTTAGAAAGATAATAAAATTATAATGTCCAGCATCTAAGTACAATCAGCATAGCGTGCTAATGAATTCTCACGTTAACGCATGCTAAGTAATATTAACTATGGTAAATCTTTATAAAATATATTTACAAATAAAAAAAGAAAATATTATGTATCACTCCTCGATTACAGAAAAAAACTTTCATAGATTGATTGCTATCCTTTGACAGAAATTCTATCAGATGAAATGGTTTTGATATTTTGGAAGCCTCCCGTTTTGTGCACGAATATTAGGAAGCGTTCTCTTTCAGCCAATTATGTACACTGGAATGTTTGTGTATGTACTTCCCTTCCAAGTTAATTCAATTTAAATAGTTATTTACTGTTAAGTTAACATGATCATTCTGGAAAAGAAAATCATAGGCTTACCATCTATCTGATTTTATCAAAGTACAGGGAAGTATATTGCCTTCTAAAATTGAAATAAAAGTTTGACGGGTCTTTTTGATCAATGTACAAGAAAGCGTCCGCTCCTCTCTCCAGATATATCATCAAATAGCCACTGATCGTCGAAACTTCAGGGTTATATTTTCTTGCTACAAAAATTCCTTTCCCGACTTCGATTGTTCTTCCTGGGCCGTCGATATGATCTATTTTGGACAAACTCAATGGCATTATAATTAATCCAATAAGTAAAGTAGTAATTGATTTTTACGCTTTTGCTGATTTTTACACGAGGGAGGTTTCTTTAATTTTTCTTGATAGTTTTAGACAAATATATAAGTAAAAAGGAAAAATAGTTTGAAAGGTATTTTGGATCTCAAAACCATGATCCTTCGAAAGCCGAAGTTGTATTTTCATATTTTTTACATCGTGTGTTTGTATCTCACGATGCAGGAACTATTTTTTGGAAAATAGCCGAAATTTTGAATTTCATTAATTTGCTGCGATGCAAAAAGGTTTTAGTGTTTGTAATCATGCAAAAGTTGAAACCGAACTCGAATTATGGATCTTTTGATTTAAAAATAGGTAGAAAAGATGTTCGTTACCGGCAGCATGAAATGTTATTATCGTTTCGTAATTTATATTTTTATTTCGATTAAATCGCACTTTATTTTATCATACTCCTGCGAGCACTATAATTTTCTCGTAACTATAAAAAAATTAAGATAAATAATTCTCAAAGTACCAAAAATACAGTGTCATATATGTGATTCATATCAGAGTTGAAAATCTTTATTTTAATAAGTGAATTACTTTCTTCCGCGTGTTTGTTACATTGATGCGCGAAAATGTGATTTAAAATGAATTTTTCTGACCAAAATCCATGTTTTACATTTTAGTCTTGCTTTATTAAAATCTATCATTGATCTTACCTAGATTTACCGAGAGGGAATTTTTGCTTTTTGAATTCATAACTTTAATAAATTTATATTTTTCAGTTAAATGTTTCCATTTACTGATTTGATGGTTTTTGTTATCTGATATGTGAGCATCAACTGAGCTTGCGCGTTCGTCGACGTTTATCAAATGCTGATTAACTGCCACGCTGGCGATTTAAAATCCACAAAAAGTGCAAAAAAGAAAGAAATAGCGGTGAATGAGTGCGAAAAATATCGATTCTCAACCCTCAAGTTATATGATAACGATTTTTCAAAACGTGTTGTTTCTGGTATTATTTCTGAAAATAAAGTGACCATTGAGAAGAATGAGAAAGAAACCATGAAATCTATCGAACTGAATGCGTTTGAGGATATTAGTGAAAGAATGAAGAATTCTCTTCATAACGTTTTAGAAATTGACTTTTTAACCTGGATTCAAAAGAATTCTATCACGCCAATTAAGTCTGGAAAACATGCTTTGATCAAATCTCCGTCTGGAACAGGGAAAACACTCTCTTATGCAATTCCTTTAGTTGATAAATTGTATCAAAATCCCGTCAAAATATCCCGAAAAGATGGGGTTTTTGTCTTGATAATAGTTCCTACTAAGGAACTAGCAAAACAAACTTGCTCTGTTTTTCTCAGATTCTCAAAAACTTTATCTGGATACAGATCGGTGCTGTGTATGGTGAAGATAAACGAAAATCTGAAAAAAGCCGGTTGCGAAAAGGTATCAACATTCTCGTTTGCACCCCCGGCCGAATTCACGACCATTTAATAAACACTAAATCTCTTGGATTGGAAAACCTTCAAACTATAGTGATCGATGAAGCAGATATGCTCATGGACTTGGGATATGAAAATAAAATGAATCAAATTATATTCGAATTACGCAAACGTTATGAGATTCTGGATATGTCGAAAATACAGTCTATCCTTTTGTCTGCAACTCTTGATCAACGTGTGAATAAACTATCTTCGAATGTTTTGTTGGATCCGGTTTTCATTGACGCAACGCCATTCAAAAAAATGTCTCTTGCCTACGAAATGCTATCTTGTAACACGCAACTTTTGCAATCTGTTGTCGTTGTTCCTACAAAATGGCGTTTTGTGGCACTTCTATGGTTTTTGTTTAAGATACTCAACGACGGTTCCAAGTTTAAAACTATTATTTTTGTCGGGAATATTTACTCAGTAAGGTACTACGCTTGCATCTTGAAGGAGTTTGTTCAATGCTTTCAGAAATACTTTGCGAAATTCAATGTGGAATTTTTTGAGCTTCACGGGTCGATGGAAATCAAACAACGAATGTCGATATTCAGTGATTTTGGGAGATCGAGTTCTGGAGTACTGATCTCCACTGACGTTGCTGCTCGCGGTTTAGATTTCCAGAACGTTAAATGGGTTATTCAGTTCGATCCTGCTAGGTGTCCAGTTGATTACGTTCATCGAGTTGGTAGAACTGCTCGTGCTGGCAAGGAGGGGTCTGCCGCTTTATTTTTATCTCCTCATGAACTTTCTTATCTCGAAGTGTTAAAAGAAAGTGGGATGGATGTGGAAAAACAATACGATTTGAAAGATCTTTCCCAGGAATGGATTAAAGAAAAGTTAAAGCATAATTCCACAAAACCACATAAGATTATTATTGAAGATGAGGGTTCCCACATTCATACAACCTTAAAAAATATGGTTGAGCAATCTCCAAACATTCTCCAACTGGCCACGAAATGCTTCTCCGCATCAGTTAAATCATATGCTAGTTATCCAAAAAACTTGAAGCGCTTTTTTAACCCTCGATCTCTCCACATCGGTCACTTTGCAGAGTCGATGGGTCTAACCCAGACTCCAAAAGAAATCGGCCGAATTTCACGACAAGAGTTTATACCCGAGGTTGTTGGCAAAAAGAAGCCATACCTCAAAAAATCCTCTCCGCCTATCATTAGATTCAAACAAGAAGGGAGTGGGTAAAATACTAAATCCGAAACCTTCCACATTTTCTGTGAGTGAATTTACGTCATCTTTCAGTTCTGGACCCGGGACTCGAAAACAAATGCATTGAATGTAGATTAGTCTTTATATTTATTCATCCAAGTATCATGGTTTTTAACACGTTTACCAAAATTCAAATGAACATGAAAACCTTTAGAAAATATTATTTTTCCAAAACGCAAAAGCTTACGCAAAAAGAGAACTTACTTTATCTTCAAGGTGTTAACTTTTTAAACTTAAAAAGTTTATGAACTTATGAAAAAAGTTTGATTCGCTCTGCTATGATTGAGAGGTATAATTATTCATTCTTACGTATATCCAAAGAGATGCTCGAGTTTTTTGTGGTTTAGAGTTTAAAATTTGCATCAGTAATACTGTGATATAATTTAATTTGAAGATGAACCAAACATAAGACGATCATTTTTGCGCCTATAATCACTCTTGCATCGCACGCCTCAAGTAGGACATGAATACACCTGCACTTCGAATGCTTAAAATTTGCCCTCTTGGTTAGTTTTAATGTAATGTTTAAATTACAAAACTTAAATTTCTCTGAATTTGAAGGGTTGTCTTCACTTGATTTATCGCATGAGTGTATGACATTATACCGTTAATACTGTATAGAAATTATTCAATATCTTGATATCATTATAACTTGTATTCTTTTCTTTTCGACAGATTCGCGTGTAAAGCAGTATATTATTATATGGTTTGAGACAACATCGCGCATGTCTGATTCGGGTAATATCTAATTAGAAAAAATTTAAATTCACTGAAAGCGGGGTCGTTTTGTGTTAAAAACTCAAAATATACAAGTATATCCATGACTGTTTAAAAAATACATTCTCAAGAATATAGAATGATCGCATTTATGAACAATTCGAGGTTATCGATGTCGTAGAATTTAAATACCAATTTGTCTCAACAACTATGTTAGAGCTGAGTTATGGAAAATATAAAACATCTGACGGAACGTTGGATATATGCTCCAGTCACACACAACTTAGTCAATTTTAAACTTTTGATATGCAAAAGACAAAATTAAGACTTTGCAAATTGATGTTAATTTTATCAGATGCAAAGTTCAGTTGAGTTAAGCTGACCGATGATACGAGAAGTGAACCAAGAATCTTAACTTAAATACTTCAGATAGTCATACATTCAAAAAAGGATATTCGCCATGGTATTCAAATCGTTTATTCATCACGCGGTGCAAAAAAATAAACCATTAAAGCCCCTTATGAATGTTTAGCCTTATACTTTCTCACACATGACTGCCATTAACCCTAAATAACTCATGTCACATAAAATCATCAACCAGACTAAAAAAATTTTATTTTTGTGATCTATGTTAAGCAAGTACATACATCTGACGATAATTTCTGAATGAGAAGTAATATCGTCAACAACAAAAAAATTTTTTGATTGTATAAATGATAGATAACACCATTAAAAGCTGTACGCGCGAAGAGGGATAGTCATTTCATTTAAAAGCTAGTTCATTCAAATTGGAAAAGATCATGAGAGAGTGATGAAATCCAATTAATGCGGAAGAACAAATTTTTGTCTTTGAAAAATCAAATTCGCGCAAACTCTAATAAAATTTACATACAAACGAAAAACTTGAACAGAATAATATTTATAGAAAATTATCATTATTTTCATCAAAAAATTAATATAAATTGCTTTGATGATAATTAATATCATCTTAAAAGAGTATCGACAAGAAACTAATTAATACATAAGCCGAATTATTGAAAAACGATGTGTTGAAGAATCAAAATAATTTGGAATGGTCTCTAAAATCGATGGGATTTGATACAGTGTGAACAATTTCAGGACACCGTAGATTTTGGAAATTCCAAACTTGGTCCTTTTGGTCAATAATCGACTCAACAAAAACATTTATTTTATACCTTCCTTCCTTTTGAAAACTCATGCCAAAATCACACTGAAAATAAAAATTGTCCAATTGAACAGTTTCAGAAAGTGTTGCGAAACACTCTTGGTCGGAATTACCGTAAATTAATGTTGCAACCAAGTTAATATTTTTAACAGGAACGTAATATTTAATTGCACGTTTCGTCGAATGATCGCTTTTCTTCACTTTAAAATATCCCTCGACTGAAAAGTTGAAAAATTCCCCAATATTAGATACATTATTTGTAGAAAGCGGGTTAAATTCTTTATGGTTCAGTTTAAAATTAATCGCTGCATTAACACAAAATCCAGATTTGAAATAATACAACGGGAGAGGCCATGGAATCAGAATGATGTTCATTACGAAATTGTGAACAAACTCTGGTACTGTTTTCACTTCTAGCAGGGCATTTATAACATCGAATGCCTTGAAACAAAACGGATGTTCGTATAGTGCGAATTTCTGGAGGAATCCTTCAATTTCTATGTTCTCGTGCTTTATGAGATGAGATAAAATTCGGAAAATCTCGATGAAACATAAAACCAAGGATCTCGACTCGTCGTCAGAATCGTATAAGTTTCGGAAGACAAAAAGCCAATCCTGTTCCAGGCGGTTAATATCGTCTAAACATTTGGAAATCAACAAATCGAAGAAAGATCTTGAGTCCGGTTTATATGCACTAATAGCTCCGAAAAGACCTTTTATAAGTCTTCCAAGTTCGATTGATCGCTTTCTGGTGCTTATATATGACTTTTGAAATGAAGATCGCAATCCATTGTATCTCAAAAAGTCATGGGATGCTTTTGTCCAAATTTACACCCGGTCTTGTTTCAACATCACTCATCTCGATTAGTTCGTTCAGGTGGCGCTTGAAGCCCACTGTTGTGGAGGAATAACTGTACAATCGCTGAAAAACAACCGATGAAACACCATAAATTCCGTACAAAGTTGAAAATACTCCAATTGTATATAAATCTCGAGTGTTAAAGCAATCAATTATTTCAATTAACCACGCATAATTAAACAACTCCACTCTATATAAATAAGCGATCAAGAAATTTACCAACTTGCATAAACCCTCAGTTTTCTTATTATTTTTGTAAATTGAGTTGACTTGGTTTAAAATATACTCCATATTCTCATTTTCAATGTCTACAGCTCGTTTGATGTGAATTATATACATCCATTTCGTCAGTTGGGATAAAGAAATCTTGTAATCCGAAGAGAGGAACAAATTTCGAATGATTATTTCTGATATCCGAAACTCTAAGAGTTGATCAATTGGAAGATTCATCAAAAAGTTAGTGTATGACAAATGAAGAAACCTTTTTATTGGCTGATATTTAGGAGAGATTTCTATACATTTAAGGTAACTTTTGTTCAATACTTCATAGAAGGGAGTCACGTCCAAATGGGAAACGTTTAAAATAAAATCACTTAAAATGGATAAAAGAACAACACTCAACTTTGAATCGAAATAGCTAAACAAAGTCTGAAAGTGCCTTTGGAGGAACAGAAACGAAGCTCGATTTCCTATTGTAACAAGAACTCGAAGAAGGTAGAAGATTTGATTTGAGTTACGAGTATAAAAATGATCAAATATGAAATCCAATCGATCCAGTGTCAAGCAAAGAGGATACACACAAACGACTTGTCTGATACTTGCCAGTACTATGGATGAAATATCTGGATTTGAAGCAAGACTTTGGAATGAAAAGTCTAGGAAATCTTCCACCATTAAAGGACACTTTTTCGTTAATTTTGTAAGGGAATAAAATGAATTTTTAGGATATTTCCCAGCTAGATCTTTCAAATGCGAGAAAGCACGATCAGTCATGTCAAGGTCATGAATCATGTAAGAATATGAAAGGATCATTCGGTTGTAAAATTCATAGTCTGTAAGTGTTGAAAGTATTGACTGAAATCGGTCAATCAGAAGGGTAGCAAACTCGGGAGAGAATTTTGCAAGTTTGTATGATACTAAAATGGCAGTTTCCACTTCCGAAATGTCTTTTGACTGAAGGGAAATAAAAATTTGATGAAATAAGGAATTCAGCATAAATTTCCTTTCGCCGCCATCGCTGGAATCTGATTCTTTAGAATTCGTCAAGTTGGCTAAAGCAGAAAAAATAATCAAAACGGCGCCTCTTTCAATGGGGTCTGAACTATAAAGAACGTTTGATAATTTTGAAACTATTTCTCCGAAATTCGTCAACGAATGAAGGTGGTTCTCACATTTTGCAATCGTTCGAGAAATTTGCACTTTCAGACTACAAGAACAGTTGATAAAAACCTCAGAAAGTCGGTTTATTACAGTGTTTATTAAGTTTGGATAAGGATGATTATTTAAATAATCTGGCAAATTTAAAATTATAACTAGCAGTTTAGACTCCTCCATATTTTCGACCGCTTCATTGAGGTTTAGTATAAATTTAAGGTCGCTTTCCTCAACAGCTTGGTCAACCTGGGCCATTAAATAATTGCGCGCGCATCGAATGGCAAAAGAAATAATTTATTTGTGATCATGTTTAATTCATACGGGTGAGCTTTGTCAATTGTACCTTTTTTCGTGAGCATGCCAAAATTTTCAACTTGTTTTGAAAAAATATTAATTTAAACATCATATTCCTCACATTCATAAAGTAGCTTTTGTCATAAATCATATATATGTGAATTATTGAAAAAAATTCAAAATTTTACTCAAGAGGCTCCAAAAAATGAAATTAAATTCACGCATTGTTTTTAGAATATCAAGATTTATGAAAAGGCCAATCAAATCTGCATCCATGTTATTTGGGTGAATACCTCACTTCGCACCCGGTATTGAACGTACAAAATATAGATTCCACGTATATCGGTTTTACACAAGAAAAAATTTTAATTTTTGTTTCCTAGAAAATATGCAAATTCGTAAGCATAATCTTAAATTCAATATCTGCACTCATACAAATCAAAATACATTTTTCCAGCAGAGGTCACGATAACCCTATTTTATTGTATATTTGGACAAGTTAATTCATTTATGAGGATTAAACAAATTTTGATCAACTATAAATGATGTGTTCATTGCCTGATTTAAAATTTTCATTTATTGAATACTTGAAGCAATTATTTAACATATGAAAAAAGGATAAGTGGAAAGATAAAAAAAATGAAAACTTCTTTCAAATTTTCATCGAAAAATTGAATTTAATAGAACGCATCAACAAAACTTCTTTTTGTATAAATTCTGTTGAAAATAAAGCCTCAAAGTTAAAAGAGGCGAAAGATATTATGAGAAAATTTTTTCAACTGTGTGAAAAGTCTAAAATCCAAAATATTTAAGAAATCGAAGTGTTGTGTAATATTCAACAAGCACCATTTTGTCATTGAACCCCACATTGGGAATGTATACGATTTGTTTCGAAGGTGCCTGAACAAAAAAATCACACAATAGAAAATTGATGAAATTTTTACCATTTTTACTCATAGAATAACTATTTAAGTTTGTACACCAAAATGTTTCTGTTTTATAAAACAGATAACAATCCATTGTAACTAAAAAACGCTACAAAAAGTTAAGAACGCGAATTAACGGTAATTTTAATCTTTCGCGAAAATTTTAGCGCGTAATGATTTATAAACTGTAATTTTTTGAAAATAGAGAGGAATAAATGCATTCTAAATCATCGTTTTCACTTTGGATTATGAATTTTCTCAAAAATATTTATTCGAATTGTAAAATAATCGGACCAGGTATTTAATAAAAATCCCAACAATTTATGTTTAAAAACATTCTTAAAAAAGTTAAAATGATTTGACATTTTATTTGCTGAACAAATTAATTTAAACAGTTGAATGAAATAATTTTTTGCGATATTGCGCATCAACATTAATTCATGGAAAAAACCAGGTATGGCTTTCATGCAAATTCCATGCATTTTTTTAACTCGAACTTTTAAATCTACAGTGGTTCATTCAATTTTTTTGGGTCTTCAGTGAAGTATTTGGATCAAAATAATCAGCGGTGGTTCACAGTCTCGAATAAATATCACACATTTTCGATAAGAGCACCATCCCTTCTCGATATCATTCCGGTCTACAGATATCAAAAATAGTACCTTTCGTATTGAAATATATGATTTCTAAGCTGTGAAGTTTTATAAATAAATCTGTATGATTTTTCGACTTTTTTGTGAATTTTTTTCATCATTCTCATTAAATAATAGCATTATAGACGAGGCATTTAAGAATTTAGGATGCCACGAAAAAATCTTGTTTTCAGTTGAGTTCAACTTAAAAAGTGGTAAAATTTTAAACTTCGTTTACATTTTAGATTAATACCCATGTTTTAAAAAATTCAATCAGTATTTTGTTGATTTCAAATAATTAACAAAAAAGATTAACCGTTGTTTTTCTATTAATAATCTCATTAAATATTGATAATTTTATTTTTTTATGCTTAAATCGAAATGGTCATCCTTTATTAAAAAGGCGGCAAATTTATTATCACAATTCGACGTCAAGTTAAAATTAATAATTTTGATAAAAAATATGTTATTTATTACCCAGATGAGAGTTTATTCTTCTTATTAACCAACATAACTTTAAACTTTGATGACTAAAATAATTCATTTCAAGATCGCGCATGTACAATCTAAAAAATCAACATCGTGATAATATTTTGTCCACCATATACAAGATTATTTTGTTTAACTGATTTTTTAAAAATTTCATATTTTAAGATTAACTCTTACATTAAAAATAATTCATTTCGATGCAGATAAAATGCACTTAACTTTTCTTTCACGTGTAATTTTAAACCTAAATATGTCAAATGCCTCTGATACTTTAAAAATTTAGACATTCCAAATAAAAGTGTTTCAATTTAGTTACTGATCTCGTGTTTTTTCAAATATGGTTTGAAGCATAAAAGTTTTGTCTGAGAATACAGTCTGCAATATTCGTCGTAATTCGCATGTTCAAGGGTTAAAAATATATGGCTGCTTTATTGTAAATATTTTTTGATTAGACTTTTTATTTACCTTAGATGTCTTTTAAAGTCAAATATTAAACCATTAACTTGTGTGAATATACGAAGAGACTAATGTATATATTTAATACTTATGTTTGGCGCTTGATTCAAAGGGCTGAGATTCTTCATTTTCTGCCATTAAAATATTGCGACGTTCTTCAAAAAAATTTAACTCTTACAAACTATGAATTTAATAATTCCAATCGATCAAAATATTTTAACTTTTTTTGACATTAATATAAAAACTAACCTCACCATTTATAAAAAGTTCGTAAATGTTCCAAGAATCCTTTTTTTACTTTTAACTCGAAAAAACATGTTTTTCATGTGAATTAAACATTTTCGTTTTTTATAATATAAGAAATCAAAATTTTCTCGAACTTTGGAGAGTGCGACAAAAGCTGCAATCCTTTCGTAACTTTTGTTTTTCCTTTGCTTGTAACTAATTAATATATTGAATAATTTGCTTCTTTCATTGGGTTTAAGTTATTATTAAAAAAAATTTTATTTTCTATCATGTCTAAATCCCAATTGAGTGAATGTGGAGATGCAAATACGATGTGTTGCTGAATCAGTCTTTTTGTTATCGTGTTAATAATTACGTAAAACCGTTATCATTAACACTCAGTTTCAAAATAATACTTGAGGCAACAAATTTTTACAATTTAAACAAAATCAAAGAATTTTCATTTAAACAGTCATAGGCGGGCTGTTTTTAACTTTAATGTGAATGTTGATACGGCTGCGCAAACCTTGTTGTTTTTGCCTTTGAGGTCCTCGGCTCAACCATTTTAAGATGTTTTTCATTTCGTATTTTAGAATTTTTTTCTTGATCTTAAGCTAAAATACCGTTTGATAAAGGGTTTAAATACTGAAAGAGTTACTTCTCTGAAATATCAGGCTCCAAAATTAAATTCCAGACAATTAAGATAAAAAAATACGATATTTCAAGTTAAAAACAATTAGATTTGAGTGATTCTTTTATTTTATATTCTTACCGATCATAAAGTTTATTCGTAGGAAGCGAATTATTGAACGATTAGTTATGCATTTGAAATCAGTCATTGGGTTTTAGTTCTTTCTAATAACACGAAAGAGAACATTTTTCTTTGTATGCATTTCATATAAATCTAAAATGTGATCCTTGTTTAAAACAGATCACTTAAATGACTGAAAACGAACCTATACTATAAATTGCGCCAGTTTTTAAAAACATTGAAAAAGCTTTAAAGTCAATGATTGATGAATTATTTGAATATTTCGATGTCCTACCAAGAATTTTTGGATGTAGCCGTTGATAAAAAATCATACATCACCTCGATGTTTGAAAATATTTTCAAAGGAAATATAAATACATTAAAAATATCAAGGGAACTAATATATATTTTGAAAAAATTGTAATGAAATGGATTATTTCTGAATAAAATGAAAAAAATTTGAAAAGCATAGATTAGATATATTCTTTAAAATATAATAACGACATTTTCATGTTGAAAAAAAAACAATCGGCACAATTCGTAAAAATTATAATTTATCAGTTTAAGTCATATTCGCAGCTATTTTTCTAAAATTGGTTTTTCCACAGTAAAAAGCCAAAAAAGCAGATTAACTAAATATAGTGAACATTTTATATCAAAATTGTACGGTTAAAATATTTGTATGTTTATTTTTCCTCTTTGTGAGCTGTTGTAATATTACAAAACTCACCCACAACTATTAAACAATGAAATGTTCAAAATGAATACCTTCATGACTTTCTCATAACCCATATTTAAGGAAAGCATGATTGTAAAAATTTGGTTTCTTATTCCGACCAACTTCTATTCAATAATACAATTAGCATTCACAGTTTATGATATTTTGAATTTAAAGTTGATTTATATCTTTTTATTTAGAGATAAGTGATACCGCAATGGATATCTAAACCCAACATTTTAAGAGTTTGAAGGAATACCAGTGATATTTTATCCAGATACAATATAAAGTCGATTTTATTAACGCGCAGCCTCCTTAAATACTCTATTTTAAAGGGATCCCATGGTTAAACCTAAAATCAAATATTTAAGTTCTTTTCATCTAATTTTTTGTTTAAATTTTTAAAAGTTGGAATGATTGTTTTTTCGGTCAATCATACCTTTAATATTGCAGAAGTTATTTGTGATTTATAGGTATTTTTAATTTTGGATGAGTATGAATTGATATTATTTTAATAGAAAATCCTTTAATTATTTTTCGAAATTTATTTCTATTTTCTGTTCACATATTTTAAAGATTCTGACACATTATCAGCTTATCGTAGGCGCAACGATGTTGATAAATTTAGAATACTTTGAACAATAAAAAATTCTTAATTTCATAAATGTAAGATATTAAATTAACATGCTATCTCAAAAACAATTTTAAACAACATTCAACTTTAAATTATCGCTCATACTTAACCATAACTCAGAAAACCCTTGTGTTTTTATTCTTTGAATAATAATTTCATTCCATTAAATGGCAAACACATATTTACCTGTTTTAATTTGCAAAATCAATGCGTTCCCTTAATTTTTTAAACTTTCAACTTTGTTAAAATTACATTTAGTATATGTTGTTTTTTTACAAAATAGCACGGGTTGACTTTGAACGGAAACCCAAAACAATTCGGTGAAAATCCTCTATTTTTATGTAAAACATTATAATGTTGAATTTAATGCAAATTTAAGAGATACAAAATATATTGTCTTTATTGGGAAAAATATGCTCAAATATCACAATTCCATGTAAATTAATAAGCGCCAAAAAATAATACCCTTGCGGTTTTAAATTTAAAAATGAGAAACAAATGTGTGAAGTAGCTTCATGAAAGTTATGATTAGATTAATGATTAAATTTTTATTTGGTTTTATATTATGAAGGAAATCACCACTTTAGTAACATTGAATAGTGTGAGAATTGAAAAAGGTTTTCCTTTGAGAGTTTATTCGACGATATTTTGAAATATTTAATTTTTTGGTTTTGAAGAACGCAATCTCCGTAGACAGAAATGGAATGTTGTGGTGAAATAAATGTTAGATTTTGTGTTGTAGGGAAAAGATTTGATTTTGGAAATGTCGTCAGAATATGATTTTTTTGATGTATGACATGTTTTGTAATTTATTACGAACTGGGAGAACGTCGTAGTAACTAAACAAAAGAGCGTAACATCAACTCGTAACTTTTGTATTATTGTTTTATAGTTACGGCAAAGATAGGTGAACGAGTTAGAAGAGTAATGGGATCAAAATATGAATACTGTGCAAGAGGAGTAGCGTTTGGAATACTCGCGATCTTACTTGAAATCACATTTTTCGTTCTTTATTGTGTTTTGGTAAATTATGGAACTCCTGGACCATCTCCCTTTTTATTTCCCTTCTTCAACAACACAAATTTCACAAATAGCTCCTGTTGTTCTTCCTACTGCAGTAATTCGGCTTATCTACTTTAAGAGTTGGACCAGAGCACCTCGATGATTGTCCTTGGTCTTGGACTATTCTTCAGCATGATCAGATGCACCACCTTCAGTGCCATGGGATACATTTTGTTTTTACTCGCGGTGACAATTCAGTGGGCCGGCTTGGTGTTGCCGTGGCTGTTCCAGGCTGCTTTAGACTATTTCCAGCCTCAATACATTTATATGAACACGGCAACGTTTACTTTCTTTTTGACATAGATTATGTGACATCATATTTGCCGCATTCGCCTTAGCCATTGCATATGGGGCCTTGGTGGGTATCGTCAGTAGGATTCAAGGCCTCATTCTGATCATTTTCGGTGTTGTGCTGTACGCAACGAATAGATTGGTCGTTATTCACTATCTATATGTGAGTGACGTGGGAGGGAGTATCACGGTATATATGTTCGGTGGGCTATATGGATTATCGATTCTATTTGCTTTACTATTTAGAGATAAGAATTGGTGCTGTATTTGTAAATGTGATCGAGAAGGAAACTACTGCCAGTTAATAAATGCCTTCATAGGTAAGAAGGCGTTTTTCAAATTTAGGTGTTTTGACCTTGCTGATATATTGGCCGAGTTTCATCTCAAATCCTTTCCCTGATGGATCAGACCTGCAAGAGAGATCGCTTTTGAACACCTACATCTCGATAATGACGGCTATCGTCTTTTCATATGCTACTTCTTCGTTTGTTACAAAGTGTTGCAAAATCACAATCGTAATTATTTTATTGTTAAACAGCTTCATGTTTTGTGTGGAACAATAGCTGGGGCTGTCATCGTAGGATCAGTTGCTCCGCTGATCATTCAAGTTTGGGGAGCGATATTACTGGGCGCGTTCGCTGGATTCAGTGTTGTCATCTTCATTCGTTTCATGCGAGTATTTACTTAAATATAAAACTCAAGTTGTTAAAATTTGTAAGATGTGATTTCTTCGCTATATTTTGGACGTTTGTATATGCCGGTTTCGTTGGAGGAGTGGCCAGCGCCATCATGGCTGCTCTGGTATACGACACGAGTGATGAAATCCTCACGTTATCAGAGTAAAGCGTATACGATTCAACACAGATTTATCTTGATCTACCCTGCGATCGTCTACGGAAATCTCGGAGTTGGCTCCCCTCGTACTGCTGCCGAACAGGGTGGCTATCAAATGCTCGGTGTGCTAGTCTCAATGGGAATCGCTGTTGCAGGAGGGATTTTAGTTGGTATTTTAATCCGATGGATTGGACCTCTGGAAGATGACGAATATTTTTGTGATTCGACAGAATGGAAAGTGGTAATGATAGTTTTATTCATTATATAAGTGCTGTGAAAATGAATGTGAACGATGTGAAAAAATAGTTACTCCTTGTGAAAGAGTAGCGCTACCTCCTATATAGAAAGCGGTGAAAATGTGTGAAAGCTTCGTAAGAGATTAAACATAAAAATTACATATTTATTATTAATAAAAAATCTACGCTATATTTATATACTCGATTTCAGTGGGCCAGGCTCGGTAATGCAGTCGTTTGCACAAATCTTTGATGATTGAGTTGAATTTTCAACGGTGTTTTGTTCGCATAGGGACTCGTCTTTTGTACCGATTCCGTTTTCAACGCAAATGTCAGGAACTTACGTAACTTGTAATATTTACCTTCATTGTTATTGTTATTATTGTTATATTTTCTTGAATCAGAAACAATCATACTTTTGCAAGCGAGGAATTTGAACGCCGGCATACAAGGGAGATTTTTTAAATAAATAATAAGTATGTATAATATCTTTCAATGATTTTTGAGGAAGGATATTTTCGCGAATAAGATAAAAATCTTTTCCATATTTTTGAAGGCCTAAAAATAGTATAAAGCATCGAACCATCTTTAAAAGCTTCGAAATCTTCCAGGGGCCAATTTGTAAGTGGAGAATTTTGTATTTTTTCTATGCTAACCAACGCTTGTGTGTCGGCAAGTGCTGATTCAATATCGCCCCTATGATTATTATAAAGGGTCATGATCTGAATGAATAAGAAAACTCAACCTGATCATCCAATGTATGAATTTGTGATCGTGTAGTAGTCAACACATCAAAAAATTCAATGACTAATTCACTCACAATGATACTATTAGACTTTACATCGGCATATGGGTCGAACAAAACATCTTCTAAAGATAGACAAATACGAAAACCATAAAAATCAGAAGGCTCAATCGACTCGTATGAAGGATGTTCGGCAACATCCAAATGAAAAACGGGACGAGGTTTTTCAGGCTAAATATTACAAAGGAAAAGACAGATTTATTTGGCAATTTTTCAGTTTCTCCCTCCATTTGTTGTAATTGTTCAAAACCATTTTTCAGATAAAAATCTAAAAATTGTCCTTCAAGGGGATAACGACGTTTTCTTTCGACATCGCTGTCACATTCCATCTGAGAATTTAAAATACTGAATGATAAGACGAGTATTTTTAAAAAGTCCAAACGGTTTTCACTAATAATAGGTTTACTTTTAGTAGTTTGAAAATTTATAAATATACTGACCAGTTAACAAAAGAAAATACAAAGATACTACAACTGACAGAGGGAATAAGATTAGGATGAATGGGTGTTTTTTAGTAATTCCACGATAAAATATAAGAAAATCTGGAATTTTTTTCAGTTTTAATTGTCGGTGATATAAATAAATATATTTGTATTATTGTCAATACTAAATCCAAAAAAACAATTCACTATTCATACGATTGAGATCAAAATTTAAGCACTTAAATTCAATTAATGCTTTATATGAGCATAAAATTCTCCACCAACAAATGCACTTTATTGTCAACGGATAAAGTTCGAATCAACATCGGTTAATTAACGTTGCATAAAATGTACAGTTTTAAAAATATAAATAATGTTTAAGTGTAAAAACAGCAAAAATACTGCCTGAAAAACAAATAAATTTGAAAAATTAAGCAAGAAAAGAAAATAACTAAATATAAAAACCTATTAAATATGAACAATACATGCATAAAACACTAAACCTGTCAGCGAGTAGAAGCTAAATCACGGTTAGCTGTTAATATAAAGGTGTTTAAATTGCAAACACAACATAAGGAACAAAATATATCTGGTATCGATATAAATAAATTTTCATACTTAGAAAAAAACATTAAAAGCTTTCTATTCCTTTTTTCATCAGCAAAGTCATATAAAATTAACCTTATCATCATGGGAGGTTAAGATAAAGGAAATTTATAACTCAATTTTTGCATGTGGTGATAAGAGCTTAAGTTTTATACCATTGTTCTTTTCGTCCCTATGAATGTTTCAAATTGAGGAATAAGCTCTTCGATGGGCTTTGAGCTATCCTAACAATTATTCATCCACGTTACATTTATAAGGGCTTCTAACTCATCCATGGCAGTTGTTGGAGACTCGGTGTCAGATATGTCGATATCCAAATCATCGCATTCGTTCATAATCTGCCCAACAGAAGGCTCATAGCTTTCACTATCTTCGTTGCTTGCAAGTAACGGATCATTGCTTTCGATATGAGAAATTTCTTCATTGATAATTACTTTTTCGGTGTTATCGTTTAAGTTTTTCTCATTTTGATCCATATTAATATTTATAGTTCGTTAACGTAAATGATTCTGCTTTTATACCTACTTAAAAAAGGTTCAATGTGAGCGTGCGCTATTATTTTCTCGAATTAATTCCCTTCTAAACGGAATGAAGCAAGGGTTAAAAATTATTTTCGTATTTTATCAAAATCATACATAAGCTTCGTACTTTAAAACTTCGTTCATATTCAAAATTCTGTTCTTCAAAAAACTATCCAGCGACAAACCAGTTAAATCGTTATTTTGAAAGTAAATTTTTAGTCAAGATATTTTTGGTTGAATGCGTTCAGAGGATTTGCAGGTGACTTTTATCTTCCCAGAAATTTTTAATTGAACAAATTATGTTTCATTCTTATTCATCGATGAAACAAAAATGCATTTTTGCAGTTACACGCGAATCGGACAAAGAAGCGAGCCATAAGTTGATAAATCAAAAAATAACGCTAAAATTACCTTTATCGGTAAAATAAAGATGAAAACATTTGAAAAACATGTCATTTACAAATTAATGGTAAGTTTTTTGATTTATGCACGTGTGCGCAAATGCGCATTCATTTAACACTAAAGTCTTAAAATTAGTCAAAGTACCAAAACGATGACGCCATTAAATAGAAGTAAAACAATTTTTCATACTTTAAAAAGGAATAAAATGATTTTTATTTATCATTTAAAGAATAATTTTCGCTGAATTAATTCATGTAAAGTAAGAGTGCGCAAATGCCGACAAAATCTGCATGTTTGGGTTATCAAATATAATGTCTATTTCCCTTTTAAAATTTAAACGAATTCAAATTAGAAATTATTTAGAATTGGTTGAAAATTTTGTTTTAAATTTGTTTAAATTGGAAAGATAAGCCAACTGATTTTGAAGTAATAAGGTAAGAGAACACAGTTGAATTAGTTTCTTTCGCTTTCCATTTTTTTTTATTTACATTTCTTAAATTTTGTACCCTTATGCCAGGAAAATATTATTTTTGGGAATCTGTTGCTTAATTTTTAATTTATATAAAGTGGACTTTGTTCAACAACAGAGAAATTATTAACTACATAAAAGGAGTACACATTATTAAATAAAAATATCCTTCCTAATTATTTATTTTCAAAGATAATATTCTCAATCTATTGATACAGAAAATAAACGGTTGATTATTTGTTATAATTAGGCCAAGCTCGTGGGCGTTGTCTGAATCAAAGATACTATTTTCCTGCAAAATATTTGAACCTGCATCCAATTATTTATAAAAATATTTTTTAATTTTTGATTATTTTGTGTCAATTTGCTTGCTAGTGGAATAAGATACATTCATTGATTTAATTTTCATAAGGAGTTTATTAATATCGAAAAATAACTTTAAATACTTTTTGTAAATTTTTGATATCCATTATTTCCAACAATCATGTAAAAAATGACTCATTGATAAAATTATTCAATTAAATATTAACAATTCTTACGAAAACCATGCTGTTTTCCAAGGAAAAAATATTTTAATATTTAAGTCGTTCTAGTTGAACATTGTTTCATTCGTTGTGTTCTTGAAGATAAATAAGCGATAAACGGACAGTTTACCAATTACGATCATGCGCGAGGCCATAATTTAACGGCATTCTGAAATTGGCATATCTCAAAATATCTTCTGACCAGAATTAATAGAAAAATAGAACGTTTCCAGTTTTTCGTTTGAAATAAAAGTATAAAGTAATCAGAACCTCGACAAACAATATTTTCAAAACAAAAAAATCCAATCTTAAAACAGTTGGTTTTGAATTTAATCATACTTTGATTATTTGGTTTGGGGAGTCTTGGGAATACATTAATAAGTTGAGAGAATTGACAAATAAACAATTTTTGTTTTTAACCTGCAGAATCTTTCGTGGTTTTTCAAAATCATCAATTTCAAACAAAAATTTTCTCCAAATTATTCCAGGAAAGTCAGTATCTGTTTCTATTCTCAGCCCATGAATTAAAAACCGCATTAAGGTTTTCTCTAAAAATATCCTGGGTTTTAATATAAAACTAAATTTAATCATTTGTGAAATCTTTCACCTTTTTTTCTTTTTTAGTTTAAATTTATTTTCAATTGTATTTAATTAACGATTTTTACCATTATCAGACATCACCAACCTAATAAATTTTTAAGTATTATCACTATATCAAAATAAATTGTATATGCATTAAAACTCCTCCACTCATCCAATATATAAAGTCTGCAATCATAAAGTAATCGAAAAGTATTGGGCGCCATTTTGCATGGTATGATAGAATTACATATTTAAACTTAATCTAATCAGAAACATTTCAAGTTTAGGAACTGCTTGATTTATTTTTTATGTGGACCAATTAAAAATTTTTGTGGCTTTATAGTCAGATAATTATTTGATTTAATAAAGCATAATTTTTAATTCGTAGTTGTATGATGAAAATTTCCCTACAATGAAGGCTTTTTTAGAATTTAGCGAATTTAAACTTATTATATTTAGTCAGAAGATACACCATATTTTATCGAGGAAATATTAAATTCCAGAAACAATTAGAGAAAAAGAATACATTTTTATGAAAACTTTTTTATATTTATAACAGAGAGAATCCTCTGTTGTTCGTTTTAAACTTGTAAAAATTCATGTCAGTAAAAAAGAACTTATAAAAATTTATCTCTTTCCAAAAAATCTCATTTTATCTATCTTCGATTATTAACAGGGTTTAAATAATATTTTTCATGTTCTTGACTTGATGTCAATTCGTGCTTTCTTTTCTTAAAAGGATGGCGAGAAGGCTTTGTTTGAACATTAATTTAAATGCAAAATAAACCGAAATATAAATGATGTTTTTTATTATTTAAAAGTGTCAGGTATAAAATAATGAGTCATAGATAAGTTTTAAAGGTGCAAACTAATTCACTTTAAAAAATTGCAACCATATATCTTTTAAAACCATCATTTTTGAATTTTACCAATCTTCTAAACCTTTCACGAAAAATTTTCTACATCATTTACAAACGTTTTTTAAGAATACGATAGATCATAAAGCTAGTCCATATTAAAAATTAAATAAAACACAGTTTTGTATTATTGTTTATTCGCGAAATATTTCTTAATTTAGGCAACCCTGACTCGTTTTGATCACAAAACCTCCAAAAAACCAGTATTTACACGTTTTCATGACGCGCTCTAACGGAATGAAATTTGGTAGCTTTAAAAATAAATACATTACAATCGCCTTAATGGGAGTAAGTTAAATTCATTAAAATTAGTCAATGAGTCACCGAAAACATGAACCGACCCTATGATGTCTGCTTGATTCACATTTATGAAAAATAAATGTCCCAATGTTGTTAAATAAAAGTTAAAAATGTAAAATTTTTCACTGATATTTGTTATCTTATATGATCAGAAAGTTCCTTCTGATTCCTAGAACATGACTGTGCTTTGCGCAGGTCTATCATTCTCGTAAAGGCGCATACTCAAACAATCGCAGGTATTTATAAATATTACCGTTAAACTAAATTTCTCAATTAAGATTTACCAAAAATTAGTGCATTCAAAAATAGAAAGTCACATAATTCTTTAAATTTTTTTATACAAATCTTGCATGTTAAAACCTTAAATGAAATTAAAAACTTCGTTTAAATTTTCTACTTTTTACAAAGTTATTACCATTTTATATTTGACAAGAAATGAATTCGCGCAAATAAACCACGGCGAGCTCTTAAAAAACTTGATGGATAGATAAGTTTTCATGGTTAAACTTACCATTTTAATATGATTATACTCTGTAAAAGGTGACTAAAATCTGAAATTCGACCATATCTCCCAGGGAGCTCTCTATCGGCAATTAGTTATGGCACAACTTATAAAAGAAGATCATTCTCGTTCTTGGCCTTGTACAAGTAAATATTAATGGTCAAGATGTTTAACAGTATCTTAGTTTTCATGTTACAAATTATTTGTTGATCGACATAATTAAAGGCTATTTTATAAAACCATTATTGAAAATAGCCAATAAAAATCTATTGTCGTGCAAAATCGAATCATTTCCTTTTATAAAGGCTATAGGTTTTTGGTTTAATGAAATTTAGTGAAGATTACACAAGAGCAACTATCTAGACTCATAATGATAAAAATTCTTTCGATACATCCACCACACTTCAATGATATGACGGCACCACTTGCTTATAGGATATATAACAATGAAACATATTTAAAAATCCTGATTTTGACTCACAATGAAAAGATGGACTACGAGGTTTCAAAATCACCCCAACTTAGCCTTTACAGAATGGCGTGTGAAAATTTTACGACGAGTTAACCTCATGCTAATCAACAAAAATTATTTAATACTTGTTATGTTTTTGACTTAACGTGTGTTTTCAAGAGTAAAAATTAATCAAAATTCATGACAAGAAACTCGCGATGTGGTACATTTCGATCTATTTACTTGCGCATTGTCGTTTTAAAATTATTTCAAGCAGTTTGTGTGTAAAAGATTGAAAATAAGGATACTTGGATAAAAACGGATTTCTTAATGATTAAACAGTAAGGTGTAGGAAAAACAACCGATGGATCAGAGGTGGAATTTCTTCAATGAGGAGAGAACAGAATGAGATGTTTATTGGTTAAACTCCTCCATTACACGACGGAAGATAAATAATGACGATGGTTCCTTATGGATGTAGGGGCTGAAAGGCAAAAAAATAGTAGGCACGTTATTGCAGAATTTAATTACGCGTCAAACGTTTTTAGAAAGGTGCATAAAAGTTTCATTCATTTTGCTGAGAAAATCGTCGTTTCATACATCTTTATTCATTTGTTTGTTATAAAAGATTTTATTGCAGAAATTTAGAATCAGATGCACTGAATTACTTTGAACACCAACTTTGGATGGTTCAATTTTAATATTTAACTCTCAAACTTAATCATAATTTGAAATTTGAAACTGGTCACAGAATTTCAGACGTCAGGCAATTTTCTATCAACGAACGGAAAAACACATTTAATAAATAAATTAACCTCAATGTAAAGTCGAATTAAGATGTGATAATTTCCTGTTTACTTTATGATTTTCTATGTTCATCTAAGTTGATAAATTTAATTGTCATAACAGAGGAATGATTAGTCGTGGCCTTATTTATTCCTGCTAGTGTTCGTTTAACAAGATTTTTCTTACTGCCAAACTTAAAACAATGCAGTGCCATCCAATAGAAAACGTCAAAGTTTCGCAGTAATCCGAACAAAAGATGGGCGATTTTAAAATTATAAAACATCTTAAGGATACAATCAGCGACTTCAGCAATTTAATTTTCTTCAAGTCGATGATTATATAACTAAATACCATGACTTGAAAGATTTTAATTCATAACACTAATTTATACATGGGATCTAATAAATACCCATTGAAGATTTCAATTTTTTCTAGAATTTTCTCTAAAAACATGCGCGGTTTTTCAAGATAACACTAAATCTCCCAGGTTAATCGGAGTTCAGAGAACTTATATTTTATAAGTTTATTATCCAAATATTTTATTTCGAAATGTAAAACCTTGGAACATTCTCAGTGTAAACGTAGATACTGAGAACGCTAATTTTAAATAATAATTTCATCATCTCTTTCTATTCATTATTGATTTCACATCTAGGTTATCTTAGTGTATATTTCTATTCGATTTGCAGTGTAAAACACACCAGGAAATGTGGATTCCTGGTGCATTTTATTTATTTATTTATTGTGTCTGAAACCGCCAAAGTAAGTTACCCATTTTAAGAATAACTAGACTCTCTTCGAACTTAAATCATCATTAATCAATTTTTCAAAAATTATTTTAGTTTAAGCACACTTACTCCATAATCCTACATCGTAATGTGCAACAAATCGAAAAAAATTATAACAACATAAAATCAACAATTAAGGGAACTTAAAGACTTCATATCGAATACTATCTTGTTAAAATGATTGCTAGTTTGTGTCATATTCATCTCATATTTTGATTTTATGATTTCTCTCCCGAAACCAATGAATTACTAGTTTATATGAACGATATCCAAATAATAATCTAGGAAGAACAACTTCGTGGGAGATGCATTTCGAAAACCCTTCTCTAAAGGCATGTAAATTCTTCACCGAGATGCATAATAGGGTATATATTCATTTTTTTAATCGGAAATAATCTGCCGGCGCTCTCAGTTCAAAAGTTTTTTAGCCTTCGCGCGCGCGCGATAACTATAGTTAAGTCAAACAAAAAAAGTTAATTCCCTTGATGAGTGATAATGGAATTAATACATCTTAATAGTTCTGTTTTCTATCAAATCCTAAGGAGTTTGAGGAGTTATTGATAATTCTAATTCACCACTCTCATATAATCAGTTTGGTACATCGTATAAAAATATGGGGAAACAATCACAAACATTCAGTGGATCATGCAGTAAGTTTGATCAATTTCAGTAAGAGAGCCTTCACTTCGTATTTAAAAACATACACTTATTCGTATTTTCGTGTTTTCATAGGTTTAACACAAAAATTCATATAAATGTCCTCCCTCGAGTTAACTAGTTAAGAGACTGAAAATCACACAATTTCAATGTTTTTTTGATATATTTAATGATGAATAAAAATATTTTTGAATAGGTCATAAAAAACAATGACGTCGCATTTCAAAAAATAATAATTCAGAACCAGATAAATACGTATTCAAAAATTAAAAAATGGAAGTGAAAAGTAAAATAGAAAATTAACCATGTTCGTCTAAATATTATTCAAATGGCTTAATTTATCATCTCTTGCTTTATTTCATTTTGTGACAATAAACGAAGACTTGTAACCTTACTTTTCGTCTTATATTTACTTTCATCCTTCAGGCATTGACAACAAAATTCACTCAAGATCTACTTGACTTGGTTTCCTGTGTTAGCATTGCGTCTGGTTTAAGTTTATATAGAATCAACATTGATCATTACTCTGGTATATATATATCCTATGTAAATTTTAGTAATGAATCTGAAAGAGCATTGAAAAGCCATTTTCCCAAAATAAATACATCTTGACCCTTTGTATAAGAATATCATTTTATCAATTTTCAGAGGTCAATACAAACCTAACTGTTTAAAAATTAAAAATTGTGAAATTTTGTCATTTTGATAATTGGTACAATGTGGCTTCCAAAAGCTATTGATCAACCATGGATTTTACCGCCGGCGCGAGGTCGTTTATCACAAAAATGAGTAAAAATTATCTGACAAGTATGAAAAATCTAAACTTGGCGGATTTTTGAAATTGCAACATTTCCCGGCATCTCGTTTAAACAGTAAATATTTAGACTTGAAAAGTTTTTATTCCACACATCTACCAACTATGATTTTATTAATTTTTAGGTTTTTCGTATCCCTAGGAACGCCAGAATGGTATTTAAAAAACATTATCTCGTTTGGTGATCTCAAAATTTCTCAAAAACAAAAATAACATGAGTTTTTGAAAAAGATGTTTTAGGATGGATAAAAGGTTACATTCCAGAGACCATAAACGTTTTATTGAAGTAATAACTTGTTCTAATTCATTTTCAAAGTGTATGAAAACATTCTGTCCCCAAATGATGTTAGTTAAATATGAATGAGAATAATACTTCTCAGTGTGTTTTTTAAACCATTTCGAAGATATTCGCATTCGTTCGACTTATTACGATGTCAACTACGGTATAAATATCTTAGAAAATATTTCGATGATGAACTTTAATATATTAAAATACACCCCAACACATTTTTGTTTTATCCACGTAACAACCGCAAAAATAGATGACAAAATACTTTTCGATATTGTTAAAAATTCTCAACATATATGTTTAATCTCTTAAATATTCCCCTCTGAAGGTAAGGTGCAGTCAAGCCTTTCGATAGTTATCCGAGAATCTACAATGGAGGAAGCATTCCCAGCAATTTGTAAAATAGCTGGATAAATCCTCAATTTCAAAGATAAGCCCATATAGCGTCAACTCTGTTGGAGCTGTTTTTCAATTCCACGCAAATTTCACATTTAATGATGGTAATCGAATAAAAAATGTTTCAAATAACTTTATCGATATCAATTATTTCATCTAGCGACTGAAGTTGAAGGTTTGATAAAATATAGCCAGCGGGCGTGTGAAAATATTCTCAGTTTTAACATTTAACTTCGATCCATTTTAGGAAGAGCCACAGAATATTCGAACTTAAGAAAATCTTCACAATATGAATTCTTTCACATTTCTTCCACTTGGCAGTTTTTAGTTATTTTATTAAAATTAGACAGCTGCCTTAAAGGTGGAAGGTAACGTGATTAGGTTTAAAGTAAACATGCAAGTGGATTTTAGGAAGAACTGTTGACTAAACTCAATTAATTTTGGTGGGATTTTTCATTGATACATTTTGAAATACTTCATTCGAACATGATTAAATCTTTTGATGTTACATTCTTTTAGAAAAGTCATAAAGTCGAGTATTTTCATGAAAAAAGGAAACTTTTATTTTTAGGTTATTTTAAATATGAATTTTTTAAAAATTGAAGACAAAAGATTGTTAGCCGCTGGAAGGCGCGAAAATTTGCATTTGATAGATCACGAGTAAATTGCACTCAGTAAGCAAGAAATGTTTTCAAATATTATGATCTTAAGTAAGTATAAACGATATATTTTAAATAGTATGAAAGAGATGTAGGTTTCTAATTTTTTTAATTTTCTTAAATGAAAATGATTTATACAAGTCCAAATCTATAGATTAATTCTAAATTCTAACTGGATTACCGCAGAAAGCCTAAATGCTAACTGAAAGACTTCTCATGAACTTTGAACAACATACGAATCTTTAAAAATAAAGAATTGCGCATATATTATACAGGATATATCGAACTCTATTATTCACACGCTTAATCGAAAAAAAAATTTTCATGAAGAAACAGGAATTTTGAGAACGTGTAAAGGCACGAGTCTAATATTATAAAAGCGAAAAAACCCGACAAAATTTGCTGAAAATAGTTTAAGTTGATCATAAAACTATAAAGAATGGGAGGGGGCTAACTCTCATCACCAAAAATTAATAAAGTTTCACACGATTTTCACCTTGTCGGTTATATTAAATGTTTATGGCTTTAATTTGAAAATTCTACAAAATCAACCAATAACACTTTTTATTTTACATTCCACGCGCTTTCGATTCACAAGTCAATAATTCTCCAAGTAAAAGTGAATGCTTTACAAGCTAAAATGAGCAAAATTGACACCATAGATAAATTTTGATGATGCTCAAATAAGGCTGTTTTGAAATGCAGATTTACAGTTTTCGTACAAAGTTTTTGTTAGAACAACTGTCTATTTTTTAACATTAAGAAAATTATATTACAAATCACTTTAAAAAAGCGGACTTTAGTTATATGGAAAAAGTGTAAGTCAGTTGAGAAGCAAACTATAAACTTTTTAAAATTATCATCATGATCCATGTAGAAAGACCAATTCAAATAAGGTATATATTTTAAAAGATCCACTAAAATCAACTATAAAATCAATTTAATCTTTTAAAACGATTTATATCTGTTTCTTTTCGTACTTGTGGGAATCTTCCACCTTGAATATATATTTCAAAATGAAGGCGTAAATAAGAAAAAGTCAAAATGCGCGTGTTTAAGAAGTTGAAAATATGAACTAAGTTATACATTCGTAATAGTTTAAATAAACTCAATTTAGATAAAAGAACAGTTATTTCACGATATTTTAACTATTTAAATTCTCCGTTAAATGTGACCTCGTTGTTCTAGTTTTACTAAAATGAAAAAACTCGATGAATTTGTAATTTAAGCGTTATTATTATGTGTTGAAAATTTCATCGTGTATTTTCGTGTTGTAATAGTTTTCATGGTTAATATTTAGATCCATTATCGTTGAATTATAAAAGGGAAAAGTGTCACCTTTTCCAACAAAATTACATGATTTTCATTTAAACTCTATGAGCCGACTAAACTTAGAATGAAAATGTTAACTTTTGGACTTATTTTATCTTTGAAAAGCTTTCTGGCTTAACATGTTGAAGAAATTAGAATTAATGTAAAGAACATTTTCGTTTTTACAGCTTTCCACCTCAACCAACGTTCCACGAATTAGATACCGCCAAGTGTTAAGAGGCTTGCGCGTTGGTTGACTTACATGTATAATTTAAATCTAGTTATAAAATGACAAAAAGTAGCAATTTAAAAATATATAATTAACTTGTGTTGAACTTAGAAATAATCAGTATTTCAGTCAACACCAATAATTGTAAATATAAATAAAAAGGACAAATAAAAATATGTTTAGGGCGTATAAATGATAAACGAATTTGTAAATGTAGTGTTTGAACAATCGGAATGCGGGTTCACGCCGGTAATTCAAAGAATTTTCCATAAGCTATTTTATTATCACCAATAATTCATCAGGAGATAATAATTAAAACTATTTTACCTTTTGATGATAAACAAAAAATATCAAACCCCTCTTGAAAATCATTCGGACAGTTGCAAATTTCCATCAAACGGTATTTTTTTAAAGCCTGAAAAGAACCAAATAAGAAAATTCACTATTTATGTGAGTCATATCTTGAAACCCATGTTCTACAAACCGGTCATTTTGGGGTTATTAACCTGCTATGTGTATTACTCGTATCACAAAAAACAATATAGATGCTACTTTTAACTCGAGACTTTATGATGTCGATTCACAAGTAAAGCTAGTCTTTTAAAAGGTATGGTTTACTTTACAATCCAATCGCTGATGTGAGCAAGTCCTTTCCTTGCCCTTTTCATCTCTGGCTGCTATTATACTCTTTGGGAAGTAATGAGATTGTTATAAACCAGTCGAGTATGCACTGATTGAAATCGTTTTCAATTTACAAAAATTTAAGGTAACTTTAGGGACTTAAAAGAAAACATCATATTTACTGGTCCTTGAGTATATATTCGTGATTTCTACATGTGTAGGAGTTCCCCTTTACTATAATTTAAAAGTACCATATCAGCAGAAAAGTATTTATAACCATGATTGAGATGTCTTTCTTGATCCAAGCCCTTATAGTGTTATTTTAATGATGAAATTACTCTCCTACATTCGAGTGAACAATATTAGTATTAAGTCGTTAGTTTTTTTCTTGTTAAATTAGCGTTCAAGACAAAGAAATATTACCCGTCAAGGAAGAAGAAAAACCATCCCGGTCAGGTATTGCATTTATTGATTTTTATATCTTTATTATTTTCTGTTTGCCCCAACATTTTGCTTCGAAAAAAAGTTTCCTCGAACAACCTATGTCAGAAAAACATTTTTAATCAAAAAATATCTGTTGTTCGTATTCTACTTCTGATGTTCAGCTACTTCTAGCAAGCCTATCGTTTTTTATTACAAGACAGGTAATATAATTTGAGTAATTTAGCTCTCGTATCCAGCGATTGAAGCGTGTATTGAAACTTTCGAGGTAATCCGATTAAGATATTATCAAGACCAAGGAATATTTGAATTTTATGTCAAACTTCATATCCTTATGCGTATGACTTGAAATGTCAATGAGTTTTATAGTGTACTTGTTTGGGGCCTTCTTTTCTATGCCTTGTTCGAGTGCTTTTAAATGCATGGGCTGAGATTTTACGTTTCGGCGATCGCGGCTTCTATCAAGACTGGTGGTAATTTATTTGTATTAAAAGGAATTCTGTAACCGTGAGCGAGTTCTGGCGATCTTGGAATATCCCTGTTCATCGCTGGTTTAAATTGTTAGCATGGTGTATGATTTCAGCCAAATATTCATTCCAATGAAAGAAATGGGTTTTAGTAATATGAGCTGCATTTCGGCTGTTTATACTCTAAGTGGCATTTTGCACGAGGTTTTTTTATAACACGTGATGAAAGTACGTAGCCTCCACGATATTCAATACACTTAATCCATGGCTTTGTCTCATGATGGTTATTCAGATTCCGATTAGTTTGCTATCGAACGGGTTAAAATCAAAACACGAAATTCACATTTTATTTTGTATTCTCCTCATTCTCAACCATGGACTTATGGCTCTTTTATACAGCTTCGTATTTTTGTACGCCAACGGAAATTGTATTTTAATCTCATTGATAAGTGCCTTTTACTGTGTCAAGACCGGAGAACTCAGACCTTCCATACATATAATCACATGTACGTATTCGACTAGTTTACAAAAATATAAAAACCCTTTAACTTTAAAACCTTTACCTAGCAACACGTAGCTTTCAAAATTACCAACCGTGTCAGGGTAAGGAGGTATTCTTTCATTATGTGCTGAATTTAGTAATATGTCGTAAAAATAAATACACATGTGGATATCTTAAATAATGTCCATTATAAATATATCAGATGAAGTTTCTTTTTAAATAAATCCAATTTTTAAACTGAACTCATCGGGTTAATTTATTGTGCTTTGATAGATTATTTTGCTCAGTTGTTTTAGGTTTAAGATAATATTTTCTTATATAAAATTATAGGGTTAGTCTGGAGCAATTATTTTAATTTCATGACGACTCAAATTGTCATTTGAAAGACTCAAAATATGATTATTTTATGATTTCAATAAAACTCTGGAACAAAACTGTTTTATTTTATGCTCTGTAATCATCGATAAAAGGTGTTTTAATTTGGAAAAAAGAATTAATTATCGCAAAAGTAGAATAGATTATAAATTTAATCAATCTGTTGAGGGCTTTTCATTGTGAACGGAGCGCAAATATCGAAATCGAGTCGTTCTCTCTTGATGTAAGCAAGATCGACAAGAACGGCACATCCAACAACTTCGGCGCCTGCTTTTTTAAGGAGAGTTGAAGCCGATCGTATTGATCCACCAGTGGCAATAATATCGTCCACAATTAGTATTCTTGAACCTTTCAGCAAAGGACTGTCTTGAATCTCGAGGAAGTCTTTGCCATACTCTTTACTGCTGGAAACTCCAAGAACGGGCCCTGGCAGCTTGCCTTTTTTTCTGATTGGAAAAAATCCTACATTCAACTCCAAAGCGAGTTGAACTCCCAATAGAAATCCTCGTGCTTCGATCCCGGCAACGTACTCAATCTGCCAACGCTGTAGCTTTATCTCTTCCAAAATCAAGGCTACTGCGTGCTTGGTGATTTGTGGGGATGTGAATACCCCCATAATGTCCAAAAAAGAGATACCTTTAACAGGGAAATCTTCATATGTTTTGAAGAACTTTATAACTTCCTGTTTATTGTCAGTATTTTGCATACTTCGACGACTTCACCCGATTGCAACATGTAAAATAATGAACGAGCCAAAATCTATCCACATTAATTTTATTTCATTCATTGATCTCATCTTAAACATAGCCGAGAATATGCGAAAATAAACATTTTTCAACCGTCAATAATTTAACATACGTACATTTTAAAAATTTCAAAAATTTGAAGAGAATTCTTTTGGCGTGCCCAAAAACTCATTCAAATAGTTTGGAAAATTACCAATGTCAACTTTGGCCTAGTAAAAATTAATTAAAATTATTTATGAATTACTTATTGACAAAGTTAGGTTTGTATATTCTCTCGAGATCGTAATATTTTAATTGAGTTTAATTTAAAAATAACTGGCTCGATTAAAAATGGTCAGAAAGTGTTCATCATTCTTACCTTTTAAGCTATTCAAAAAGAAAAGTTAGTGCCAAAGAAATTAATTTATTTTACCAGTCTTAACGAGATTCATAAAGAAATTTAGGTTCAAAATGTATGGTAAAACATATCATTTAAAATGATTAATTAAAAAAGGCCCATTTAAACGAGAATCTCTTAAATGTTATGAATGAAAATTTTACCAATTTTATGTATAAATAACGAATGTGTTGTGAATTATTGATTTAAGTACACAAATCCAGTTTGAAGTAGAGTAATAATATCAAAACAAAATCGTAATAAGAAAGTCTTTTCTAAATTTTGGTTACGGTGTCGCATTCATAAACGCGTCTATCACTTGTCATTATTCGTCAAACAAAGACTAATTTTTCAAGACGAGCTATGTAAATTAACAGAAAACAGACTGATATTAATTTATAAATATATTTAAGACGAACTCATCCCTTTTGAACTATTCTGTGACTGATTATTGTCTTTAACAATGGACGCGTTTTCGTACAAAGATATTTGAGAGCAGATAGTTACCACGTTTTAAAGTATTATTTCGTGCTTTCGCGCATATTTACGATGATCGTTAAAAGTCTTGTTTTTCCTAAGAAATAATTGAAACCATCGACAAAACAAAAACGATTTTAAAATTATTTTTTAACTTTCACGTTAATTTCAACCAGTCTTAAATATTTTTTATTTAATAACCTAAAAGATAGCGTCTTAATTTGACACTTCTTTGAGATGAGGTAAAATTTTAAAACGCATATAATGATTTATAAACATTTAACTTCAAAATTAGGATAATTAGTGACTCCTGTATTTTCTAGATGGCGTATTGAATTTAATCCTTGGAAGTTGTTAACACCATTATGACAAACATTCCCGTCTACTTGTATATATTATTATTTGATCGCATTGTAGACCTCCCGCTCATTGTAATATGAAAAGTAAACAAATAATCTCAATGAATGTTTTTTATTTTTATTTACATATTAAATGAATCATCGAAGTTTATAACTTTTTTATTGTTAAAGTTAGAAAATTGTAAATAACAGTTAATGTAGTTATCACGGGTTAAGTTTATGAAAAAAATACTTCAATAATCTGAACGAAGCCAGTAATTTTTGCAATAAAAGTATGTATAATTGTTGAAATATAAAAATTATAAGATAATTTGTCATTTATATTCTGATTAATGTTGGTTAACCATTTTAGAAAAAAATTCACAGCGCAAGTCTAAAAATTGTCACATAAAATAAAGATTTTATCTGTTTTTAACAGAAGGATAAATTTATTTGGTTCAAAATACAATTAACGGGTTTAAATTGGATGGCAATTATACCCTCAATGTATCAAGGTTCTCAACATATCTTTTTTTCCGTGTTTAAAATTGAATATAAATTAGTTGAATTCTGAAAATATAATGATATATTTTTTGTAAATTGTAATAGATTTACTAAGATAATATATTAGTTATTATATACATGCGCACCACAAATGGCTAACATCCATGTTGTTTTGAAAAAATCATAATTTCATGTTTATCAAAATTCTTTTTAAATAAAATACATTTTTGTTTTAAATTGCTTAGCATTTTACTTTGATCCAGATTATACAGCATATGTGATGTACACATTAAATTTAGTTAAAAATAATGTTCAGAGTCACGTTTAAGCTTTTGCGCACGCCAAATACCTATATTTATAAAATAAACCTACTCTTTCCTTGTTTTATCATATAAAACGTGTTAACCTATTAAAATGCAGATTAAAAAAGTTTGTTGTTTGTTTCATATATACATGCTAATTAATGATTTCGAGATATGGTCAGTCTCTGTTTGTTTACGCCATAGTAAGAGAACCGTTAAATAAAAGCTGTTTTTAACTTCAAACAACGAAAAGTATTTTCACAAGATAATTCAAGGACGATGGAATTTACATGTTCGTATCATGAGTGCATCCATGGTTGAAAGTTGAAATAAAACGTAGATAACTATGGAGAGAAGTGGATAGAATTCTTGTTCAAAAATGACATTAAAAGTTGTTCTAAAAACCAAAAAATAAAGTTGAAAGCAAAAGAATATTCATCAAAAATTCAAAGTAACCTCTTGGTAATACACAGGTCTGAATTGTAGCTTGGATAATTTCGTGTCTGATCAAGAATGTATCTGTTCGTTGAAAGCATTTCCACTCAATGTATATTTATTTGCGAATTTTAAAGGTGACAATGACCTCAATACACTATATTTATGAGGAAAAGTTGGACAAGATTTCATGCCATTTCAATAAAAGTTTAGAAAATGATAAACAGCTTCAAAAGAATGTCTTGAAGAGAATAAGCCAGGAGTTAAAACCTAGTTTCATAGGAATAACTTATTACTATTTTAGCACGCTCTCACTATTGCACGAGTTCGGAAATTATACACCCGACATAGATGGTAAGTTAAGGTAATTAAGAGTTAACATTCATCATTTCGGTCTCACAACTGCTCTAGACGAATATTTTGCAAAGAATTCAAATAAGAAGGTTGTGAGTGAACATATAATAAACGATATGATGAGTTATTTACAAAAAAACAAAGAATATCAAACATTGATCCAACATTGCCCTTCGGAGAAGATTAAAATTAAATGCGAGGTTAGCAAAATATTATTAACCTACCTAACCAATCTAGAAGCCAAAAGGAGAAATATATCCGAAATATACCGTTTGTTCATTCTCGTCATTTTCTTATTTGGTTTGATGATTATATTCAAGCTCAAACTTGTTGACTTTAATTTTCGGTTCACATCTCTAGTTTAGTTAACACCAAAAAATTTCATTCTTCTTAGACGTTAATTCATTTATTTTCATTTTATTAAGTAACTCTGAATAGTAGTTACAAATCGTGAATTCCCATGAAAATACTTTAAAATATTATTAACTTCCTAAATTAGCTTATTATGTGTTAGTTTTACTGGTTTTAAACGGTTAAAATTTTAAAAGTAAAAATAAGCGAGAGTTTTTCAGAGTATAATTCTTGTATTTAACCGACTTATACTTAAATCTTGTTTGAAAACAGGGATACGAATAAAATTTACCTTCTGTTTCATCAAGTATTTAGTTTTTGAATTAAATGCAAAATGAGAAAAAACAAGCTTAATTGTTCTTTAAAAATCGTGATGATTAGATTCTTTCCACGCGAAAATCAAGAGTTTTTAGATCATAAAAAAATGTCAGTTTTGTCAAGAGTAGAACTTATAAGGCTGAAAGTCCATGATTAATGATAAGATTTCAGAACCTGAAGTTTCATATGATATGCGAGCTGTGGTAGGACTGTCAAAACCTTTCATACGAGATCAAAATAACAGAATAAATGTTCTCAATAAAATTGACATGACAATTTCAAATCTTAATATATCTTAGCAAATTTTAAAATCACTATAATTTTGTTAAAATATAGCGTTTTATTTTGTTGGAGAAATTCGAATCGAAAAGGGTACTTTGCTAAATTATTGACATTATAAGGTAGCGATGGTGGGTATTTCGACTTTTACCTTTTAAAATGTTGAAAATGTTACATTGAGATTTAAAGTGGAAATGATTTTTTAATGTGAGAAAAAGTTATTTTTATTCATATAACAGATTTTTTATCGAGCTAGTATGTTCACCAAAGTGTCTTGCGCATTATAAATACTGGGACTTATACAGGGATTTGCATCCATTTTCGTCAATTTTCCATTCAATTTCGTCAAAAATTTTTTTTATATTTAAAATTTATATTTAAAAAACAAAGGTTTTATGCGCAAATAGTCTGTATATATAGTCATAGAAATCAATTTTATTAATCATTTATCACTTCACGATTCAACGATCTTCGGATATATCGCATCATGTTTCGCCAGTATCCTGAACAATCGTCAGCTGATATTGAATTCCCGCACTCTGTTATCAAATTCATTAACACGCTTTCATTTTGTGGTGCTGCATATTTAACAAAATCCTTCCATTTCGCAAAACAGTTCTCAATTGGGTTGAGAAAAGGTGAATAAGAAGGAAGATACAAAAGAATATGTCCATTATTAGCGATTATTTGTTGAATAGAGGCACTCTTATGAAATGGGACATTGTCCATTATCAAAACGACTCTATTCATATTTTTTGCTGCCAATTCAACCATAAATCTCTCCATATATTGGCCATAACATAATGTATTATACGCAGTTAGAAGTGTTTCAAATTTATCAACATCGATCTTGCTAATTGCAGCACAGAGAGAAACATTACGCGATCTTAATCCAGGCGAGGAGACAATTGCCGGTTCTCCTTTTTTAGCGTATCCTCTACAAGCTCGCATTGTTGCACAAAATCCTGCTTCGTCAATGAATAAAAATAGGCGATCATCTATTTCTTCGAGTAATTTCATAAAAGCCACAGCATATTCATATCTTGACTCAATTGTTCTGGCATCATTGCGGCGTTCAGGTATTAAACTTGTTCGCTTTAGAGTATAATGGAAATTTTTTAATGTTCGACAAACTGTGGATTTCGAAACCGAAATATTAATTGTGGCTAGATTGTTTTGAATGCCTTTTAAGGTAACACAGGCATTTTCATCAACCATGTTTCTTATTGATAAACACGTCTCTTCGTTTAACTTTATGTTTCTTGGCCCACCGCGGGGATTTGCCAATATCCTACCAGTTGTCCGATATAACGATATTACACTTGATACTGTTGTTCTTTTAAAATTAAACCATTCTGCTATCTCGGATGCCGTTTTTCCTTCGTTGTATTTTACTATTATTTGATTCCGTTCTTCTGCTGTTAACTTTTTTTTGTTCATAGAATAAATAGGTATTAAAATTATTGATAAAAAAAATTTGACGAAAATGAATGGAAAATTGACGAAAATGGATGCAAATCCCTGTAAGTATTTGAGAAGAAGACGGGTGTTGAGTGTGAGGACCATGTTAAGTATGAACCATGTATCTTTATCACAACAATATTCTATTACGATATAAATAATTTGAATTGTTCACCTAAATATTGACAAAGAGAAATATAACCCTTAGGTTGTCTCCCTATTTATAAACACTCAATCTTAATTTTTAGATCTAGCCTTAGTCTTTGTTACGTTCCAAATTTATAGATCAAGCAAAATGTTAATTGTGAATTTGCCAGACTCGTCACTCGGGATTAATCGTGAAAACCACATGATATCCTCTAAAATTTTGAATTTTTCTTTCAAAGAGGGAACAAACAAGAACATGAAGAACTGTGAAAGCACTTTTAGTGCCTGATTTATTTAAGATATCATTATGAGAGGCTTAATTTCTGGGAGAATTTAATTTGCCATCAAATATGTTTGATTTAGTTTAATTTAAAGAGGACTTTTAAACGATCAGATTCGGTAATATTATATTTTAAACTCAAATAAGTGTAGTCTTACTTGTTTAATAATATATACATGTACCACACAAGCCATTGTCCCACAACCTCTGTGAATTTGATACACATTTCATATCATGAGTGAAATCTCAAAGTATTTTAAATTAAATTAAAATTCTGCGCTGAAATAAAATTTAAAGATGCATGCGTCAATATTTAAAATAATATTATCGACTACCATCGTTTTCATTGTTTATAATGGTTAGGGTACGATTCACCGACAAAATCAAATAATTTTAAAGCCCTCTTTTTTCAAAACAAAAAGAAATTTTTACAGCTCATGAACTATAATTTTTAACGGTTAACGCCCATAGTCACTTACTTTTTAATAAATTATCTTATTGTATTACTATTAACATAATTTTGAATTAAACAATCAATTTTATTGAATATTTAAGTTCTTCAAGCAGTTCATGCAGATTTAACGTTCTATTCTCATATAAATCCCACAATCTCTTGATTTTTTCATCCTGTAAGACATAGATCCTCTTCTTAGCCTTCTGTCCTCCCCCTCCAAGAAGTCTTCTCAATTCAATATTTGTGTAAATTTGAATTTATTTCAAAATGAAACCCACTTCCCAAAAGCTTGCCGTGCTTTTATTTATTTTTTTATTAAGTTTCGCATGGAAACCTTCAGCCGCATTATTTGTTCGTCCACGTAAATCACCAAAATGATTCCAGGTATGCCTGCTAAATAGGCTGTCGTCTGCGCGTAAAAGCCAATTGTTTTCGATATACGTTTTAAGCTCGTCAAAAGCGGGATTAACTGTTGGCCAAAGTTGTAGAATATAATCCCACGCTGCATCAATGCTTTCCAATGGGATTACAGGCAAAGCAGAGCATAATTGGACACAACGCCTAAAATTAGAGTCCTCATAGAACAAAACAGTCAACCCTAAGCTTTGAACTCGCCTCCAAATAGCTTGTCCAAAGTGAAAATAACAACCACGAATTTCTGCTTCGGGGAAAATCTCACGAGCTGCATTGTAGGCAGCTTTCTCAATGTCTATTTGAATCCGTCGAGGAGAAAAATCGATATTCTTCTCAGAAAGTTTCTCCTTGACGATATTTAGCATTTGAGTGTATGCTACCTGGGTTTTACTGTTCATAAAACAGTAAATAAGAGGAAAACTTTGACCAGAAAAGACACCGTGCAAGATGTAAAGCTGAAAGAATGAAGTTGAAGAGGATTTATAAGTCCCATCCATTACAATACTAAGGTTTCGTACGTTTGTGAATCTTTCAATGAAAGTGGAATCTCCTAAAACAACCAACACATCTTCTTCAAATGAAACATGCAATAACGTGTTGACACTTTCAGATATACGGAAGAAGTCATAATTAAAGGAAGCACAATCAAGAACGATTCCCATTGGTGCTATTTCCTTTTTCCACCTATAGATCGAAACATTTAGAGTGTCAAACGAGCAAGTGAGCAGCAACATCAGGAGAATAAGACCGTACAAGATCGGTTTTAGCACAGTCATACATGTCTTGTGCCGGTCTGTAGGGTCAAACTATCTCCTTGATCTTAGACCGCATTTGTGAGGATATAACGAATTCTTCATCGTTTACATGATGGTGCGTCCCACTGACATTCACTAAATTTTGGTTTAGAGTGGTGGCAGTAACACTGCAGGCCTCCGTCTTGCACGCCCAATAACACTTACCGTTGGCTCTACGTTTTTTAATTCTGAAAATGAATCCAGAAACTGTTAGAACTTCGTGTCCTTTTTGTTTAACCACTGTTCTCCTTTCATTTTTTAGGGGTTAAAAATTATTTGATTATCTCGGCGAATTGTTCATTCGGCGAACTGTTACGTCTTGAAAGAATAAATGCTATTTTTATGTTTTCATTAAGAATGCTCTCGTGCACGAGATCGTTTTCAAAAATATCACGAGATTTACAGAGTAACTAACATAAAACAGGATCCGATATAACTCTTAGTTTATAAAGAGAACGTGAAATCAAATTTTATTATTTTCTTCTGCTTTGCGATAAACTAATCGTAGCTTCTATTGTATGAAAAAATAACTCAAGTGAAAGATAATGAATCTATGCCAAATAGCTTTGAAGACACAAAAAAATAATTTGTAACTTGCATTTCAGCAGGTTTTGCTTCTGATAATGATTTAATAACTTTCAATGCTTGAAGACCTAAAAATTCTATTTATTTCTTTTCTTTTACTGTTTTATACGCCGATTTTAAACGATGTAATTTCAAATTTGAAAATTAATTGAAGAATCTTTGAAAAATCAAGAATCAAAATGCATTGATAAGATAACACAAAGTGATTAACTTTAAATTCAATTTTTAAGAAATTAGGATTGCCGAATATAAGACATTCCAAAATACAAATTCAACCTATAATTTTTTATTGAAAAAATAACCATCAAAATTCAACCATTCGAATTTTCCCACACCAACTTTCTACTGAACACTAATGCAGATTTTCGGTTATATCAAACTGAGAGCTCTTTTATGAATTATTTTCATTAAAGTTATCTACAGTCACTCAAATAAAAAATATTTCAGAAGGCACCGGTGTCTTTGAATCATAGAAGCATACCGTTAAAGGAAGAAACTAGTTTTTGTTGTTAAAATACAAGTTCAACAAAAGTGACATATTTTACAACCGACGAACCACGATGAAATATTTATTTTAATTTTTAGTGATCCCAAAAGTCAAGACGTAAAAAAGAAAAATGATGGTTTTCGTTCAATGGAAACAATAGGCCCTACATACGAAAGGACTTATACTTCTTATAATAGTCACAAATTTACTTTTCAGAAAAATAATTTTTGTTAAAATATCTTAAGAAATTTAATGTGCATATTGCGTTAAAAAGAGCACGCATCTGAACATAGTATTTTCAAACTCGGTAATAAACTACTTCTCAGAGGTAGAGTTTTTAAATATCATACTATTAGCAAACACAAATTGATACCATCATCAAGAACATTCGATAAATCAATAAGCGTTTATGAAATACTAAACAAACTAAATTTTTCACCAACAAATTGTTCTCCCGATTAATCCACTTCTAATATCATTTGTCGATAAAAGATGTTTCGCTAAACCATTTAGAATTCGGAAAATAATGCGAACATTAAAATACATTAAACCACGTAATTTTTGTATTTGGCATATTTTTAAAAATTAACTTTACTTGAATAAGCGATTGATTAATTATTTTAATTGATTTCAACACTTGAAGCGTTTAAACGCTTGATGTGGATCATTTAATGCCAACTTTTCGACGTAGACAAATATTTAACCCTGCTTTCTATTTAAAACTAATATAAGTTCTCAAATCGTACCGAATTAAAATCCGTCTTATTTTATGAAAGTTTATTGTAAACATGAAGGTTTGGAATTTTAACGAGTTTAAAATTATTTTTTGATTTAATACAAGTTTTTGTAGCGAAAATGTATCGCTTCTATTATCATCTTTAAATATTGTCAGACCTACCTTACAAAAATTAGTACTTTCCTCAATAAAACAAATTACCACATATACGGCAGAATAGATATAAAACGCCATTTTTATACAAAACTAACAACAACGAACGTTAAATATAAATAAAGAAGTTTTGTAACATTTAACATGTAAGAATTTGGTTTATATTTTAATTCAAATCTCTGACAATTAGTTTACAAGTTTGACGCCTTTTAACGCCTGATAAAATTGAATAAATTTTTGTTTCAAAAATCAAGTCGGTATTGACAGCCTTGACGGAGTTTTTGCGAAATATAGACCTATTTTAGGTGCTAAATATGTCTTATATATGGCCATTCGTCATTCTGAATTTATTCTCAAACGTGGGTTAAATAAACGTGTATTCAGTCAAAATATGTAAAATGTTGTAATTTGACGATTCCGTGATTCGGCAATTCATTTACGCCAATTGTTGTTTATTAATCGACTTCCATGTTAAAAATATACGAAATATTAATATAAAATTGTCCATGTTCGATAAGTTAATAATTAAGTTCTAGGAATATTTACAAAATTTAACTTCAAGTAAATTGGAAAACCATAAAATTCAAATTTAGAATAATACTCTTAAACGATGAGGATAACCAAAAACCTCGGATTCAATATCTATCACATTGAACTATCAAATATAGGATAAATTAAAATGCCAAATTCTCCATATTAATGGAAATTATAAATATATCACCAGTCAACGCTTATTAAAAAGTTTCAAAGCAAATCGTAACTTTCTTGGCATTATATTCATTAAACAAAAGTTCAACATGAGGATCTAATTAGTACACAAGCGTCAAAGTCATTTGAACTTTCTACATTGTTCAGACTTGATAGGAATACTTTCATTTTTAATACCATCATAATGTGAAAATTCAAATGAGTTTTGGTTTTTAGTCAATTAAAGTATTTTAATTGCTATATATGAATAAGGGAAGAGTTATGATTTTGGAAAGAGTAAAATTTGTTTTAAAATTCACCAGAACATATAAATATTTGTAATATTTTATTTTGGATGAATATCTTGAAATTTTGACATTGTCGGTTAGAAATACTGAATCCAATTATACATCATTCGTCGCTTTAATCTGCATGACATCTCAATTTTTTTAAGTTTGTAAATTTTTATTTTTTCATCTTTCTTCGAGTTCATTTTTAATCTTAAAATAACTTGTGTACTTAATAAATATGAAGTTACCTTGATAAAAATTACAAATTTCAGTTTTCATCTAGTTTCAAAAAATTTAATTTTTTGCAGTAAAACGATTTTTAGTCCACAAAAAACAAAATATTTTTAAACAACTTGTAAAAAGTTGATGAACTTTGATTTCATTTGAAACTTTGACTAAATTGAAATCCTAAATTATATTCAAACACTTATTATAAGTTAGTCGATAAAACTGAAAAAACTCCTATTAACTATGCCGGGATTACCAAAAGAAAACCAACTTGAATGAAGATATCAAATAATAGGTCACGTGCCTTGAGTGTACTCTCAGTGTTATTCTTTGAGAAGATATTCAAGTTATTATGATTTTTAAAATTATTTTGATAGTTCATCAATTTATAAACCAATAAATTGAAATAATATGCAGTTTACTCAGTAATGTTATTTATTGATATTCCAACATCTACCGTCGAAAGTTTACCAAGTGGGTTATTTGTGAGTTTTAAAAACAAGCTCTCAGAATCATAATTAGGGCATAACATTTTTCCCCTTTAACCACCACCCGAACAATCCTTCCCTGGTGATGACCGGATATATACGATAGTTCTGAAGTTAAGGTGAATAGGTTTACAGAGGTTAACTACCCAAAGGGGTTGAGACACGACATTGTTGTTTCCCATGAGCCAATTTTGCAGAGGTAAGCCCGCCCAAACTAGCAGAGAACAAGATGACCGTTCTGGTGAGTGCTTATCTCACAATATAAGATATTAGAGGTTTCTAGATTAATGCTTCAATAGTTATAAGATTCCAGTATGGGGTACATACCTGCCGACATCCATTGAAAGATGCTTGCCTTGGTTGAATTCGTTCTGATCCCTAAAAACCGCTAATCTGGATTCGAGTAGTTTTCAATATTCGATATATTAAGATCAAACCATACCTTTTTTGAGCAACATTTTATCAGAATCTCTTTGGAAAGGAAAAAAAAATCAAATAATTTTATATAGAGTTGTCAAAATTAGTCGGAATTTGATTATTTTCATTCATGTTTCGATGAAAAATAATGTTATCAGAGTTTTTATTCAGAAACTTCTAAGTTTACTGGTCATGTTTCTAGATCACGAAACACATAAAAATAAGATATTTAAAATTTTTAAGTGACATCAACCAGTTTTCTAAATTCCTAAAATCATAATGTCAATAATTATTGACACATGAATAAATTACCGTTGACTGTTTGTGTGACAGGCGCCTTTTTGGCATTAATCTTGAAAAATAGTAAATGTTCACTCGATTGTTGATAGCTGTCATTACCATCACAGATTAAAATCCTTTTTTTAAAGCTCAAAAGTTCAACCAACTCCTAAATTAAAAAAAATTCTTTTGAAAGTTATACTCGGTCAAAAATTCACCATTTACAAAATTTTTCACGTATATGAAGTTATCTGAGCGGACAAAAGTAAAACTGGAGATACGTTATAAGGTTTTTTATGGCATAATAACTCATATTTTTCATTCGTTATTTTTTGATCAGACCGCCAAGACGTCCGGTAACCACTAGTTTTTTAATTTTCCTTTTGTGATAAATATAAAATTTTTTAATCAACTTCATATGCTTTGCAACTAGTTAGATCAACATGCATCAAAAAACAAGATTGAATGTTCAAACTATTCTTTAATTTTTCTATTTTGGCGAATTTTCCCCAATAGAAATAAATTTTTCTGTTAAATGACCAATATTGACAAGATGCAATTTTTTTAAATAATTGGCGTTTGAGTTCCAGACACAAAATTTTGTTTGTTGCATCACAAATAAAACCAAAGTTTTTCCTTTCTGAATGAAAATTTTCGATTAGATTCAGATGTTGAGAATAAAGAGGATGATATATTAAATTTCACAATTTCAGATTTATCGGCCAATCCTAATTAAAGTGGATTCTTCCATCGTCCATCATAAAAAGGGATGTTAGAAATCCACGTCTGACACATACAGCTTTGAGTTTACTCTGAGCTAAGTGGAAATATTCCGCATTCAATGAGAGTTGGCGAGTTTTGTGCCATATCATACCATATCTGTTCCGAGATATCACGAAAAGTATATTTCAACTCCAGGAAGCGAATACAGTTACAAAAGCTAATTTCATCCGATAATTCACCCTCTGATAAGTGTGCTCAACATTCAAACCATTTCAAGAATATTTTTTCTTATCCTTTAAATAACCTGGTCGTAACTCCAAAAGATCGAAGCTATTGAGTAGACCGAATGGCCTTTATGTCTTTGTTGCCATTCTTTCTCTTTAATCATGCGAAATATAATTTATCTTTAAACCTGGATGTGCGTTGCAGTGCTTCCAGAGATATTCCATTTTAGACTGGCATGTCTATGCGTGACCCCTCGTTGCATTTTCATCAATTTTGACCACAGTTAATATCGTGCTACCCTATTTTATTCTGATAGAATTTGGCCAGGTTTGAAAAAAAGATAAAGTTATAAGATCATCTTTCAATTTTTATGTTTTAATGTCATAACTGACGTGTCAATTTTTGCATGTGCTGCTCTAGTAGTTCTTTTTCTGTTTAATCAATGACTGGCGTTTTGAAAGGGATCCAAAATTTATACTGAGTTATTCCAATTTAAGAGATATTCAGAGCAAGAGTAGATAAATAAATTGTCATTCGTATTTATGAATTCGAGTTGAGATAATTTTAATACAACATCTTTAAGAATTGTTACAAATTTATAGCATTAATAAAACCCTTAATTTGACAAATTTTGACACGTGATATTTTTTTTAACAACTTTTGTAGCTTTTTGAACAAATACGAACCGAGATTGAATTTCCTCCGAAAAAATAAAGACTCGAATTACATTTGTGTTTGAGCCTTCTTTTCAATTATTGATGCAAAATTGAACATGAACGACAGAGGTACTTTGAAAGAAGAATATGCGTCTAAAGGTTTAAATTTAAATATGATATCGAGTGACAATGTTTTTAATATTCACAAATCTAATAATTCGGTGTTTTGTTTTTATTTTCATATAAGTTTGTTAAGGAAGTTTTATACTTTAAAATTTTTTCATCGTTGACTACCTGGAGCATAAAAAATCATGAATATACTGATTGTAAGCCCTGGTTCAAGGTTTCTTTACCTACAGTATAATGAATTCACTCAGAATGTTTAACATATCCGAAAAAACAATTTAAAAAACTTCAATTTTCAACAAAAGGATTTCAGACTGCTGAAAGCTTGACCATATCCATCAATGTAACATAGTAATTCTTTATCAGGGTCAAGTTTTTCTTATTTTGAATGCTTAATAGCAGTATTAGATGTGTTCAAATGAGGATTAAATTATTCATATTCATGGAGATTTTTACGAAAATACACCAACCGTTAAGAGATATATTTAGATAAGGTTAGTCGCCACAAATATTGAAGTACACATTTGGTAAATATAATTTGTACGTTGGTTTTATTTTGAGAAGGTGTAAGTTACTCTATAGATGACTGATTTTTATCATCTAGATATGAGTCGAACTATTTAAAGTTCATAAAATTGTAGTTTCTGTACAATTTCAAAGCCATTTAAAATAGAGATTGTGATGAATTGTATATCTGCAGGTGTTTTTTATGGTCGAATAGAGTACAGTGAATTAATATGCAGATCTCCTTATTAGTCAAACGGGTTACTTACACATAAGGAGGTCATTACTTTTTTTTACTGTTAAATTGATGAGCCATCGAAAATTTAAATAATAACTAAAAGTGTTATGATTTTGATTTAGGATGATGACTTAAGAGTCTCGAACACAGTTACCTCGGTTTTACACTCTAGTCACATATCTGAAATTAGAGTTCTCTACACTATCACAATGCCATTAGCATATTGAAGCAATCAAAGAAAGATATTTTTAAGCTTAAAATGTTGGAAGAATTGGTTACTTCTGTAAGGATTCAAAATACATCTCGACTAATGTTTGAGTTTTCAATTAGCTTCGACATCTACCGTAGCCAAGTCAAAAAATTCATATGATCATCAGAACTTGTTTTTTGTGAGTGTTTATGAATTTATGAACACTAATAACAAAGAGATCATTTTCCCTATATATTAAAGGGTTGAAATCGTATTTATTTATGTAGTTTCGTAAAACCTTTTTCTTTGTAAAAACTGAATCTGTGAGAGTATATACGATATAATATGATTTAAGAAAGGAGCGAAAACTTTCTTAAAGTGATGTTTAAACTATTTTCAAATGTATCTGAACGTCAGTATTTTTTAAAATACTCGAGTCATGATGAATGCTTATTTTCTTCGAATTATTTGTATTGAGTGGACACAATTTCAGCCACTTATTAAATTTTTAAAAGAAATATGGCATTTATTTACGAATTCTGTGGTGAAAATTATGAATATACTCAAAACATCCTAAACATTTTTTCGTACCATAAATTTACAGAGCTAATCTTTATCAAGTATGACTTGTTTGGATTCTACTGAAAGATAGAATCAGAAGAAAACTGTTTTGGATGTTAAAATATCATTCATAATATTTTCAAACATTTGATAAAATCAGATATAACGAGTGTTGGCAAAATAATTTATATCTCAGAATCAAATATTTTTTCAATCTAATTTCGAAAGAATTGTTTAAGATAAAATTTGATAGGTTTATTAAAGATATATAATCCTAACAATCTTCCAAACATCTTGGTTATACAAACTGCATCAAAGATGCTTTAATGAAAGATATCCCAACTTATCCTTCACACTCTGGAGTAGCAAGGAAATTAACCGACATCCAAAATACAATTTCTTACTCCAAACAAAATTAATGAAATGTTGAAATCATGTCCCAAAACTATTTCATTTTCAAAAGGTAAAACCGTTGTTATTTATATCAGTTTCGATCACATATGTAGATTTAACACATAAAGTAGGGAAGAAGGCATCTCTTTATAAACCATAAAAGTTTATATCTTGAAGGTTTAAACTGTGTTTTTATGCTTCATTTATATTCCTTTTATATTTACCTGTTGAGTCCGTCATATCAGTTACAGCCAAATATCTTACGTCATTTCTTGTTCATTTATAAACTTGAATGGAAGACGTTCTATTTCGCATTTATTTGATAAAGTAAATTATTTCCTCGTGTTTGCAATAGGTAAAGTATTGACATTTTCATAAAATTAAAAAGGCTAAAGATTTTTAATTTCCATTTTATTAAAAATACACCAGTTACTTACATCCCTTAAAAAATTATTTCAACCAATAAAATTTGAACGAGACTAATTCGAGTTCATTTATTTTGTAACCTCAACTTTTGATTTTATCCCAAAATGATTCAATATTAGACGTAGGAAAAGTGGTAGCTGATGAAAAAAAATTTACTGATGCATTTTTGCCTAAATAGTAAAAAAGAAATTTACTTGTATGCTCTCATATGATCTGAGTAAAATTCAGCTTCATTCTACACACACCTTAGCGAAGGGAAAGTATTTATCTTTTTCCCAAGTTGGACATATGTTATAACATTAACGTAGCTGCATCAGTGCAATTCAATTCTTTTCTATCTTACATGCTTTTTTAAACTGAATCTTAGCATGTTATCTTGTGAACGATCTTTGGTCAATTTTATCCATTTAAAAAGTTAATGCGTAACGATCCTCGAATTACCCAATAAGGCCTCTACTTTCAGTGAATTCATGCTTTTCAAGAATATGTCACATTCAAGACATTATTTCATTAGTGTTTGATTCTTGTGTGCGCATGGTTTATTTATTTGAATTTTAGGGATTATGTTAAAGTAAATGGTCTTTTCCGTAAAAATTATTTGCATAATTCGAGACATTGAATTCTTGAATTCAAGTAATTACACTTTTAAAGTACAAATATATCTATTTAATTAGTCCTTTTGAAAAATTATACTGTTTTAGAGTTTTACTTAAATAAAATAATTAAAGCTTCAACTCATTAAAATACATTAAAATAGAACAAATTTGCAAAATTAGTGTTTGAAAAACTTGCCACGTATCGTTTTAAATATTTTTGAACCGAAATTAAATATATACGTTTTATAATTTCCAAAGAAGAGTATTCATAAATGTCATGGTTTTATTAAACAAAAGACTAATTATTTTTCTGCAAACATACTAAAAAAGTGAAAATTAATTTTTATAAATGAATATCAAAATATTTTTTTGAAGGTATTTTTTATTTTCATATATTTATTGACTATGAAAGAAAATTTCCTTTTATTCGTAAAAATCAAAATAATACGTGGCGATGATTTGTAAATATAATCGCTGTTAGCATTAATATTCATGGGCTAAATCCATATAATTGGCATTAAATAAATAAACCATTCGACCGCTTCTATCGTGTCAAATCTTTTCCCTTGGTAAGTAAAAAATTCCGCTCAAGTTATCATCTAAACAAAAAATACTTATCACATCCAATAAAATTTAACGTTAGGATAGAAAATCAAAATTAGTTCAGCATGAATCGGTTGATTCGACATAAAATAATAAAAATAGGAAAATTTAGAACAAACTCCACAAAGCGTATGAAAATAAATTTAATGGAATCATTCTTTTTAGATGTAATAATTTTAAACCTTCAACATAGGTTTAAATAGTTTTTAAATTAAACAATCGATTTATAATGACGTGTTTGTGAATGTACCAATCAATAAATTTTTTTTCATATTTAGAGAAAGAAGGACATAGAATGATTCAAAGAATTTATGTCCCATTGGAATCATAAATTTTTATTTCCATTCATTTAAATTAAACTTTGTGGACATACTTTATTTGAGTAGCTTTTTAAGTGATGTGGAAAAATGAGTTAAAATAAATATATCAAAACCATGGAAGCAAAACAACTATGATTTTTATTATCTTTGAAGAAAAATCAGGGTGAAAATTAATATGTCCAAAAAATAGTTTTCATATCTACTTTGATGGGAAAAAACACTTTAACTTTAAAATTTCTAAAAATAAACACTTGTGCTAGCGATCGTCAGAGGAATAATGGTTAAATGGATAGCTTCTAACATATTTTGACAGGGAACAGATAGCAGTTATCCGCATCATGGGTGAAAAGTGAAGATACTAAGCGGCCTTCTTAAAAACTGATACGATAGTTAAGGTTGAGATTTTGGGAGGAGAACGTGATGAGATATTTCGTGGATGAAACTTCCACATACCAAATAAATTTAGTCCATGTCACGAAAAAATATAGGGGGATAAGTCACCAAAACGTAGTCAGAGCAACAACGGCCCAAAACTATAAAATACTTCAGCCTCAATTCAATAAATGTATTTAAAATTTATTCTGTCGACAAATATAACTTCCATACAATTTAATTTACTTTCTGAGATGATGATAATATCAATGGTGAATATTTATATGAAGATTTAAATCAATATGAGTTATTAGAATTAAAGGTTTTTTGGTTAAAGTGGTATACGATTCTTTATATTAACTCGAACATTAATTCTACATAATGATAATAGTCGAAATGTGTTATTTAAATCAATTACTAGAAAGTAAAAAAGTAACATTCCTCAAATTTGAAAATAATGACAGTGAATTTAAAAATTAGATTTTTTGCTAATTATTAATGTTGAAAATTTCCCGGCCAGTCAAAATTAGAAAAATTGATAGATAAGTCAAGACTGACATGGACTAGTAGGTGTACGGCTGTTCGGCGACTTATTTGAGCCATCATAAAATATTTCGAATCAACAATGAGATTTATGTTTAAATGTCAGAGGAACTGAGAGTTGAGCGTAATCCATTAAAATGAAATCTAGCCTGACTAATTAAGTTAGCCCTTAGAAAGAACGAGTAGCACTGGAATTTAAGTGATGGTGGGACTGATGCATTTCGAAACCATAGCTATCAGGATAAAAATGCCTAGAAAACTGGATCTTTGGTGTAGATTACTACATTTAGCTAAATTTGAAATATTTCTACATATATTTGACTTTTTAAGAAGAACCAAAATAATGGTATATTCGTACATGGATGGAACCTTACTTTAAAGATTTAAACCTAAAATATATCTTAATCTCATATTTATTGTGAACAATTTGATTTACCAACAACTAAAAGTAAAAATAATATTTGATGATTATTTTGTTCAATTGTTAAGGGTGCCAAGTCTCAAGTGTAGGTCTTACCATTTATCATAATACGCACAATGAATTTCTAAACATCGTAAGATATCATAAAATTAATAAAAATCAAATTTTGATCAAAAAAATCAGCCATCGTTTAACTGCTCGAAAATATGTAAGTTAACATGATTTAAGAGAAATAAAAAATTCATAGCAAAGTAAAATATCTTTATAATTGAAATATGCAGCCCGTTTTTGTTTTTTCCACAAAACTCAATTAAATTTGATTAATTATTTTTGCGAGTTTATTCGTAAAATCCTAATATATTACGATATAATTTGAAATTTTAATTATTAAGAACAAATAACATAAATTAAGCATTTAACTTGAAAAGAGAAAATGATGTAATCTAATTATAAAATATCTTCACTCAATAAATATTTCATGTAAGTAATGGTGATAAGCCATTCAAAGACAGGAACAATGCCAAAATTAGTATGTTAATCAGCAACCCAAACATTGAATAATTACCTTTGAACATGAATGGTACTTTCAACCTTTGTTAAACAAAATAAATACAACGCTTTTCAAAACGATCATTTGAGAATTGAATTTCAACGAGAAATATCTCAATTTTGAAAAATCATAAAATGGTAGTAGTTGAATTTATATAAACCAGATAAAATTAACCATGAGAAGACAAAATTGAAAAAAATACTTTTAAACAGTTAAAGTCGAAATGTACAACTAAATCGCAGTAACATATTGATTCTCTCTGAAATCTGTCAAATTAAGTAAACTCCTCCCTTGGTCGATTTTAGAGTTTTCGCTTTAATCTAACAGAAAAGTATCAACAAATTGTAAAATGAGTTTTTTCAAAAATATACAAGAACTAGGCTTACATACAAAATTGTTGACAAGTTATTATTGAACAACACAATCAAAATTTATCATCCATAATGGAAAATTTAACAATTTATCATGTTACTTTTTTGTTTTAAAAAATTATATTCCATAAATCTTTAAAATTGAAACAATGGAGCTTTTAAGTCATAACAGCAAAATTAAATTACCAATGATAAAAATTACATTATTTAGTAAATCATCAGATTTAAAACCGTTAAATTAGAAAGTGCATTTTATTATTTTTAGTTAAATCCTTGTTAAAATAAATGTAAAAGATTTAACTTTTATGAAGCTACCATTTTAAATGTAGTTATTTAAAAAAATTAATTGTGGTTAAGCTTGTAAATAGTATCATTTCAACATTTAGTGTGTTGTAAAGATATGAAAATTATCTCAAAAAATTTTGTAAATTTTATTAATTTACATACATCACAAGAATCATGTTTTTTGATAATTTTCCAAAAATGATTAGAATTGAAAACTATTAAAAAATTACAAAAACATCACGATTATACAAATAAAAGTGTTGCCATTATACAAGGATTCCCATAAATAAGCAAGTATTAAAAATTTTCAAACCAAATTTTGGCGAATACACGGAATGAAAGTTGTGAAATAGTTACAAGCTCTCTTGTAAAAAAATAATCAAACAAAATTTTGAAAAAAGTATGCAACTTTCAAAACATCATCGATATTTTTTTCGAATTCCCAAAATTATAATCTCGAAAGTTTTTTTCGATAAAATACAAGTTAAATAGATGAGAGAAACAATAATTGGTTCATTTTAAATGAACTTAACGACTAAACATTATAAATATATTTAAATTTGCATGTATACTTAATTAAAACCTTACTACATCAAAATTTGTTGTAGATTCGAAGATGCAAATCATTAATTGAACAAAAAACAATTAAAAATTAAAATTAAGTTCTCATTGACAGGTATGATATCAAAGCATATATACGATTTTAAAAAAGTGATTTCGGTTCATCTTTAATATTACGGTGCGATATTTAAATAATCTGCTTTTATTTTGATCATAGGTATGTAGATTAAAGGTGTTAAATAACAAACTCTGATGAGTTTATTACGTGTAAAATAATGAACCTTACACTCAGATATTATTTTTACCAGAAAATAAAGCATTATCAAAGTTTTTGTCAACTAAAAAAAGTATTTATCTTTCATTAGTCAATATATATAATGTAGAAATATTTTATTGTAAATTTCTCGTGTGGCGAATTTTATCGATAAGGATTTTAAAAGTAATAAATGTCAATCAAAACATCGTATCCTTCGACTTTATTTTCTTGTAAAAATAAGAAACATATTTATGATGAATAGTTTAAATCTAATTTAATGTGTAGTTTTTGAATCAAACAATTAATTGTAATCAAGAGGAACCAACATGATAAAAAAGAAAGAAAATAAACAAAATCTTCAATAAAATCTTTTCACCATTTACACGTTCTTCGGTAAGAATATAAATCAAAAATTTTCTGAAATATATTTTTAAAATTAAAGTTCGACATTTAATTTGCTTTTTCGATTTTACTTACGAGAACATGGAAGATTCGAAAGACAACCATCCATTTATGATTGCAAGACACCTGTTATAAATGAAATTTAACGAAAGATAAGTGTTCAAAAAATCTATTGCACGTTGAATTCTTCAAGCATTCATTAAATTTGGAACTTATATGATGATATTCACAAGTTTTGCAATCTTAATATCTTGACATAAGTAAAACTAGCCAGGATACGGAAATAAAAACTTTTATTTTAAAATTTAAATGTTTTTTAAATAAATTACAACTTTCAATTATGAAAATATTCATCATAAAATGTAAGAAAATAGACCACTAAACTAAAGCGATATTCGTTTGTTCTGAACTATCACATTCTTATGTTGTACATTTGACCTTAAAATTAAGAATTTAATAAGAGGTTTATGCGTATTTTTATAAAGTAACCATTAGGATATTAAAACGTTTTTAATAATCAAAGGTCGGTTTTTGAGCATACATAGCTTTGAAACATTGGAAATTTCATTGTTTGCCACCCGATTGTTTCGTCGTCGAATTAGAAAATTCTTGGAAAAGTTAAATATTGTCGAAAAAATAAATACCTCAATCGGCGGAAATTCTTTTATCATTTTGGCAACTCGACCATCATGGCCTTGAGTGAATGTCCTAGAATGAAGAAATTGACGCTCTTCAATGTTATGGGCCATTTTTGGAGTAAAATAAACATTTAAATCACCGACGAAGAATGTTTTTCATGAAAATTCATAAATCGATATTTCCGGAAAAATACTTTTTTTAATCGCTTTTCGTATTTACTGTGTAATGTTGAATTTATAATAAGCGTACGATCACAAACCCATTTAAATCCCCTTTACTAATTATTAGATCAATATACTTTTCTTAGAATAAAATAAATTTCTGATACCTAGAAAAATAAACCAAACTTTCAATTCTCATTCTTTAAAAATGATCGAATATCGAAAAATATAATGTTAAATTTGGCGTGGTTATGTAGGGAATATGCAGAAACATTTATTTAACATGTATTCAAACAACGGAGATCACCAAGAATAATTTTGCCGAACAGAATATTTTATGTGGGCAGGATAAGTACAAGCATAATATAACTTATGTTAACATAATAATAAACATCAGCTTGTTAATATGAACTCGAGAATATAAAAAATACATGCTTTAATTCCATTAATAAAAATTAATTAACCATGAATAAAATATTCCATGCAAGCTAATAAATAAAAATCCTCATTTGAGAGAATTAGAAATAGTTGAAGAAACCAAAATTTTTCAAAGAAAAGTGAAAAAAACGATCTAACACGAGAAGGTTAAAATGGGATTATTAACAAAAATTCAGCTCTACGTGGGTGTTTACATTCAAATGTGAAATATAATTAGCAGTCATACTTTGAAGATATAAAGCTTTTAAAATGGACTGTAAAATTAAATTCCATAATATTTGTGATACGACATGTATGTTAGCAATTGAAACCGTTTTTTTAAATCTTCATGTCTTAAATTGAGATTTTTACAATATCTTCTTCAATAAAAAATATGATTTTTCTTCAAAGCCCGTATATTTTAGATTTTATGTATATATTCATAATTTTTATGAATATATAAAGCTTCATCAATCTTCCAAATTATTTAATCTATAAATTTGTATTTCAACTATCAATTTTTAAAGGAGGAACATCAAATGTTGAAATTGTTTTCGTTAAACATCTCACAGGCTGGCTATATTAACTTTTTGTTTAAAATTTAAATTTCAAGATTAATTTTTAACCATCGTTTATCACATAATAAATGTGATATGATTTTATTCATTCCATCAAAATCAAAAAACGATGATAAATATTCACCTCAAAATATTGATTTCAGAAAATAATAAAAATTATTTATCATTTCATAAATACTACGAATTGCATGAGCATTAACGTATTTGTGTAACTTGCCAAATTGGATTTATAAAACAGCCAGTTTTTTATAAGCCTCACAGTTCACATTTATATGGGGCATAGAAGCCTAATATTCTCGAATCCTGGATATATTTAAGACCATAATGTAATAAGTTTGTATGTTAACTTTAATTTCTGGCCTTAATATATCACAAATATGTGTAAATTTTTCTCTAGAAAAGTATAAAATTTATTCAAAATACACTTCTTTAAAACGTTTAAAAACTTTGATTTTTGTGATATTTTAATTTCCATTGAAACCTTTCTTCACGTATTTCAATATTTCTCAACAAAAATACGATCGGGTAGTTGGTTCCGAAAAACAAAACAACTTTTAAATAATTAAAATGGTGTCAAACTTTATCTAAAGAAATATAGAAATAAAAAAGACCTTAAAATATCATATCAAAATTTATCTTAAGTTTTTGAGGTATTTATTCATCAAAACAGGTACTATTTGAGGAAAGAATCCTTCGCGATAATAGCTGAGATTAGGTCAAGTGGATTCTTGGCGATGCATTGATCAGATAGTTGTTACATATCTTTACAGCGTAAAATAATCACATTATTTTGCTTATCTGAAAATAAGCAAAATGCGTAATTTCGTTTTGATTTGGAGAACAAAAGGATTAAGCCTCTTTTTGAGATAATGGCACTACTTTTATGAAACAATCAAACTGTCTAATCATTTTCAACTTTTAAGAGAAATTGAAGTCACTTTGGCATTTTAAGTTAACTCAATCACTTAAAATAAATTTTGAAAAACTTATAATATTGTGGGTTGGGAATTCGTGAATACAGTAAATACTTTGCCAAAATAAGTAGAACGATAGAATTAAATTTGCAGAATGCCAAACATGAATATTAGTAAATAGCTCAATGGTATGGAAAGAAGACGTTTATTATTTCATTTAGAATAATACGATGATTATTTTGTATAACTTTAAACAAATAGAAATCAAGTTTACAAAAATTCATGATTCTAGTCTTTTCGACATTAAAAATCCACACTTCACAAAATAACGAAATAGAACATTCTATCTCATCTGTGTCACCCCTTTCATCATAATTTTGAGAAGCTTTAAGAAATTACACAAGTATTTTTAATCTATAATTACTTCTACTTGTCTCATGTTAGCTTAATTGTTACACTATTTAAGGGTCAATTACATTTTGGTTTATACTTTTCCCGAAATATTCGTTCGTGGAACTTTCAGTACGGTGAACATATCAGTTAAGGTTGTAGTTTTTATTAAAGTTAAACTATTTTTGGTAAAATTTTATATTATTAAAAATAACTCAAATAAATAGTCCTATTATTTTATATATTATTAAAAATACCACCGTTATCACTGATTTCTTTGAACGTATAAACCTCATAAATACTCCAGTTAAAGGAATCGGTAACGCAACTACTTTTTTGAGATTATCTTGACAAGGATTTTCTGTTGACCTTTTGACAGTAAATATCGCAAATTGTTTTAAGCTTTTGATCAATCATGTGTTTAATTTACATCGCATAATGGACGTGCTGGACGCTATACAATAAGCTCTCATTACGTCTTACAATCTACAGAAAATATAAGTTGTATTTGAGGTGGAGTTAAATGATATATAAATTTTTCATATCAAAAGAAACCATTCCTTTAGGATTAATGGATAACTCATATTTTGTTCCACAATTTATCTTAAATCTCCCACGCTAACTGGTAGTGTTTCAAACACATAATCACATATCATCTTTCAAACAATTTATTCTTTATAATTAAGAATCAACATATAATTTAGAGCGTTTACATCGAGTTCTTTGAATCATAGATAATCTCTCAAAGTTATCGCATGTTTTCGGATAAATTTATGTGATTATCCATCTTAATAGATGCATCCAATTACAAAAACAATAAAAAATTATCATTTTTAACAGATTGAATTTCTCTTATAATTCTTGCCATTTCATACAAGTTAACATTTTTGCTGGTGTCATTTATAATATTTTTGAGTACACTTTTGATATCCATGTTATTTTTGCTTCATTGGCATTTTAAATTATACACAGCTTCAAAGTATAAGGATAATAAATTACTGAAATGAATGTACATTAATTTAAAATAAAGGTGGAAAAAGTTTCGAAACATGATTTTACGCTCAAACATAATTATATCGCAAAAGCCAAAAATTCCAGCCTACGTAACATTCAAATTATTGCCGCGCGTGCGCTATTTTATATGGTTATTTGTCGATATTGAATTTATCATAATGTTAATTAAAACAGGAATTTTTGTCGTTTAAATTTATATAGAAGTATATTGAGGTAAATAGATTCGGTGAATAGCTTATTATTGGCCTATTCTTTCATAGATTCACAAAAAATAAGTCTGACCTTAACACGAATTCTCTACTCTTATGTTTGAATAGAGACGATATTTATTTTACTTTGACCCTTCTTTTTTAAAAATCAATATTTTTCGAATAAATACGATCGTGATTAATCATGCTTTATTCTGGAATATCTTGAATGTCCTTACTTTTATAAACATGATCGTTACATTCAATTACCATTAACGCCAGTTCGAAAAACGGTTCATACTTGTTTGATCAAACTAGTCTTCCATTAAATAAATATGTGCGACCTTAAATTTTATTAAACTTGTTTTTAAAAAACCAACTCGCACGATTTTTATTGTTTTCTATTCAAGCCAACATTTGCAAGAAGATTACGAATATATTTTGAACTTTAATCGATTTTTAGTTTGTATGATCTGGTTGTGTACGATATATCAGTTTATGTTATGATTTTCTTCCAATTGCAGGTTGACCTGAACAAAAGTTGGTATATAATTGTTTTTACGCCATATTGCGAAAAACACTTGATTAAGCTAGGTGAAAACGATTTTTTGGTATGATTTTTCATAGTGTCCAAGCATATCCTTTTTTCTGTTTTTTGTTTAAATATCAATTGACTGAAAGATGAAATCAGGTTTTAATGGATTTGGTGATTACAAGTGTTTTAAGTATGGTTTGAATTAATGTTATATGGATAGTTTTCGTCTCCACGATATTTTGATGCTGTCTATGAAGTTGGACTGGGGTAATGCCTATCTCCGTTCTGTAAAGATATAAATAAAAATATTGATTTACTTTTTCCAGTCAACGGCCAGCAGTAAAGATATTATGATGATACAGATTTGGCAAAATTTAAATTCTTGTTCTTCGTGATATTTATAGTGTCTAATCAGGGTAAATAATTATAATGTTTGATGACTTTGTATGATTTTCATTCTCATATTCAATTTCTAGCATCATAATGCGTTTAGGTACAAAGAGCTATCTTGATGATGGCATCAAATGTTTTTCTGATATATGAATTAGAAAGTGAGTTAGAGTCCAATTTATCGAAGAGGGATCTATTTAAATTTAGTCGAAATTACTGAGGGTAGAGAGTGGGAGGATATTTAACAGCATATTTTCTTAAAGATTTTTATTTTTCAGACTCGATAGATTCGATTTGCTAGTCTTTATGTTTTTGCCCATTTTAAATTTATGCCATGTATAACTTTGAGTCATTTATATTATTTGTTCGTAATATGCATTTTAGTTGGTATTTTAGGAAGACAACCATCGTGACAAGCTTTTGAATAGATTTTTTATAAACCTGGAAAATATTTAGTTTTGAAGTCGTACTCTACATCATCCAAAATCCATCTTTCACATCGTCAAGATATGATTTTAAAGGATCTCATACTGATCACCACTAGATCGTGGTATGTAAAGACACAAATCTGCTTCTATTCAGATAATATCTGAATTTTTGACTGGACCATACAACATTTACGCTGCTCTATACTATTTTAAATATATTTTTCTGATGATGAAAGTATCCTTAAAAATGTGCTCTTGGCTTGTAGAAATTATATGTACTGTGAAAATGCCCTCTCATATAGGCTTGTAGTAAGCATAGCCGTGGATTTAATATTATTTTCAAATCTCAAAATAGTTCAGAGAAAGGATTTATCATAATATATTTTTCAGATGAATAGAATCTTTTTAGAAAGATTTAACAAAAAAATTAAATTACTTAACTCATATATCTATCTATCATGGATTGTGAGGTTAGAAACGTGTTTTCGTAAATTTAGGTTAAAAAGAGGAAGATCAATAGAAACGACTTGGTGACTTATGTATTTAAGATTTTTCAATTTGGTAAGATGCTTTAATGGGATTTACTCGTGTTCTATGTTTTTCAACGAAAAAAGGAAAAACTAAAAAATTTATTTCTTATAATAAAAACACGCATTTGAATTCCTTTATTTTCCGATTGATATTTTATATTATTTTCCATAATTTCTTAGAGATGCTAAATGACGTATAGTATATTTTCGGAAAATATGATAACGTCGTCGGTTTTAACAGAATCTTCTTTATTTTGACTAATAATCGAGTCGATTAAGCGTTATAATGCATAAGAGCGTTAGAAAGGGTGAATGAGTAGACTTGGAATTAAATGACCCCGTTCGTGTGCTTGTGTAAAAGTTGGTGCTTTTTACTTCTGGAGTTTCATGAACATGGTCAGAATCCTCTTTTGAAGTCAATTAGTATGTATATAAGCTCAGAGAATTCCAATGAGTCATCAATGAGAGTGAATGGATAACGATCTCTCAAAGTGAAAGAGTTTAATCCCTGAAAATCAATACATAGCCTCTATATCTGAAGTCCTAATTTTTTACAACAGTTGATGGTGAGAAACATGACTTTGTGCTTGGAGAAATTATTTTATAATTCATCACTTCGTCGGTCAAGCCTCCATTTTTCTTTTTTTTGTGAAAATTTTTGAATGCATTGAGTTTGATTGATTTAAAAATTAATCGAAAACAAAATTATAAGAAAAACTGAATTTATTTTTTTGGCAAATGCTTTCTGTACGCCACTTTTCTCCACGTAATTTGCAGCTTAACGAACCTTTGGAATCTACACAATTGTAATCTGTAGATCAACATGCCATACAGGACGTATTCGTTCCATTCGGTGTTGATTCGGCAAATATGGTGGTTTGTTTTGTTTATTATCGATACTTTACAGTCTCGAAATTACATATTTTGTAGAATTAATTACCGACATTGAACCTAAACCCTTCTAAGCTTCATTTCGGCTCTCTTAGGCTGATGACATTTCTATCATAGTTTAAAATGATGAAATAATAATTCTCGTATTCATGTTTTTATCGTCCAGAAGAGCGGATTAATTATCCGATGGTTCAGATGCATAACAGATATAATAAAAATAGAATGATATCTTTTTCAAATTTTTCTCGATAAATTTATTTTTTGTCAGATTCTTTTCCGATATTAGTTGGATTCTTGACAAATTCTACGATCATGCTTAAAATGAAATTTAACTTATATCAAAATACTAATATTGATGAGGTTAACCTCATTTTAACATTTAATAAACATCCTCGATTCTGCTTTGGTTCAACAGACAATACACTGAGTTGATCAGATGCGATAAATGAAACGAATTTGTCCACTCCCAAAATAAGAAAACACAAAAATAGACTTCCTTTACGTTGTTGAAATTTCACACGACTTGGGTATCAGAAAAAAATATTTTTTATATGTTGAAGGTTAGCGATCGAAAAAATATATTTATGTAAATTCCTCGGAAACACTCGGAATAGACCGTATTTGTTACATCCCGAAAGTAATGCCTGTTTCGTAACTCAAGTGTTCGATAATTTTTTATCATTTACAAGAGCACATTCCATCGTGATTTTTTCAATATTTTTAGCAATGCCTAAGAAATGTACACAAATTCGTTTGTATAAGACGAAAGATAAACCCTTAAAATGAAAATCCTTCTGTACCGCTTAATTTACTTGAAATAATTTCAGCAATTTAAATATTCAGCTAAGTCGGGGTTGCAGAAAATTTTGAATTATAACAGATCATAGAAGGTTTTTACATTTTAAAATAATGAAATTATGCTGGTAGACAACTGCGACAACCGATGAACCTTATCACAGTTGATGATTTTATAATGTTTAACCTTTGTGGTTTCAAACAATTCCACAGTGACGTTAGATAAAGAACGATTTACTCGAGGTACTATCCCATATATGTCTTCATTGAATTTGTTAAGAACACAAAAAATATTCGTGATATAAAAAGTCTTTACCATGGTGTTAGTTCAAAGCACCAAGAGGTGAGGTTACGAGCTTTAACAACTTAAAAATAAATTTCATTTACCTAACTCGAGTCTCGCATTGAAAGTAAAAGTTTGGCATTTGATCACGCACCTTTCTCTGGTTACGCGTGAGATTATTCTAACTTTCACATTCTACGTTTGGAGATCTGTAAAGGGAAGAATATTAGCCATCCACGATTGCTCTAAAAACTTTACTTCTAAGATTCGGGCAAAAATTTTAACTGCTATTAGAATTAATTGTCTATTTATCGAAAATTTCGTGATTATTTAGAGTAGACCCCAAATAGTTCACAGTGACCTTTGGAACTAATTAGGCTTTCAGTTTGTCAAACTTATTTATTTTCAAGTTAGAAATTTCGAAAGAATTACCCAGACTCTTCGCCTCCTATTCTGACGAGATGGCGGTGTAATTTAATCTAACGGTTGTAAATATTACAAGTTTGCCAAAATTTCTGCATTTCGACACAATTGAATTCTTTAAGATCTATTTTCAGAAATTGTCTATGACATCATGAAACACGTAATGTTGAATGTTTTGAAAGTTGTAATTGAATATCAAAAAGGGCGCACGTCTCATTATGGTACATAAGCTAAAACTCATCATCAATTACGGTGATTTCGCTTTATTCGTTCAACCTAGATGATGGTGATTTTGAAAAAAATAAGCTTAAGAACCGATGAAAAGGCCATTTTAAAATTTTGAACCGGGTCGCCGCCGCCTGTTGAAATTAATTTTTACGAATAAAATAATTATGTCATGAAAACCTATCACATTGACCCCTTCATAAGAGTCAAAAGAGATAACAAATATAACACGAAAAAAACTAATTACTCCGCAGTTAATTCGAATTATAATCAAAGTAAAAATTTTCAATATTTAAATCAGATTATAATGATAAAAATATAGCGTAAGCACTAAAGCGAACACTATAAAACTAATATTCGTGCCCTGGTTGTTTCTTCGTTCATTTTATTGTCTCATATGCCTTAATAACAACTGAATATTAGTTTTACATTAAATGCAAAAATATGATGAAAGAGTAAAGCGTTAATTGCTTAAAATAATACACGATCAGTAAATTTACCCCCGACACAACTTAATTTTAGATATTTTCAAAATTATAAAATTTAAAATGTACTGTTTTCACAATTAATTTCAAGAAGTATGACGTAAAACATTAATATTCATCTCTCTTCATCTGAGGGGCCAGGTGAGCTTTCGAGAGGAGGCTAACGTCTAGGGGAGCTTCTTTAAATTTTGCTACGACGTGCGGAGAATGTTCCTTCTCAGTCTAAATGATGCAAGAAGAGACGTTTCTTCACAAAGAACCCACACCTCAAGGTAAGGTTTCTCAATTGAACGGAGGAAAGGGCGAAGGAAAGTCTCCCACGACCCGATTGCTGCTACATTCACCACGAAACGATTCTGAAGTGGCGTATAGCGCTAAAAGGCGTATTAAGAATGAGTGTACTTGCATATAAACTTTCTTATTAAGAAGCTCTGATAGATTTATCTCATCCTTGATCAACAAAAATATTTTATTTATCGTGAAAAACGCATGCTAATTTTTTACATTTTACAATAACTGAGTAGGAATCCGAGATCGAAAAGGCGGCCAACCAGAAAATCTTTATCATCGTCAAAAATTGTACTTTGTGGCATTGAACGATGTGTAAAATAAGTTAAAAATACTTTGTACATCAGTTCAAGCAATATTCATTGAGCTTTGAAGAGTTTGCTAATTAAGAACTACCTCAAAAATGTACCAGAGTTAAACGCAAAATCAGAAAAATATGAACCTGCATAAATCTCAATAATTCTTCTTTACCTTAAAAACGTAAAAATGATAAGACTGTCTTGATGTTTAATGTTGATTCAAAATAAAGTAATATAAAATTAAATTTATTGAAACATGTAGAAATTTGCCCTCTTGGATAAAGATAACTTTACCAATATATACTGTTTATTGATAACACGAAGAAACCTGAAGTTTTAATTCTACGTTGTTTCATGTTTTTGAGGAGATGAAAATGGCGATTAACTTAATTTACCAAACACACGTTATTCTATTAATATCTATATCGTCGCCATTGAACTTAAAATATTAAAGCTGACGATCTAAATTTATTTTGATTGATTTTATTAAGATTCTCTTTAAATAGAGTAAAAGCATTAAAAATTAAACGCAAAACTCCCCACGAGAACATAATCAATCACTTTAAAATTTGAATTCTGCAGTCCATTTCTAAAAGTGCGCACGCCCTAAAAATTTTTGGCTTCGTTTTGCTTTTTATTCGTAATTTTTGGTAGTGTTTTGAGAAATAAAAAATACCAAGACACGTTATACTTTCGCCACGCGCTTGCGTGAACACGGCGGTTTTTTACAATGGGTAACTGCTTTAATTAAATTTTAGCAAAACCAAGAGGATTATTGACTGCAAGGAAGTTAAAGAGAATAAGAAGGGAGCAAAGGTGGCACGATAAAAGTTTCAAGAAGTCTCATCTTACAACAAAATACAAATGTAATCCTTTCGGGGTGCTTCGCATGCCAAAGGAATAGTTGTCGAGAAAGTCGGGATTGAAGCCAAACAGCCTAACTCAGCTATCAGAAAGTGTGTCAGAGTTCAGCTCATCAAAAACGGTAAAAAAATTACTGCTTTTGTTCCGAATGACGGTTGCTTGAATTTTATCGAAGAGAATGACGAGGTTCTCGTTTCTGGATTTGGTCGTTCAGGGCACGCAGTTGGAGATATCCCTGGAGTTCGTTTCAAAGTCGTTAAAGTGGGCAAAGTTTCGCTTAAGGCTCTGTTTACTGGAAAGAAAGAAAGACCAAGAGCATAAACGCTACAATTAAAAATATGTAGTTTTCGTAAAAATTTTACAAATATAATTTTTACATTTAATATCTCAATTTTTTAATTCATCACGTAAAAGATTAAGTCTATAATACTTATTGGCTTTAGATTGTCAATATTCACTTTTGTAGTTTTCAAAGTTCTTTGTCGTGCCTTTATTGTCTTATTTAATTTTTTGATGCGAAAAATATCTAAAACTGCTTTATTTTGTTAATGCAAAGCAAAATTTTTAATCTGTGGAAGCTCGGTCATTAAACTGCAGAGGTGCAAGTATTTACGACTAAAGCTATATTGAGCATTCACACAAGTTTTCGTTGAATTTATATTTTGTAACGTAAATTTTAAATAACTCCGTTAACGCGTATTTTTAGGTAAAATATAATTTTATGTTAGTTTGTTATATCTGTTTATGCACGTTTTCTACTTGAGCGAAAAATCATTCATTAGTTAACTTGATTTTCCCCCAGCCTATGTATAACAAACAAAATTTATATTTAATTTCATTTTATTTTAAAAATATGTTTAATTGTGGATTTATTATCATTGTTACATAAAGCTGACAACGTGACAACGCAACTTAGTAAACTGGTATCCTTCAATAAAATCAAGTTATAAAAATTACTAAATTTCCATTTGTAAAGAACAAAATAGGCCACTTAAAGTTGTAAAGACATTAATCTGTGTGCGACAAATCATAGAGTAATCTTTGAAGTTATTTATCTTTAAACAGAAATTGGTGAGAGTTACCTTAGATCTGTTTTAAATTAACTATACCTATCCTCAAGAAAGGGAAAATAGTGATTTTTTATGCTGACAAAAAATTCAAGCAGAGATATAACTTACGTTGTTTTCGCACGCGCACTAGAGTTTGCGTAGTTTATTAAAATTTGCTCAACCTTTATTTTCTTATTACTTTAATGGTAATTTTTTCGAAATATTTTAAGTTAACAATCAAAATGAGAAATTTGTACAATTTTTGGTTATATCAGTGACGCTTGCTGGTCTGATTGAATCAACGTAACCAAACCTTTTACGTGACTGTTTTTTGGTAATTTAGTCTCTTTGTATTTAAGTTAAACCCTTGACTCTAGCCACCCTTGTTATTTCAAACTTAATAAATTTCACGATTGTATTTTCACAGATTCATTTTTGTGGATAATTTTTGAAATTAATATCTAACGCGCACGCCTATACCTCCTTGAAAACGCTTATATTTACTTTTAAGTCGGTGGACCAGCCAAGATATATTATGGATGCTCTTTGATAAAGTTGACGTACTTTGGGTAGAATTAAAAAATAATCTTCATAATTGGTTAATTCATTGAAAGTTTCACTTTAAAAGTGTAAATATGGGGAAAAAGTTGAAATAAAAATGATTGAGAAAGCTAGAGAGAAACGACTCAGGAAACGCGTCAAATTTTATAAAGAATTTACCAATACTTAACGAAAGCTTGACGTTCAGTCATTTCACACGACATTTATCGTCATTTCATAGTTGTTACTTGTTGAGATTAAATTTTTAATATTTTGCCTAAGATTGATTGATGCGCTTCTATTGAGCCACCTCGTTAAAAGATAATGAAAGTTTTGTTGGTTGGGTTATGATTTCCGCAAGTTTTAGAGGAAAACATAGGTCTTTATTCCCACAATTCCTCGCCTATTTTTTCATCAAATAATTTTGAATCTTTCCATTTACGTATCTGAACACACAAATACTTTGAAAATATATTATTTTCACCTATCATTAGTAAAAAGATATTTGAATTCCAATCTTAGATTATTTGAAGATTCATACATATGGCAAGAATAAAAACGTTCGACTCATTTAAGCATGACAAAATGTGTAGAAAGTGCTATTCGTTATCGAAGTTTAACAAAACTAAATTTTTAGATTCTTTAGATCCACAACTAATTTAGTATCGTTTCAACGTTAGCCAAAAAATTTTACCTGTTCTATCGATTTAAAACTCGCCCTAACTATCTACAGTTTTAAGTTCTGAGCTGATTTCCAACGCTTATCTCTGTAAAATTTATTTTATACTTCGATGTAAAAATATTTGAGAATTATTAAAAATTAAAAACAAAAAAGCGAAATAATATTTTAAATTAAGATGCTTCACGTTGTTTTTAATAACTTGTGATAATTCTGCTGTACGTTTAATAAAATAAAGTGCGACAAGTCAATTAATGAACAAAAATAAAGGTTTTTAAATGTAAAATCCTTAAAATATAAACATTTACAATTTGATATTATTCGATTGATTTGATTCGATTTTCTGATGTTTAAAAAACAAAAATGTAAAATATTCGTTTTTGCATCTTGATGAAAAACAATAAGAGGAATGTTCACCACCGAAATATCCCAATATTTTAAGAACACCAAATAATTAATTATGTTCTATATTCTTGAAAAATAACTTTCAAAAATATTAAAATTTTCCTGCCTTCTTCAAACACTTCTAAACTTGTTTGGATTTTAGTAATTCATAATATAACGATGGTAGTATTTTTTATTTTGAGAAAGCCTATTAAGCATGCTCTAAAATATTGATATTGAAAAGATTTTGAAAACCGCCAACAAACATTTTTGTAATTTTAACACTTTTTTAAATTAACATCACAAATATATTGATACAAAGTCATATATCTTCTACAGAAGGAATACAACGATAAAATATCATCAAAGATGCCTTAGATTGACGGAAAGTAAAATATTGATAAATTTTTGATAAAAACGTAAAAGTCACATACTGATCCACATAAAAATTGATACAGCATAAGTTTATAGTTCATAACATCGCAAGAGACACATCGAAATAAGTTATAGAAAATCAAATTAACGTGAAAATAGTTATTTTACAACATTAGCCAATGAGAAATTTTATACATATCAAAATTTATCTAAAAAAGAGTTTTGGAGTAGTTCTAAAACACAACACTTTTTAAAGATATAAACTTAGCTAATACCAACAGTAAAAAAGGAATTATTGAAGATAAACAAAACATCAGTCCGAATCTTTCTACATTATTTCAAAATTTTAGTTTGCGAATAATTAAGGACCAAACCAAACGCTTCATGGCGACGGGAAAATTCGAAAGCTCAATATTTTTAATTGTAAAAATAACAAAATACCGTTAAATAAAAATGCAAACGATATATTTATTCCAAATATGAATTAAAATAAATTCATTTATGTGTAAATTTAAGCAGACTTTTTCTTCACCACACCAACAGCATTTCCTCTCCTTCCAGTTGTCTTGGTATGCTGACCACGTACGCGCAATCTTAAATAAGAAACTTCTTCCTACCCCCAGTAATGCCTGAGACCTCTGTGCGCTTTGATCTTTTTGAGTCGAACAATATCCTCACGAAGTTTAGTGTCAAGAGCATTTGACACGACCAAGGTATTTGTTCCCTCGCGCGGATCATTCTGTCTGTTCAGCATCCAATTTGGAATTTGAAATTCTGACGGGTTTGAGATAATCTTGTGAATTTTGGTGATTTCTTTTTCGGTAAGTTCACCACCTCGTTTATTCTTATCAACGCCAGCCTTTTTAAGAATCAAGTCAGCGATTCTAGGACCTATTCCCTGGACGTTAAAACATAAAAACTTTTATTTTTCTGATTGAATACAAAACCTTTTGGTTACCGTCAAGGTTTGAGTTAAAAACACGAAGGACATATTGAAAATCTTTTTTTAATATCAGAGCCTATAATAAAATAAACAAAATCACCATTGTAGCAACGATTTTAATGGTAGTGCGAAGCGACACGAATCAATGCGAACCACGTTATGATTCATCTGATATTCACGTTTTTTAAAATAGTTAGGCCGTTGATTTGAATTTTGAATTAACTTTAGGTTTTGTGGTCATTTTTATAACGCTTGCGCGTGTTTAATGTCTCTATTTTCGTGAAGCTTTATCTCCTCTTCTGAGCATTATTAGCTTGGCATCTGACAGATGCCTGAACAGATGTTCATGAAATTAATAAAAATTTTATCTTTAAATCATTTGTTATTTTCTTTTTGTAACTAAGATTTTAAATGGTTAAAAAGTTAATATATAACATTCTAAGAATAGACTGCGGTGCATTTTCTCACGAAACAAGGCGTTTGATTGTGAAAACCTATTTTGAAACAGTTTTAGGTATTGAAGTATATATATAATGAAAGCAGAGTTATTTTTCTCTTCATCTCAGGACCTTGTTGTATTAAACCATCTGGTATTATTCTGGATTATATTGACGTTATGTATGACTAAAATGAGTAATATTAATATATTTTCGTCAATTTTTTTGTCATTTTCACATTTTTAGCCCAAACTGTTAGCAAAAACTCTGCCTCTCTGCTTCGTGATTTACTTTGAACAATCAACGATCCATCAACATAATCTCGACTAACGAGACTTTGAATGTCATAACCTACAACGTGGCAGAGAAAAGAAATATAGGCACATTTCTCTTATGATTTGTTAATGTCTCAGAGATCAAGAAAGAATTGAGTTTATAAACATTGTTTGAGAACACCTGCAACGATGAGTCAACATTTAATTTATCTTTGTGTTCAAACGCACTTTAAGAAATGAATAAGCTTGTCTGATTTCTCGTATAAATATACACAACAGTAGATGGACATGAGTGGGGTTATTTTACATCTCGATTAAACTCAGCATGTGATCGACCGTTCTTTCATTCATTCCCATATAACATACACATCAACCGATTTCAATATATTTGTTCCTTATTAATGATAATACAAAAAAATGTCTCATGAAGCTTATGTTGGAAATAAAAATAGCTATTTTTACATAAATTCTAATATCACAGTAAATGCAGAAACCATAACTTTCCTCGTGTAATTTTAACCCTTATATGAAGCATACGTTTTGCGGTATTTTTTGATGGTAGTAAATAAGTCAGTTCAATGAAACAAAAAAACATCGAACGTTAACGGGTTTATACGAATGAATAATGTCCGAAATGCTTTTCAGTCTGAATAAAATTAAGCTGATGTTATATTTTTTTCTTTCTAATCACATCCTCTATTTAAAAAATAAAGAAAAGACTAGCCAAATTAAGATTTAGTTTAAGTTAAATTTCAACAAAGTTATTGGTGTTCCTTTCGATTTGAATTCACGGGTAAGATTTAAAGCCACTCCATATTTTGAAAATGCTTCAAGTTGTATTTAATTATAATTTTCTATGAGGTTTTGTTTATTTTTGAATAAGATCAAACTTATGGAATTTACGGTGAAGTAGATAAATTTTAAGTTACTTATGAAAATCATCATTCTTATGTGCTGACCATTTATCCCTGAAATCGTGGTAAAAAGAAAGGAACTTTGTGAAAATTTAATTTTCATAATTGATAATTTAGAGGTTTCCTCGTAACAAATTTACCTTATTTTCATTAAATATCGAAATTATTATATTCAAAATGCGCCAAATATCTTTCATGTTAAATGATTCAACTAACTTTTACGCGTGTGAGATTATCTCGAAAATCATATCAAAGTGAATTTATCCTCATAAAGTTCTCTGTAAATGATATATTTCGAACACTTGTGCTCATCCATAAATTTATATCTAAAATAGCACGATGCTTGGCTATATATTATATAGGAACATCACAATTTTAATGCAGTGAAATATTAATGAGTAAGAGAAATGTTTGGCTGATATATTGTAAATTTTTTTGAAATAGCTAAATTTCCATGTAATTTGTGGTTTCATGATGTAAAGTAATTCGTTTAATTATCTAATTAAATTCACGAGAAGAGCCGTTTAATGGAATCATTAACTTAATAAGACACATGAATTGATTACCAGGCGCGCATTTTGTCCTTTCACTCTTAAAAACCTGTATTATGTCAAAACATGACGCATCATGTTTTAAAATTGATTTTAAAAATTATTAAATCATTAAAAGATATGTCAAATAATACATTAATAACTTGTGATATATTTCAAAATAGGATGAATTCATAAACTACACCAAATTATGGTTTTTGTTGTATTTTATTTGGAATTTTTGATTCAAGTATTGGTGGATAAACCAGAATTTCAAAAACCGCTACTTCAATTGATACATTTGTAATATTTGGCGATTTTGTAATTATACGCGCATGTGTGTATGTGAGGAAATATTTATTTGATCAACCGACAAAGTTTGATGTCCACATTAGAGTCTACCTTCACAGTATGTTAAAAAACCTGATGTTAATAAAATTTTATGTCATCTAAGTACCGAATGAAAAGGAAAAAGGTTCGTGCAAAAACGGAAGAATATTCCTAATACATATTCTAGTTAATATCTTCTTATTTTTAAAATTTTATAGCAGGTTCATAAACAAAAAATGAACATATGATATAAAGCGTAGAGATATTTTCAGTATCTGGTCAACTTTCTCAGGTTTCATTAAATTTTCATGTATAATAAAATTAAAAGCGACAATATAATAACCTATAAACATAGAACCAAGACTTCATTCTAAAAATCATAGACAAAAGAAGGATGCTACCAATAAAATTCTTAAAGGATACTCGATATCTTTTTGATATACCAAAGTTATAGAAAATTCAGTTACTTTTTATTTTCTCAGATACAATAGCAACAGATATCGACCATTAAAAATCAATATGTAAGATTCAGATCACATAGACCTAATCCCCACCTAACTATTCTCATAGATGACAATAGTTAACGTGGTGAAAATCATATTGATTACAAAATTATGTCCACCAAAAAATGAGATATTTTGATATTTCTGCTTTTACAAAAATTACTGCTGAAAGAAGATAAATCTCTTTCTGTCACACGCACAAGGAAAAGATTGCATCATTATGAATTGAATTTTAGAAACTTACGTATGTCTCAATTAAAAATGAAGGAAATTGAATTTTGTACGTTTTAAGGTAAACGGATGGACTTTGAACAGATTAATGAAGTGGATGTTCACATCACTTTAGGTTTTGTCACTTGAACCATGATATCAATCTGAGATTTCCCAATTTTCACATTTCCTTTGTTTGAAAAGGGGGCCACCAGGGAAGCCTCCCATGTAAACAGAGTTTTCTCATCGATTGTGACAAATTACATTGGTCAACCATTTGAATTCTTAAAGATAAAATATGAGCTAAGATTAGTATTAAAGTAACCCAAGCAATGGTTGGCCTAATCGCGGAGGATAACGTTTGAGTTTAATTGAGTGAAACTCTCGTGTTATATAAAAGCCAGAATTATCTGAGAAAATTTTCCTCGAAAAGGTGAGTTGTTAATGGCCAAAAACTAAGAAAGCAGATCTTCCCTGGAGATATTAAGTTCAAGCTTGTCAATAAATTAAAATACTCAACCAGTTTAACTCATCTTACTCTCTAAAAAAGAGTACAGTCACAAGTAAAGGGACAGGCCGCTAACCGTCACGACGTTCCACCTACTTGGCTAGTTAAGTTGTAAATCCTTAAAATCTCAGAAAGTGGGCCAAAATGAATTGAAGAGCTACAAGAGCCGATAAAACTGACAATTTCATATGAAACATTACACTTTTAGAAATATCAGATCTAATATTAAAATTGGAAAAGTTTTAAATTTATTCATTGATATTTACTTGATTATCATTGTTGAGAAAAAAAATAAACGCCTGATAACCTTACTAGGAAGTTGAATTTATCGAGTTTTTAATTTATTTATTTTAAGAATATAATATGGGCAAAAATTTTAATTTGATGACATTGTCAAAGAAATTTTTTTGATATATCACAAAAAAGGTAAACCTATCATTGGATATTTAAAATAGCAGCAACAAAATATCAAAAAATAATTCCAACCAATTGAACTAAAAACACGAACAAATTTCATTTTAACTTTGATGGCCAATCACTAAATATTCCATTCGAGGTATAGTAAAAAACAACGTATGAAGATGAAAATATCATAAAAAGATTAAATATTAACTCAAATGTCATTTCTAGAAATTTTTATCTGATTCCCTTACTTGTTTTGAATGTAAGAAAATTATCAAAAGTTAAACTGAAGTTCAAATAGTAGGAATTAATGTATTACATAAAAAATATTTAATACTCTTTGGATGTGATGTTGTCGGATTGTTGAAACTAATTTTCTCAATGAAATAACTTTCGTCTTTTAAGTTTTTTATTGCTTGCTAATTTCTATAACTTTTGCCCTGTTTTAAAACGAGAAATCTCCCTTTTCGAAGAATAATCATTAGATTATATGAAATTACAAGTTTTTAGTAAAAGCCTGAAAATTTACGAGTAAACTTTATATGCATAATAAAATAGACCTGATTTGGAAATCTTCTTAATTTTTTTAATTTAATCAAACACTGGGTGCCGTCACATATTTTTTTATTTATTTAACATTTTATTTTGTATCAAACGAAAACTGGGAAAGTTGATATTTTTCAATAGGATTGCAAGAAAACGCACGCAACCATACTGGTCTTGAAACAAAACTCATACCCACCATAAGAACAGTCTAAAAATTGAAACAGAACCACAGTAATTCATAAATGAAGAAAAGGTGAGAAGAGATTACGAGATTCATACAGAAGGCCGTTTAAGTATTTTTACGCGAAACCATAATGGAATTCATCAAAGAAAAGTATTATGCATCAATGCACAAGAGAATTCGAATGAAAAATTTCAAAAATAAGGAAAACTTTGTGAAAATTTATTGATCTTTCCAATATAGAAATTTAATTAACATCGTATCAGGTTACGTTCATCAAAATGAACAGAGAAATAAAACACATTCAGAAATTATCGACGCAGATAACAAAATAAACTCAACTAGAGTAGGCTGTAAAACTTACTGTTTGAGAAAAGAAGGAGTTGAGTCATCTTTTCGTCCTCATATCGTAGAATCAAAAGTAGAGTACCACAATTTTATTATCATGAAACACAAAAGATTCGGAAGATTAAATTGAGTAAATTCAGTCATTAAGAGTTTAAAAATCAAGATAAATCTCAACATTCTAGTCTTGTGGAAGAGGAGATGAAACATACTCTCCTGATAAATTTACCTCGACTGTAGTGGGTGTTGCTTTTAAGTTCTCAGATTGTATGGATTGAATAACCAACGTATCGAAGCTAATCTCGCGTAAACTCAATGAATTTATCCCTTCTTTCCCTCTAATGCTAATTTAAGAAGGAAAAGGATAATGTTTATAAAGGGATGAATTCGATACCAAGCTTCGAATAATTCTCTTTCATTGAAATACCTGTATGTTCTTGAGTGCCGCTCAATTTTGAAGGAGGGACCGTGTGGAAGGATAACAAAAACATTCTATGAATAGCTACGATTTTAATTCAAAAAGCATGAAAGTGTTAAGACACAGCCATTTCTCTGTAAAATCACAGAACGTTTGAATATCAGGTATGTAAACTCATAAGGTTTCATTCGAAATGTTAGTGTGCACAAATCTCCTCATTAACCCAAAGTTTTGAAATAAAAATTTGATAAAAAACCAAAAATTAAAAGGAAAACAGATATGCTTTCGTATTCGTTAAAATGTTCGGTCTCACCATGAATTAAAAGCCTCATCCATTTCGAAAATTGAAGGGGAACCCTGAATAAAAACTACTGACTGACGATTTGGTAAGGTGACTCGAATCACACAACAAGTTATTCATTTAAAATCAAAAAATTTTTCATGAATTATTTAGTATGATTCATCTAATTCAATTAAGAAGAGAAAAATAGCGATTATTTATTCGATAAGAAAAAATAAAATAATCTATAAAAACGTGTCAGCTGATTTATTCATAAAAAGTTCGAAAAGGATTGTAAATAAAAATTTTAAAAGCTTTTATTAGGCAGATGAATCCAATAAATTTATTCCTCCAAAGTCACAGTTTTATTGGAAAACAAAATCTGAAGAAAATGTCTTGGATTACCTTCATTGAATGGAAGAAAAACCTAAAAATTAAAGAAAATCATTTATTTCTCAAGTTTACCCGTGAATAAGAGTATTTTTTCAGCCTTTAGAATCTTACATAATGGTGGAAATCATATATTGGAAGGGATTTAATATCATAAAAGAAATATTGAGAATGATGAGATAGTATTTCGATTTGGGTTTTTATCCTTTCTTCAGATACTGAAGATTTTTGAGTACTTCTATCGAAAAAACTTTTTATTACACTGAAAAATCTTCAATCCGATTGAACTGAAGATTGTATGGGAGAAAATACTGAACACTCAAATTCCCGCACTGAAACTCATACTACAACTCGTGAATGGTGAAACCTCAGTTTTTCAATCACCTCAAAACATCCCCGATTATTTAATACAGTCATTAAAAACTTTTCAATCAAATCTTCTATGGAACTTCTATTCAATGCACCTTCCTTCAATCAGTTTAAAACGCAACCTTCAACGAAAATCGCAAATATTCAACGTATGAAACTTCCTGTCTGCGTCGGGGATGCAATATACCGTGTGCCACTGGAAAATGAAAATCTATACTCCCTCAACTGATAAAGATTGAACCAGGTTGCATCAATAAGTATTATTTCTCTTTCCTTAATTGACGTGATATGGCTGCAAGATACAAATTTTTTATCTATAAACTATCGTTGAATCTCTAACCTCCATGTTGGATTTAAGACGTTTCTGGGTTCATCAGATATTCTTCCATCCATGTTTTATTTACGTGATTGAGCATTTAAAATCTAGTTGCATCAATTATTCCATATCCACTGCTGTAGTGATAGAAAAAAATATATTTACAGTTCAATTTCGCGGCTTCTTTCAATGTCTGAAAAAGAAATATGACAGCGATGTTTTGGCGCCTACATCCATGGAGTATGACATCCTTATTATTTAATTTTATATTACTCTGACAAGCACACAATTTTGAATAAAAATCTATTTGCAGTTTCTTGTTCATAGCCATACGTTTATTCTTTGAACGTTTTTCACAGTTGCAGTTTTACTGTAGTCTATTGATAGATTCATCAAAGCAGTCATGCGTAATAATCTGCTAGGTAAATGTTGATTTTTATTATTCTAAATCATTCTAGAGTGGAAAATTATAATTGAAATACGAGAATAATGAGACGATATTGTAATTAGAGCACCAGACCGATCACTGAATGTATAAGTAAATGATTTTTATAAAACTACAAGTGAATTTTACAAGACGTTCCAAAGAACTTAGTGTTTATAAGTTCATTCAAAGCAATAAAGTTTGATATTTGATTATATTTACTTATACTAATTTCACGTGAACAAAACTTAATTGAAAATCAAAAAAGTTGTAGAGTGAGAAAAATAAATTTTACTGAAGCACGTTTTGATTCAGTATATTTTTAATTTTTACATCTGGTGAGTATACGTATTAAAAAGAAGTTTTTCGGACGCGTGAGCGGGCCACATACAGCTAGCTGTTTATGTCGGAAGAATGGATTTTTCAATTAACGATCTACAAACATTCTCGAATGATAAATCAATGTATTATCAGAATTTCATCTTGATAGCACAAGCGGTAAAGGCAACCATAACTAACAAACATATTCATATTTATTGATATAAAAGAATATAATTTCTTTTAATTCAATTTGAATCACATATCGCAAACATGATCAAAATGATTTAAATATTTTGTATAGGACTAAATAAACGTTAAACTCTCATTCCTAGAAAAACACTGTAAGATGGTTCCGAAAGAACTTCTTTTGATACAAATCGAATTATAATGCGATTCGATATATAAAATTTTGTTTTGTGTTCAAATAGAATACCGAATTTGGTAAACATACATAATTTTTTAAATGATACACATTTAAGTATCTTTTCAAAAACTTCAAACACAGAAAAGTAAATTAATCCTTACTATAAATTAAAATTCGAGCCATGATCGTGAGTTGTCGCGATTCTGCATAATTTGAAGGGACATGATTATTTTCAGCTTATCCTTGAGAATTTATGTATAGCGAGCCCCTTATTTTAAAGAATAAACCTGTAAGTATTTCAAAGTAAGGCGTCAGATAATTATGTAATTCTATTTTTGCGTTTTATTATTTTTGTTTTATAAAACGAATTTCAAAATAAATTTTTCAAATTATCAGCCATCCAAACACTCATCATTTGTTTAAATGTGAAACATGTTGGTTTATTTCAGCAATTTTTTATGCTGTTAACGATGTTATGCTTATTTGATCTTTCGACAATTTATTCTTTATTCAATTTATGATCTGTTTATATTTCTTCAAAATCCTTTGCCACATTCAAGGCGCATGCGCCTTTAAGAAAAATAGTTATCCATCTGTTGTTCAAAATTTAAAAAAACGACTTGTGATAATATCTTTCTCAAAGAAAACCTCAAAATTTAGCTTTTTTCTTTTATATGGCTGCCGGAGGAACGATTTCGAAATAATTTAGAACAAGATCTTTTCTCACTTGATTGGCGGTTAAACTTTCGTCAACATTATCTGTTATTTTTGAAATGGACGAAGAACGTAATGTGCTTTCAACTTCTGAATTATTCCTTTTTTTAGTTGGCGGTATAATTAGGCGTTGTCTCTGGAGGTTGAAACAATGCCAAAATTAGAATTTCGTAAATCGAGATGGTGTTCTGGTGCACTATTTAGGATTACGAATATTTTAAAAAAGACATTTTTTGATAATGTATGAAAAATTTGTAAAACTAATCCATATCTATAATATTTAACCGTAAACTCGTGGGTATTTTCTCACAAGCATATTTGTGAAATCTTAGCGTTACATTCTTTTGACGCTTGATATATAAAAGCTGATAATTAAATTAAGATTACATTAGGAAATCGGGTGAAGAAGTAGAACATAAAATAACACAATTTCTTTATTTTCCCGTGTTGAATTTCAACACCTGTTTTCCTATTCTCGATATATAGGTTTTATGGGGCCTCTTTTTGCAATTTAACTGTGTTTCATTGTCATTAAATATCTGATCTTGAGTGTAACCATCATTTATGAATAATTTTGCAGAAAATGAGGAAAACTTTAGCGGATTCTATGCCAGCAGGCGCAAGTCTTCCTCCCATTTTAAAATCATGCTATGAGAGTCGCTTCTTAGATTTTTAACACCTAGAAAAATTGTGAGACGGCTGTTGAGCTACAGACAAATATTGGTTATCTTTTTCGGATCCTATGTTAGATATCCCATATTTTTAATTTTTCTGTTCAAAGGTAGTTTTTTGTAATAAATGAATATTAATCAATGGCTATTCAAGTGTATCCAAAAGATAGTTTTAGCTTTAGAACGAATGTTATTAAGGACGCATTTTGTTATTTACGTATTATGTAAATTTAAGTATTAACCGTTAGAAACTGTTTTTAAATGATTTTCTTTTCACGAAATCAAACGAGTCTGCCGAAACAGAAAACTTCAGCAAGACCAGTAATTAAAGATTTCATGTTTTCACACTTAATTTTATATTTTCGACTTTGTTAAAATCAAACCTCGAAAAATTAAAGGCAAAAAATTCTAAGGAAATTAACTTAAGGGATTCGTTTAAATAATATATCCTGAACTTGTTTTGGGGTCGCGACGAACCATTATTCCCATGGTTTGAATAACGTGAACCTTTTGCGTATCATATCTTTCAGAGAAAAAATTTACAAAAACGAGAGTTAGATTATTGGTAATCGAAATTACCGCCTTTAAACATGTATTTTTGACTGTTGACATCCGTAAAATAATACAATATTAATAAATTTACAATTAAGAAAATCTCAAAATATCAATGTTAAAAATTTTACAATCTGAAATTAGATTTTTACATTTGTGAAAAAAGTGTTAAAAAAATATCGTTGGAAGAAGAAAGGAGATGTGGCCCACAAATCTGTGGCATATCAATGATGCAATCAGGGTCAACTACTAAAATATGTTACACTTTATTCCAATGTAAATTTGTATGATGTTTAGCGTGAAAAGAAGATAACATGGAAATCATTCAGTTTTCTGAGTCTTTTTAACCTGTTTATCGTTTTTGGTTTTTATAGAATGAGTTGAAGTAACTTCAACAGAAGTATCAAAACAGTCATTTTCCTCAAGTTCTATGTCTTCTCCATTTTGATCGCTGGTTGCAACAAAAAAATCTTTGATTTTGAATTGAGAAAATTTATGTGAGCTATATGGAAAAATTCGATCACAATCATTTAAAACATGCTCAAATTGGGTCTCAATTTCGTATGGCAATGGCTTGAGTTTTAGCGAATTCCATTGGTACATTTCCAGCATTAATTTCCAATCTTCGAGAGAAAAATCATAAATTTTCAGATTATTTACCACTTGATTTATCCCATCAAAATCATATCTAGCAAGAGGTGAATAGAAAGGGCCATTCACATAAGGTATATAATCTAAATCGAACTCTAAGGTTGTCAAACAAGACCTTATTTTAAAGCAAATTAATTCACTTCAATTTCGAATGATGAACCAACTTTTGAATAACCATTTTATTTTGATAAGTTGTTGAGTTTACTGCCAACCATTTTTGAAAATTTTTTTTTCCGAAAATGGCACCCGCATTCAACATTCAGATGGCAAGACAGTGGATAGCACGGCCTTTTATGAGAATATGATATACATGGGTTGGTAGCAGGGACCAATCATTTTTTCGTCTGAGAGCAGTCTCACACAGATCACCCAGTGATATATTTTCAATCGCACGCGCAATACTCATCATTTTATCCAAGCAAAACTTATGATTAAAACTTACTCTTTATAAGAATTCATGACCATTAAATAATTTCCAAATATAAATAATGGTATTTTGGAGTGATCGAGGAAAAACAAATCATTTTTATCTTTTAGAGTAAATTTGGAAGGATTAACCTTATGAAATATTTTCCCAACGACGTCAAAAATATTCTTTTATAATTGTGAGTATTACTTCTCTTATGTCTTTAAAAGTTGAGGATAAATAAGATTTTGTGTCATCGTAACGAAAGAGTTGCTTGGTTGAGCAAGCCATTTGTAAATTGTTCAAAATTAACCGGATATCGTTATGGGACGATAAAATGATCTGTTCAATTGCTTGAGGCTCAATTTTAACACATTTGCTCTTGGTGATTTTCGTAACAAAGGCCCTAATTTGTTCTTTTGTGGGTTTTTGAAATATTAACTCGAAACAACAATTTGACAATGTGCGTATATTTGAAGGTAAACGATCGTTACAAATACATATGATCGGGATTTGTGAGATTTTAATAAGAGTAATGAGCTCCTGAATTCCGCCAAGATCTTGGTTACAATTCATTCCGTCGACCTCATCCATGATTAAAACAGATTTTTTATCGTCTACACTCCCAATCCTGAAATTTTGCAGACTATCTGATAAAAGGACGTCAAGACATGTTTTATTTCTTATATGGCTAGCATTTAGTTCCACAATGTCATATCCAAGTTCTTGACAGACTAGCTTTACCGTCAATGATTTTCCAATCCCAGGTGAACCTGAAAGTAGGACTGCTTTATAATAGCCACCGTCTTCTTTACTTACAAACTCCTCTAAATTAGTTTGAATTGATGACTTTTTTGCTGGAAAACACGATTTTTATTCCAGTCAGTCAGCCAGGTGATAAGTTTATTCGCGGGGCTTTTTGGGCCGTGTTGTCCGACGATCTCCGAGACAGATTTTGGCTTAAATATATTCACCCATAATTCTTTTTCATTCTTCATTAAGCTATTTTCCTGATCTACTAATGTATCTAACTGTAAATTTTCGCCTATGGCTTCTTGAAGCTCGCCGGAGTCTATGGTATCATTAACCATTGTATAGAAATGGTTCTCGTCTAACGTGGGGACTGACAAGTCCTTGGCTTTTTTAACTTTAGCTTCCCCAGGTTCCCTTCCTACGATTAAATATGATGTCTTTCGACTCAATGCCGTTGTAACTCTGCCTCCATATCGTTGTATCAGAGAAATAATATCTTCTCTTTCGAAGTACTCTAATATTCCGGTGACGACAAACGTTAGCCCCACGAGACAATTTTCTGCCCCCTATTCTAGCGATAAATAGTTACGATTGGGATTGGTTTTTGGCCAAGTAACTTAGGAGGTTCGCGTAATAAGGCTTTGACGAATCTTGATATGTGTTCATCTTTCTTTTGATCCTCGTTTTCAAATTTCCTAATTTTTCGTGCTGAACAATCATCGACAAAATCATTTATGTCCTCATTTTTTCTTTTTTCCCCTATTTTGTTGAATTCCACAACTAATGTGGTTTTCATATTATCTTTTTCAAGTTTATCTTGCATTGGTTGATTAGAAATTCTTTTTTCATATAAAAAGTACTTATCATATAATTTACTTTTTTCTGTAGTTAAAGATTTTCGCTTAAGTCCAGGTTGAATTGTAACGTCTTTATTTGTGACACTTTGAATAGTTTTTTTTCGAGGCATTAAATAAAGTGTTTACTTTCTTGATTACTAATTTTAACGATGTTCCACGCCTTTTAAACACCTATTCACTAATAGGGACAATAATATAACTTTAAAATTATTTACCAGAACAAAGCACCACCGAGCTCAAAACTAAATCCACCCTAAAACATACCAGAATAAAAAAGTCTCACAATAATCTCTCAAAATTAATTGTAAAAAAAGAAATCTAAAATGAAAAAATAGCAAAAAACCCTGTGAAAAAATTTCGTCATGCGCAAATATTTAAAATAGATCATGCTTGCTTTGTTGATTAACCTTTCCACTTATTTCATGTTATCAAAGACAACATTTTTAAACACCATACCCCCTACTATGACCAACCATGAAATAGCGATGAATCTAATGACATTTATTACCATACTCTTAAGCAGTAATTGGCTTTATGAAAATACCTATCCTCCCACCCATAAGTTTTCAAAAATTCGATAATATTTTGTGTTTAAAAAGTTATATGCATAAATAAGACTGGCTCTCTTAAATGCCTCTTCAAGACTATAAGCAAACTTTTGGGGTGTATTTTAATCAAAAATAACTTCTATAAGGTTAATTTACAATACCATTTAACGCCGCTTTTCGCGGCGATATTAGCAAAAGTTAATAACCTTTGCTAAAATCCGAACATAACAAAAATATAGTTTATTGATTTAATAGTAAATGAAGTCTTTCGGAACAGTTTCGTAATTTTTTGATAAGTTTAATATTTTAAATTGGCAATTTATCGCGCAGAAAATGTCTCCGATATAATTATTCGATAATATGTTGGTTGCGCTGAAATATTTTTTATTTAACTGCACTCTAGCTTGCCTCTCTTGTGTCGGTGGATATACCTGTGAAATCAAAGAATTCGACTGAACAATTAACTTTGCGATAGTTTTGGATCATTTGCACATTCTATTATCTTTTAAAATAGTTGATGATGATCATAAAACATGGAAGAACGTAAATTAATATTGCTGATAAAAAAGATTTCACTTTGGATCAGGATCCTAGACTTATAAATGTTTTTCCCTGGTTCATACTCAGCCGCCTGGTGGCACCATTTCTTCGTTTAAATGAAGCTATCTCTAGTGTTTGTAAAGCTGAATTTCACCTCGTTAAATTAGATTTACTGCCTAACTTATGATGATAAATTAAAAATCAAACAGGTCAGATACACGCTTCCACAGCTGCTCCATTTAACTCAAAGTTTTCTTTATCAAATGACCATTGTTTGTTTTCAATGAAATTTACTTTCATCAATCCAGCTTATAGATGATAAGATATCTGCAAAATTGGAAATTAAGTGATTGTACTAAATCGTATAAGTATATGGTTTTGAAGAAGACTTTATGAGAGAATTCTCAATCATCGTTTTCCTTGTAATGACCTACGACTGCAACAACCAAAACAAGCTTTGAAATGTACAATTACATTTTTGATTTTAAATATCGCAAACCGTATTCTTTAATTAAAAAACAAATTTATTAACTGGTTTAGTTATTGTTTAACGCGAACTAAATAAAAGGCACTGATTATGAATGCATGAATTAATAAAATTCAAATTTTTTGGTCAATTTAGTGCCCGTTGCGGCCATTTTGGTCAAGACAATTAAGGCGGCTGGAATTAGATTTTTATCTATGTCCTCTACTGCTACCAACTCTATCTTGAGAGGATAACTAGATCATTGCTAAAAATGATCTAAGAATTCAATCTGTAAATCTTCTAATTGCGCTTTCGTGGGAAAATTATTTTCGGTCGCTCAAGAAACTGTTGAGGTCCAAAAACAGAAGATATTATACACGAAAAAGAAACTTAAACTTCATAAGTTTTTGGCTTCAGATAAGCCAAAAATAAAGTCAGGAAATATTATTCAAATAGTTGAGCGATACTTCTTTTTCTTGTTTGATTTAAGATCCAAATTGCTTGAAAACGCTTCTTTTGACCATATTAGCAATAACATAAGTTATACTTCAATATGTACCATGATAGATTTATTTCTTAACGTTTGCACACGCGCAGTTGTTTTTTGCTATTCTCTAACCATAATATGATATTTAATTGTTTCTGACCCATAGTTAAAACTTCTATGCATCCGTTTTAAATTTTTTTCATATTTATGTAAGATCAAGTATGATAAAGCTTGGCACTGTTATTAATGGAGGAATATGGAATGCACACTGAAATATCAGCTTTTCAAATAAGTGCTTAACCGAGTTTTAAAAATAAAATTGAGTTAGAATATTTAAAATTTTACGATTTTATAAGACCAGTCAAATCATAACGTTATTTAGTTTCTTCCTAAACAAAGAGTTATCTTCAACAATTCTAGTAGTGGAATGTAAATGTACATTCATTTTCGGTGAAAAGAGGGCTTTTTATCTTTGAAAATTAAATCATTCTTAATTAGGTTTGATGGAAGATTAGAATCGTTTTCCCTGAGTTGACGTTGTAATCCTCTCTAATGTAAGTTTTATCAAAGAGCTAATCATTAAAAGTCATCATCGAAGATTATGAGTTTTTTCTTGAGTTAACTAAAAGTTAAATGGCTCTTATTCCAAATCTCAATTATGAACAAATAGGATTTGATTGAAGATTATTATAAAATCGTTTTTTTAACATTAAAATCCCGTATTTGATCATTCCTCGCAAGGACAGATACCATCGAGGTACTGCCGCTCTAAACGGCCACAGAAAAGGTGGAGGCCTTCAATACCCGACAAATAGTGGTTACACAAAGACTAATGTACAGAGAGGGGTTTAAGTGCTGAACGGTAAAACCTAGATAGCAGAGCTGGGTTGATGTTAGTAAAATAAACGAAAAGATCCTTAGAAATACTCCCGGATAAGTTTGACTCATTCTTGTTCAACAAAGGATGATCTCCACTATCTCACATAGCTTAATATCGTTCAGCTGAATGATTCAAAGCCTAAAGCTGTTACAACCTTAGAGAAAGGACGATAAGTGATATTTTAGAAGGACATAATCACCCCTACATCCTCCTATGCGCGTCTCAAAGTAGTATTGGATGATAAAGATAAGTAAGAAGGTCGCAAGACTCAAGACAGCCTTACACAAATTTTTACCATATATCGAGTTATGAAGCTCTCAAACATTTGTTATAATCATTCTCATTTTCAAATTTATAAAAAATCCTCTTTTCAAGTTTCATTGAATAGGAAAAAAGTTTAACTAGCGAGTCTTTGAACATTACAGCCATATCACGTAAAATAAAGTCATTTACTTTAGTCATAGGCCTGTTTTCCATTAACATATCAATGTATAACAAAGGAGCGTAAATTAAAAGACTCTTTGAATTCTTATAGTCCCTAGGCCAGCCACGAAAATATCCTTGAATGTCTGAATGGAAAAGATGTATAATATAAGTAATTTATGAACAAACGTTCAGTAAAAGTTCGATTTTTTCTTGTTCATAGAGTTCTTCATTTTAAAAGCCATATTAACTCGCAAGCGGGCATGGACTCAAACAACATCGATGGTTTTTACAAGTTAAAACCATTATTTTTTCAATATACTCGATGATTCCGATAATTGGCACATGAGTCATAACTACGGAATATATTAAACAATAGACGTTTCAAAATAATGGAGGACTGTCTACGTAGTTCGCCTGATACCTTCATTAAACATAAACGTTTTTTAAATTGGTTAAATTTAAATCCTTAAAGAGTGCATTTAAGAAGTCATGGAGTAATTTATTTGACAATATCATTGAGATACGTTTATTTATCTCTTAAGGGGCAGGTTGATCGCTCATTTTTTAAACGTTCAAGTATAAAATGCGATCTTAAAATATCTTTAACTTGAGCTGGTCCATGTGTTCAAACTTTGAACCTGTATCACTCTTATCCCTGATATAAATGCTATAGTTGGCTCAGTAATAGAAGACAGTTATTTTATTTTGAAACATTGAAATATATAAATATTATTTTTAGAAAAAGTTGAAAGCTTTTACAACACGAAAATCTTACAAATATTTAATCAAAATGGGAATACTCGTAATTTTTGAAGAATTTGGATGATTCTCATGGTATTCTCCCAACTTTAGCTAAGTTTTGTCCTGAGAAGCAGTCAAAGGAATGTAATTGTGAAAGATTGAAAGAAATTAGACCAATAGAATATTCTTAAAGTATTTAAAGATAAAAGCTCATTTTATATGTGCACAGCTTGAGTATGTGATCATTGAATGAAGAAATATTCATTCAACGTGAAGTAGAAAAGTTTGATTTTATCATTCCTCATCCTGGGATTGTTGAGATATAATGGTGATATTAAAAGATTGATGCAATTATAATATAAATTATTTTTATCTTCGAACAGTCTAAAGCTTGAAAACTACTATATTTAAAATAAAAAGCTCAGAAAGTTCATCCTATATCACATAGCCTTACTAGAAGACATTCAGGCAAAAAATACCATTAAATTCAATGAAAATGGTTTAATTTGTTTTTACCTCAATAAAGAATACAAAGAACTGTTCCCAAGTGTAGAAAACTCTTCACAACCATAAAGATAAATCAAAACTGAAAACACAAACGATAAGAGTATGTTAACATTAAAAATTCATAGAAAAATATAAATTGTCCAAAAATCAATAACTGCCGGTTATTAAATAAAATATTTTTACATTGTTAGAGGAAAGAAAAATAGAGTATGTAACCTTAATTCACGATGGCCCAGAATATAAGCGCTGACAAAATGTCAGAAAATATTTCAGTGCATCATTTAAAACAATTATGAGCGGGGAAAAGCGACAGAGATTTGGTAATAAATTCCATTTAAATTTTAAAATTTTTTACACTTTCTTCAAATTGACAGAAATAGTAAAATAGAATGCTTAGGACCATGGATACCAAGTATGAAATATTTTTCATTTAAATCTAAAAATAACAAAACAGTAAATATGACGCTCTTGGTTATACGTATCATTTTTGTTTCTATCACTACCTAAATTCTTATTGCTCGATTAAACCAGCGTATGGTTTGTTATTTCAGCTGAAACTAATTTTTTGCTGTTCACAAAAATTTGATTGATTTTTTCGTATTAATTTGATGATGGTTTTCTAATAGTCCACCTTGAATCATATTATAATGTCGAAGTCAGTATCGTTGAATATGAGTTTACTGTTTTCATTCTTGTCACTTTATAACGTCCATACTTCACAAGCAGTGTGTTTTTATAATTCACGAGCTATACTCTTTAATTTCTTAACAGTGGAGATTCTATAATTAGATCAATAGCACCAAACTAAAGCGGCTAGCTCACATTTTGGTGACTTCTTATTTTGTACACGGTGGGACTATTTTTAGTTTAATTCAAGTTAAATTTTATAAGTGATAATTTTTAACATTTTCTTCAGGCATTTGTTGTCCTCGATCATGTCTCGGCAGCATCAATAAGGTACCGGTTAAATTTAAACCCTTTACAAGTTTTATCCTAAATAAATGGTATTTATGGCGTTTCGAAAATTTAGCAAATAAATTATTTCTTTAAAAACACTTATTTGGTACGTTTTTTTGTTGATTTTAAACAACCTTAGATCATCGTTTAGTAAATCGTCATCGCTGAAAAGGCGGGAAAAAATCTAAAAGTGGAATTTATTTTTTAGTCATACTTCAATAATGCCGATAAGTTATGTTAGTTTTTTAATATACTGTTTTGTCGATAAAAATAATTTAAAAAGTGATATTTGTAATAGTTCAGTGTCTGAGATAATTGACATTGACGGGAATAAATAAATTATGAGAAATAATTCACAAAATCGACAAATGAGATAAAAAATTATTTAAATTTATCTGCAGGTTCTTCTTCGTATATGGGTGGGAAAACAGTCGATCGTCAGTTTAATCTGATTTTGAATTTACAAAAACAGTTAGTGACCTTACCACGTGCTTAGAATCGACTCTTCCTCAAATTGAAGTCATGTTGGCGATAAGCATAAAGCGAATCACTACAATTTAAGCGATCCTCTGAAATTACGAATTAAAAAATATTTTTTCTAAATTTTTGTAAAGATCGAAAAAGTATTAAAATGATACATGTTTATTTTCCTAGTAAATAGTAAGAATCGAGAAAAGCTCAGTATAAATCTTTTGGTGAAAGATCAAAAACAACTATTGATAAATTGAGCTAGAATAAATCAACAATGCGTTGTAGCTTATATCAGATCGCCAAAAAATTCACTCTCATCATTAAAACTGACGATGGATCGAGTGGTTTGTGAAAACGGAAAAGTTTTGAATAACATTGATTAACAATAAAATTTTTCTCTAAGTTAAAACAATAATGTTCAACAACTCAACCCCTCGCCTGAGAAAATTCGATTATAATGTTTGATCCTTTTCATTAGTGTGGTTTCAGTTTAAAGTAGATCAAAACATGATTAAGAAAGAGATGCACTTGCGACCATAATGCTGTCGAAACTTTTTCGATTATTTGCAAAAATCACAAATAAATAGGCAAGGAAAGGTTTGTGCCGGTTTTATTATTAATATTTCGATAACGCTCGTTTTGCGGATTAATTCAAAAAGAAACGCGAATGAGACGGAAAAATACACTTGAGACATAAATACACGTAGATTCAAAGTGTTAATCTCCCGCCTCTAGAAGTGTGAGGTAATTCTGTGATGAAATAACCGACGAGTTTGACAAGTTTTCGTGCTTTTGATGATGCTGGTAAAATTAATATTCTAAAAATAACAAAAACAACGTCTAAAGGCAGAACCGAGTTATTTTTCTTGTGATCAAAAAATGTTTAACATGAAATTAATTTGGAAGATTTTCGGTCATTATTTTCAACGATGCGAGTTCATCGTGTCTTGATCACAATAGCGCCTCATACTTTTCTCTATTTAAGGACTCGATTGACAAGATGGAAGATTATTTTCCTTCTTCTGACAGGAATATTATTTTTAACTTTCACGCCTGACTGACTGCATGAATAATGTCAAGTGTTTTGTGATAAGAACAAAGGGAATGTTAATAACGTTTCACTCAGTGGTTCAGTTAATCATAACCTACCACCATGTGTTACGTTAAAGGAAGATTTAAAATAAGTTTTGACACAAGTATGAAAATTACGGAAGAAGTTTCAAATAATTCAGAAAATAACATGCTTTCAAATGATGGTCAAAAGATTATTTTTAAAGTTGACAAAATAACAAAGAGTTAAATTGCCAAAGGTTGTCTTGAATTTAATATGGCAAGTCAATATATTTATATGATTTTTTTACTTTTCAAAGTTAATAAATTTTTCGAAATATGTGTAAAAGTACGAGTCATGTTTGAAACAGTAACTTATTAACGTACATGGAAAGTTCACTCTCCCGAACATGAGTTCCACTTTCATTTAGGATTCTAAAACAGAGGTTTGCGATTTTAAGGGCCGATACTTTTTTAAAAACTTCCAATATGAAATTTTTAAGGTTTTCCATCTTATTCATTGACCATTTTACGAAGTTAGTTCAGTTTTCTTGCAGTTCCTGTAGATTCATGGTTTATTTCTTAAGATACTTGAAGATTTGGAGTGACTATAAATATACGCCGATCAAAGTCAAAAATAGGAATATAAAGTTGTCATTTAACTTTGTTAACTATTCAGTGTTCAAAAATGGATTTCTTATGTATACCACTCAGAAATTAAGTAAATAACACGAAACTTCAACAAGTCCTAAACAAAAAATACACAATCAAGACAACATAAATATAATAAAACCCTTAATTTTATCGATGGTTACGAATTGAAACTTAACTACACAGGGTCATAATTACTCATCTTCACATCAAATGAACGATATAATATATGAGACCACTTCGAATCCTCGCCTTATGCAAATTATTATAAAATCGAGTCTGATTAAAAGTTAATAATTAAGAATGAGAAAGAGTAAATATCGTTGAAAAGTATTTCGTTTAAAAAATATGCAATCACTTTGTATGAATTCTATCAAGGCCACGACGTACCTACTAAATTCTATCCGTGAAACATACAATAATCATTTCTGCCTGCCCGGATGAATGTCAGCGAAGAGAACTCGGGTTGTTATTAAAGGTTAAAATCACGAAATTTTAGGTCGAAAATAGACGAACAGCTCTTAAATGAACTATTTAACCTTTAACATGTAAATTCTATCACAAATAAAATTTGAAAAATATCTAAGATTCAGACATTCGGCTTTTACATTATCAACGAAAACTACAAAAAAAAAGCTCTTTAAAATTCAGGAGACTAACCTTGAATATGTTTGCAAACATATGGCCGACTTTTTTAAAGAAAGTATTTTTGAGTTAAATGGTAATTTTAATGCACATGATGTCGTTTTATCTTGTGAAACGCGGTGTCAATATTCTAGATAATTAATAGATATTTTGCTTCAAAGAATTCAGCGTAAGCTTCATTTTGTTATCTTATAATTGAGCAAGAGTTTAATAGCTTTAAAATTATTTCGATAGTTTGTTTATTTGGTAAATATTAACACATTTTGACATCTTTTCCACTTTCGGAGTACGAACAATGTTAAACACATCCATATCATATTTTTTCTTCAAGCAATCAAATTAAAGAGGTATTAAATCAGAACAAGTTTTAATTTATCTTATACCTTTGAAATTTCATGAAAATATTTTGATTAATTTTGATGAAAATTTCACATACTCAACTATTAACTTTCATTTTCAGTTATTATATAAGAAAATGACGTTACTTGCCTTCATGAAAATATTAAATCTTCAATTTCTATAAATTGGAGGTATTCTAACTGGGTCTTCGAAAAATAACTATATCCTCTTACTAAATTAATTTAAAGTAGAATGAAAAGTTAAAATTGCGAAATAAAAATTTACATTCACGGCTGATAATAAAATACGTGCAGTCAATTTAAAAGTTAAAAATTATTTTAACTCTAAACTCAAGCCAAAGAGTCAAAAAAAACGGAAGTATTCATGAAATGACGACAAATGAAGCAGAAGGAAGTGGCTAAGACTTCAACACGCAGGATATATCAAAAGTAGGAGAAAACCAAAAAGTTGAAAGTAGAGGCGAAGATTACAGGGTGACAACAAAGGAGATCATCCGTCTTTGATGAGGATGAACAGTGAATATTATTGACAAAGTAAGAGGGATATTAGGTTTCAGCCATATATTAAATCTTTTATAAAAATATTCAACACTACACACCATTGTACAGAAGTAACTTAAAATTAGGCAACTGATCCGAGTAAGCGTGGAGATGGTAGGGGTTCTTTATCAAATTTGGAGGAAAAGAAATGTCTACACGCCTATGTGGGTTAAAATTGCATGGTGAAATTTAAAGATCCAGCTTCCAGGGTATTAAGAACCATCGGCATACAGGTATCAACCAGTATAGGGGTTTAGAGGTCTTCTGAGTTTTTATTATTCATAAAAAATATGCCAAATTAATTCCAGCTCGGAGAAATTTCGATAGAATTCTCGATGTTAAGGTTGAATACGCTAATTTGTACAAAATTTTTGTTTTTATCCACCAAGATGGATTCTCTTTTGTTAAACGAAAAATTAAAGGCGGAAGTGAATCTGAAACATCTACCCAGGATTCTATCCCAGCAGCAAGAAGCAGAAACACCTATGTGATTACTGTATTGAATAATCATGGAATAGTGTACCACAAGGTTCAAGAACGTGCAATACCTGGTGAATATTTCAAGACAAATATAAGGGAAATTATGGAGTCATGGATTCGTGAGGGAATGACATCTCTTATCTCGATCATGGATGATGCAAGAATTCAGCGTTGTCGTGGTCTGGCTGAAGATGAAGAAATCGCAAGATACCGAATCAAATAACCACCTGAATACTACTCGTTTTAAGATTCAACTAAAATGGTACTTTCCGTTTTTGAAAAACTTGGTAATTGGCGGCGAGGCTAAGAATGAAACGGAGTTGAGGGGTTTAATTTCCTGAAAACGCGAAGAAATTGAACATGATCTATGTTGAGGATTCTGAAGGAAAAGGATAGTCTCTATGAAGCAATCGTTATAAAAAAAATAATTCTTGAATAAAATTTCAGACCTTTTTCGAGTTTTTGTTTTAAATTAAAATTAAATTAATTTTTGGAAGAATCAATCCTTGGTTGTAAAGATTGCGTAATTGATGGCAGGAATGACGTTTTGATTTGAATTATGACGTCATTGGACGCACGGGGGACGTTATTGAACGAAAACATTATATATCAGAGTTCAGTTAAAATAACAGTAAATCTAGATATTTTTGCCAGTTACCTCAGATCACATAGAATAAGCTATTTAATGTTAAATTAATATTTTGCCTTTATCTGATCACCGTTACAAATTTACTATCAAAGGAATTAAGAAGCTAATTATTAAATTAGTCGTTTTCTCGTATCCTAATTCCCCTTGGTACGTTCTATTAACTTTCGTTTCGAGCGGAAAATTAAGGATAAATAAACGATCAAAAATACTATGCCACACACAAAACTCGATTGAGTAAAATAGGATAAAATGTCTTTGAACCACTTTAAGACTCATATTGGTTGGCAAACTGGATTAAGCGAAAATTAAAGGGATGACCATTCCCGAAGTACTCAGACCGAATAAAGATGGACGCTTTCAACGTGAGAATGGAAATTAATTTGGTGAACAGTGATAAATTTGTATCAAAAATTTCATGAATATTAATACTATATATTTGTGAGAATCTTTGCAAGTAAAGTATGTCCATATTTGTCAACTCGCATTCTTAGCAGATAATATAAAAAAAATTAACAGATCGTAAAAGAAGCGGAGAATGGCAAACGATTATTTCTTCGAAGATATAATAACTCGAGTCATGACGTTTTATAATTAAAGCTAACTGAACACCATCAGAAACGTCATGGTTGAACAATCATTCATTGAACGTTAGAATATATTTTTGTTGGTTCCAAAAAAGTCATCTAAATAACACGAAAAATTCAGCACTGTTTTAGTTTTCTCTTGAGAACATAAGGGCAATAAAATAATACATTATAATTCATGAACTTGATATGATTATATTTGCTTGACAAATTGAGGCTAAATTTATTAATACTAATAATTTGGATGGTCTTTCATGATAAGAAAGAATTAAAAGGTTCAAAATATTTTTCTAATGAAGGACAGCCGCATAGTTTGTGGTTGACTGCTATAACCATGATTTTTCATACAAAAGTTTAGATATTTTGTTTTCAATAAAATAATTAAAAATACAAATTTTATAAACAGAAAATAACCGAGTGTGCCTTGATCTTTGTGGAAAATCGGAGAATGCTTACTGTTTTTGTGTTCGGTCTGTTCCTAATCAAGGTATGTCTTATTTCGCGGTTTCATATTTAATTACCAACAAAAATTTATGTTGAGTTGTTATTTTTTTAATTCTAAAAAAGTTATTCACGTATTTGGTCGTTGAGGTACTTCTTAATTTAACATCGCGTTTTAAGATAATTTCTACAGTATTCAATATTTTTTCGTTTTCTGTCTTAAATCTCATGAATATATAAATAATCTCAAATTTTTTTAACCATATTTTATATTTGAAATTCGACAGTTTTGGGAAAATTAAGTTAAATTGCTAACTTACACAAAGTTGACTTGTTTCGATACAATTATACTTTCAATCATTTTCGATTTAATGCATTATTCCTGGCTTGGCCAAACTTTTAACGAACTGATAAATGTGGATCTATATAGTGATTGAAAAATTGGGATAAGTATTTCGAATTTCTATAATTGGACCATTTATATATTTTTGATTTATAGTTGCGAGCACTCATTCTAATTACACTGTTAAAAACGAACGATATACATTATTCTTTCTTCGAATTAGGAAAATCTGTTTTTTTAATTTTTGTCATAATTTCAAATGGTTACTTCGGTTAAATTGAGTGAATATTTTGTTTTGGTGATAATTTTCAGCAATTTTCTGATTAGTTTCAACTTGTGACTTAAAATAAAATAAAACTTAATGATGATTGGATAATATTTACATCAATAAAATTGGGATAAATCAGATCATTTCGTGTCCTTTTTAATGAATGGCTTTTCATTATATATTCGGCATTTAAATTAATATATTTTACTATCTTCACATTTTAAAATTTAAAATAATATTATATTTGAGCTTGAATAAGATTTTATTAAATTAAGGGTAATAATTCTCCTTGTTGTGCCTCAAAAATATTTGTCTGTCATATTTTATAAAATACTAAATTGATTTCCTTTCGCTGGTTAATCAAAATTTTTACCGGGCTCTTTAGATATTCTTGTAAATTTTATGGGTAATATGATAAACGTACATATATTCAGCACTCTAACACTAGTAAAATATTTTTTACTTATTTTAAACCAACTGATTTCGTAAATTTTCGAGAGTATGGGTTTTATTCTTACATCTGTAAAAATGTTAACATTTGTTTTCACTCGTATCATCCATCGTGTCACATGATTTATTTACATAATTTTTTGTATTTTCTTTTAAAACAACACTTAACTAAATATTTCTTTGACTTGATTTTATAATTGTTAGCAGATTCTTGTAGTTTTTTAAATTTTCATGGAAAAGTACTTTGGAATATTTTTTTCGACTATATTTAACGTCAAGTTATATAATTAGTGATTTTCGCCTGTTATATCGATTCACGTGTGGGATTATTTGTTTACATTTGTTCTTAAACGTTTTTCGATAATTTAACGTATATTTAATGTTGTAATCAAATGATTAAATGATATATTTATTTAAAATGAATAGTTTTCATGACTATTTCAGGTAAGATCTCAGGACGAAATATACACTTTGCGAAAGGTATCCAGTTTTAGTCTTCCCTGTGTATTTTCGATAATATCACTTAAAAACACAAAAATACAGAATAAATGAATTTATCGGCATTTCAAATCCATTTATTTGGATTTTTAATTAAGCTTGAAGGAGACTTTTAATTCTTGACAAATTTTTACTTAAAGACTATTTTTGGATTTTCGTTTATATATTTTAAAGCTATCTCATCATTAAACTGATAATACGATTTTCAGTATTATCCTCGTTTAAATTTGTGAAATTTCATATTTTTTTACAGAGTGCAATTTATAGATACATTTAAAAGAATAAATTATCCCAGTTTCATTCTGATTTGGTTCTGAAACTTTCATTGATTTAGCTGATAATTTAAATTATTTTTTTCAGTTCTGAGTTTTTCAGAAATATTTTTAGATTAAATGTCAAAACAAACTTTGAAAAATAGCATTTTTTCTTTTCATTGCTTCATATTTCTGTTTCAAAATAATCTTTAGGAACTGAAATCGTGGAAATCTCGAATCTTTCACGTGATACAATTATATGTTTGTAGTTTAGCGGAATGATACGACAAACAATGAGGGTATATTTTTTTCCAATTTGTTAAGTGTACAAACCATTAAATTATAACTGAATATAAAAACATTTCTCACTGATATTTTCACTCCTTTGAAATTATTAAAATTATTTTGGATAAATCAACAAGTTGAATTTTTTTTATCTGGCGGAATTTCTAGATGGTTAAAGTCTTATTTGTTTCGCTTTAATTTGTAGACAGTTAATGCTTTTGATGCTCTCTTTTCCAAAGTTTATGAAAATAATCATGTAGACTAAAGATAAATATCTTGAAATTTACAGGGTAATTAAGCTAATTATGTCTCCTTTTTTAATTTTGTTTAAATAAAAACTAACAAAGTATTTTAGTTAAATAACTTTTGAATTAATTCTATTATGATATTTCTTCATAAAATATTCAACATAACTCCGAATGTTATTTTAGAAAAACTTTTGAAACACTAAGAAAGCCCTGGAATCTGTTTTATTAATATTCCTCGTGATTATTTTAAAATTCATTACATGAGAAAATTTCCGAAAACTTTTTATTCATATCTTTATGATTAATTTTTTTCTCTCTCGGGATTATTCATTCTCAGGATTTCGAAGAATCAACACATTTTAACGACTGTGAAACTTTATTTAATTGATAGAAAAAGCAGAGTAAGGCTGAAATGGAAAAGTTAACGAAGGTGTCCACATCGTTTAATCTCATATTAAAAAAATATTTCTTGAATCATTTATCGAATCAAGTCGTTGTAATTACGTTTTATTTTTGTATTTATAATTTCACGACTAAATTGTTTATTTTGTACTTGTAGTAGAAATCCGAGACGTTAAAAGAACAAGCAGAAGAGGTAATAGAGTCATGCTCTACTTGTTATTTATCAGAGTTAAGGAAATTTCTAAGGTGGGCGTTTTTTATGTTAATATTACTTTAATTAATCCAAAATTTTTTTTATTCATAAATTAACCTGTTTTTAATAAAATTATGTCTTAATATTTACACTATAACGTGCAACAGAGCGTATTATTTTATCAAAATTATTGTTAAATTAAAATTAGCATCGTTAGTTCTTGGAATTTATAATAATGTAACAAAAACGAATATTTATTGCGAATATCTTGTGACAATCAAAATATGTTTTTTTGTGTTGAGATATTTCTCATAAAACATAAATTCACTAGGATCAAGAGCTACGTCGACGTACACTCGACAACGTAATATAATACATGATATTAAGATGGGAAAGCATCTTTCAAAATCAATTCATGTATGAATAAAAATCATGTCGATTTTATTATATGTATTTAAGTTTACGTTGAATAAGTTTTTTGTTTATTTTAAAAGTTATGCTGGCATAATTTTAAATTTCTTAATTTAAGTTTGATGAAGTATAACTTTGATAATTTAATACTTTTGATAAAAAATACAATCCATTGAATTTGATTTTAAATTGATGTTAAATTTATTTACTTTTTCAAACCATTATGAAGGAATATGACAAAATTAAATCAAACATAAATGTATCTTCTCCATATATATTGAGGAATTGAAGCAAAGAAATATGATGTAATTTTTCAACTTCGATCATTATTACTTTGTGAAAAGGGACAAATATAATAAACTAAATTCTTTTGCAAGAAATTTTAATTTTTTTATTTTATCGTTCATTTCAAACTTTATTTTCATACTTTGAACAAATGTTTTAAAATGTAAAAAAAATGTTTAAAATATTCAAAATTTACCAAAATTCTTTTATTTTTTTCACCAATAATATCAACTGAGTTGTCATTATTTTTGAATGAAAAAATAATTTTAGGAAGGCTCGAGAATCTCAAAAATAAACAAAATATAAATTTTAAAATTTTCCAAATTGAATAAATCATGTTTCAGTATCTAGAATGTGCGATATCCAGTTGTTATAGAATTTAATGAGGGTTTGTGGTTCTGAGATTTTTGTAAAGTTTTTTGATAAATTACCATTCAAAGGCTTTTCATATTTTTCACCTCCCGTGTTTTTGATTTTATCAATTTATAGATAAGTACGATTTCTTTTTTTCTTATTTTTGCTAAATCCGAGAATAGCGTTCTCTTTGTATTTAAGTATTTTTCCTTTAGAAAGTGTTAATTATGTTATATTTTAATTGGATGGCTTAAGAAGTAAAAACGTCAGGATCTTAGAAGTTGCATTATCAACACTTCAAGGTTAGACTCGTCGACATCCGATATATTTTTAACTTTACGATATTTTGATGTTATAATTTGTGTTGAATCTTCAAGTTTGAGTCCAATCGTCGATGAAGTTGTTTTTAATGTTTTCCTTTTAATACTTGTGCGCATATGTATCAACATTGCGTCTACTTATGTGATGTAAGTATGAAGAAATCGATCTTATCGAACGTCTAAATCTCTCAAAAGTATTTATTTATTTTTTTAATATGGATTTTGCTGAGGCACAATCCAGAATCCGCATGAATATATGGGTGTCTACAGCATAACATTTATGAAATTCGTTGGTACGTGAAATTTCTTTCTGGAAATATTATTCTCATTGATATTTTTGAACCTTCAGAATTAATTTATGTTTAAAAGCTAAAGTATGCGTTTCATTTTCATCATCTCTCATCCTATTGATATATCTCCCTTTAAGTTAATGTTTGGTTAACTATCAAAGAATATCTTTCACACGAGTAAGTTTTTGAAAAAACTATTTTGCTCAAATATGAAAATTATATCATTGACGTTTGAGAATTTGATGAATATATTTGTTTATTCCCGTTTGGGTTGATCTTGAGATATTTTATTTGAGAAATCTTTTTTGAAAGTAGATTAACTTTATGACTTGTACTTAAGAGCAGGAGAAAAGTTAATTTCTAAAAAAATTCTTCAGTTTGGAATTATACAATATCTATTGAAAGTGAACACATTTGTAAGTTGTGTTTTTAAAATGGAATAAATTCGAAAAATAATTTAAATTTTCGTCTTTTTTTCATTGAGAAGTTGTTAAATTCTAACAAATAAATATTTTTGACGAATTAAATTATTTTCGGCTATGTAGAGCAGAAGACAGCAGGTCGTGGATAAGGATCCTCGTAGATTTCATTATAGAATCTACTTTTTGTCCCAAAATAACATATGACGCATTCATTTATCAAAGATGTATCCAATATTTCTCATTAGCACAACTTTTTAACAGATTCCAACTCTCGAATCTTGGCTGAACCTTGTTCTCACAGTATATTTCTCATCAACTATTCGGAAATCGTTTTTGAAATTAAACCGTATTTAATCACGAAGATAACAGTACTATTAGACCAACTTAACAAGTGGTGGAAAATATCGAAGAAATTATTACATTGAATAAAACAAAAAATAAAAGATTTAAATCAATTTCTGAAATCGATGGAACAAAATCAAAATTTATCTCCCCTTTATACCCTCAAAAATTAGTTACAAATGACTTATCTTGTTAGATCTATGACCCATAAAACATGTCGTTTTTGGGGTAAAAATTTCAATTTGTAGCCTAATGAGGATAAAATAATCATGTAGGCTTAAAATCTACATTTCCTTGTGTTGTGAAAAGTTCATCAAATATTTTTTAAAATTTCCATGAACTATGGCTTTTCTTCTTGTTCCCGTTTGGATGCTTGTTCAATTCTGGGGGTCTACTTATATTTAGTTGTAGATATTAAAAATCATGAAAGGTCTTTTGTTACAGACAATCAGATTTTTTAAATTAGACAAATTATGAATTTCACCAAATTCGCTACACTGATAAATAGAGCATGTTCAGCAATGAACATAACTTATTTTTTAGAGAATTAGCATTCCTATTTTTGATTTCCTGTTTATATATATATATATATATATTTATAAGATACGTTTTTACGAGATTGAGTCAAAAATACCAGTCTTGTACCGAAAGATAGATGTTTTGAGGATAAAAGGGGGAAGTATGATGATGATATTAAAGCTCATTCTCAAAAATATACATATATAGAAGATAAACTGGTGATTTCACAAAAGAAAATTCATTTCTCACAATTTTTTAGGTCATTATTTTATTCTTTAACGAATGAAAGCAAGGTAAATTTGAGTATTTCTCATAAAATAGTCACGTCTTTATTTTTATACCAAAGATACCTCCCCGTGAATAACGCTATCGAAAATTTTAAATTTTTAAAAAGTATTTCAGACAAATTTTGAGATTTACAAACTGTAGGGCACATTGTTTTCTCGAAAAGGGCTCCATGTGAACTTAATGTGCTGGACTTGGTAAATCGTCAGCTTAATATTTAGTAACCTCATCATCCCGTGAAATACCACACACAATTGAGGTAATAACTCAATCATTTTAGCCACTTGTCAGAAGAATGTATCTATTCCGTATAATTAAAAACTGAATTTACTTGAATGCAAAAATCTACCCATTCTATGGTTGTTAACTTTTCTACGTGTAGGTATTTGAACATAGATACTGAAACTAATTTAATCGATAAATTATCCCGCGCAGGAAATAATTGAAAATTTATCGAATATTCTTGGTTGTTTGTTCATTCCAAACCCGAGCGTAGCAGTTATTTGCATTATCGATAACAATTTGTACCCATAATCGTGAGTTATGTTTTAACGTCTCAAGGGATAAACGTGTTCTTAAAAAGATCTTAAAAGCTTTAAATCATTTTAAGGTAAAATTTTTAATTTTTTAATTCTTACTCATTGATTTGATCATGTTTTTCATCAATTTTTATGTGGCTTACTCCCATCAATTTTAGCATTTTTCAAAACCTTTAACAAATCATTCTGGTATATTAAATATCCCGCTTGAAATATGTCAATATTTAAAGTTCAAAATTACAACCAATTCATGGAATCGAAAAAAATCATATTAAGCTAGTCATACTTTTAAGAATTTCAGCGAACCAAACCTTTTTTTGAGAACAATAAATTTTTAACAAATTTAGCCAATATCGTTTGAATTCTTTCTAAATTTCTAACACTTACGTAAGGTTTGACTGGTGAAGGTGAATAAGAAGTTTGTTCCATTGAATAATTGTAACTGATTTATTCGATAATTGTCACAAATCTGACATAGTCTTTGGTTAGACTTAATATTCTGCATCGGTGACAGCATTGCCATGTAGTAAAACATGGAAGTTCAACTTCAGACCTTTTCCTGGAATTCAGATGTTGTAAAATGAATCGCCCGCTTCGAACCAATTGCCCAAGCTAATGATTATGGTAAAACCAAGCAGTCGAAACTTCTTCCAGCCTATTTCGACGATGACTTCCTCGTCGACTACAACTCCAGTAAAGTAAAGTCTCTCACGTTTTCTGACTCAAAATATGACAATTTTACCTTCCAGAGGATTCACGACAGATCCGAAGATCAGTATTCGGCACTGTACGCAAATTTTCAGTCTTTGTGTTTACGTTCAAGAAGCAGTTAGAAGCGTAAATACGCAAAAGTATCCAATTGCTTGCCAAAGAACAATCAGTTCTTGATAGAACAGAAAATTTTGACTGAACTCTAAACTGAACATCGTTTCGTATTTGGGTTATGAGTGATCTCATTTTGAATTTACTTTGTAATAACGCCTAAATACTTCTTAAACCTTTGATTTCTCAGTAATCTATAAGCGCAGCAATCGATATCACTGACAGCCTGTTTCACCCAAATGAAAATTTGTGTAATGCTGTCAAGCACGACAAAAAGTTAGTCGAGCGAAGCAAATTTAAAGAAGAAAAAGTGAATGCCCTCGAAAAGCAAGTTGAAGAACTCGAAAAACAGCTCAATGCAGCTAAATTCGACGAGCCTTCAACATTCAAAAGAACATATTTAGCGGATTTGTGCGGCCAATGTGAACTACGCACTCACTCAACGATTGAGTGTTTGAAGCTTGTTGTTTGCACGTTTTGCCATAAGAATGGCCATTCTGAAAGGAAATGTAGACATAGACTCAGAGGCTATTCTTCTAAATATTATGTCGCATCTCACCTTTACACTTTTTCTGATGAAAATATCCTGTTAAACATTCTTTTTCTTCAAATTAACGTGGCTGGAAAGGTAATAATAGAAGCAGGAGTGTGAGTTTTTCTCATAAAACTTCAATTAAAGGGCTCGAATTAACAATCAAAAAGTTCAGTCAGCATTTCTGGTATCGATGGAAGACCACTGAGTGTTCTAGGGACTTTACAAATTCCTTTTACATTGTTGTAAAAATAATTTAATTGGAAATTTATCGTGTCATGAACAGGTTTGATTTGATAATCGGACGAGATTCTATCATTGAAAACCATATGAATAAACTTTTAGCTGACAAAATATTCACGTTTGACAGTTCGACTTGTTATATATCGAGCCTTATTTATGATGTTGGCAACGATAGTCAATTATCAGTTTATATCAAATTTAGGAACTTTATGGCGCGTAATTTTGATAAATTCTCCTTCGGAAATTCAAATTGTGGATTCGTAAAGTGTAGAAAACATATGATCAATTGTAAAAAAAACAATCCAGTAAAAACTCGCAAATTTCTGATGCCAGGCTTAGACAAACCCAAGCTGGACAAAGTGAGATCTATGATGCTTAAAACGGCATCGTAAAAGAAACTACAACCCCATGGTCTTCACCTTCGATCTTGGTCCAGAAGAAGAATGTGTGTTCGTTTAGTATAGATTTTCAAAAACGAAATGACCTCGCAATTAAGGATTGCTACTCAATCCATATTTTCGACAATGTTCTCTAAACAATGGCTTGTAGAAGGTATAACTCCACACTGGACATAAAATCTGTATTTTGACAAGTGGCATTTGAAGAGGAGATTAAGGAATTTACGGCATTCGGCACTTTCCCGGGGGCTCCGATTTACGAATTCAACTTCGTCCAGTTTTGACTCTGTAATGCTTAAGCCATACTTTAGCGAATGATGGATCACATACTTAACGGGTTGAGAAACGTCTCTATCTTTCCAGACGACGTACTTTTGGCATCCGACGACTTGCAATCTTGGATGTCAAGAGCGTTTTTGATAAGTTGGTCAAGTTGGACTCATGTTAAACCTGAAGAAATCCAGGTTATGTTTCTCAAAAGTTAAGTTCCTTGGCTTTGTCATTTCTCAAAATGGCCTAAGTTCTGACGACGACAAGGTGCAAACCATATGCAATTGGAAAGTTCTTGAGAATAAGAAGGAATTGAGTTCATTTTTTAGTGTTGTTAATTTCTACAAATGGTTAACTAAAAATCGATCTTAAATATCTTATCCACTAGTGAGGTAACAAAGAAAAGGTACTGCATGGTCGTAGGATTAAAAGTGTCAGGAGGCCTTCGAACCCCTGAAATACGAGTTGAAACAGCTTCATTTTCTTCATAACCCCGACTTTATGAAACCTTAAGTCATTAATTTAGACGCTTCAGATGTTACAGTCGGTGCTGTTCTTTCGCAACACACAAATGGAAAGCTATTTGCTCTCTTTTGCAAACCAAATACTTGACTCAACCACGAGAAAATATTCTAAAAATGACAGGGAATTATACGCAATCGTTTTTGCCATTCGAAAATTTAGAAATTATATAAACGGTTGATAGGTAGAAATTCTAACTGATCATTGCTCTCTTATATCGATTGAAAAACAAAAGACGTTCGAAGTCGACGCGCTCGGGGACTGTCAGAGCTATAGGAACCGAACTATGAAAATTAAGTTCATAAAAGGTGACAAAAATGTTGTTCCCGGCACCATCTCTCGATCAGTCAATATGGTTTACCCATGTCAGGTGTTTGATATAAAAAAGGAACAAAGAAAGGATGACGGACTCCGGTTTATTTTAGATTTCAACAACAACAACATAATAGTTGAACAAAAAAACTCCCCTGAAGAGGCAAAACAGTATTTAATGAGCAAAGCTTATTTGAAAATCCAAAATTGTCTGTATGTCGAACAGGTCTTCGAGGAAATAAGCAAATACTACCAAAGCACCTTGTTGATGAGATAACACGTGAAATTCATTCAAACTTACTTCATCATCTTGGTATTCGCAAAACGATCAATACATTGAGAGATATAATTTATTGTCACAGTCTGGATTATGATGTAAAAAGGATAATAGATAACGGCGAAATATATTCAAAAAATAAACATTGCAATTATTATAAAAAATCTCAACTAAACCCAATTGTCTGTAACAAAAGGTTTGATCGTTGAGAAATAGACTTTCCTGGACCTCTGCCTGCAACAAAGATATACTCATACTGATCGATCACTTCATAAAATGGATAGAGGCATTTCCGATACCAGACCAATCTGCTAAAACTGCCGCAGAAATTTTCTTGCGAACATAATTTGTTGCTGCTGTGTGCCAGAATTATTGCTCATAGACCCAGCTACAGCATTTGAATCTCAACTGGCAACAAATATTGGTGATATTTTGGGTATCAAGAGGTTGAAATCCACAACCTACCACTCAGCAACTAACGGGTTAGTCGAAAGGAGAAATAAAACAATCAAAAAACTGCAAAGATGCTCTGAAAACACACGAAAGGAGGTGTGGGACAAACACATAAAACGAAATTCTATTTGAAATCAGAGCTGAAGTCTTGGAGACAACCAGATTCACTCTATCTTACCTCCTATATGGGGATGGGTTACGACTTCCAATTGACTCAAAGATCTACTCTAATTCAAAGTCACGAAACATCGATTATGAAAGAAGGCTCCATATCTGCGCACACGATATTAAAATCAGATAACACGGTGCTATCCCAAGGGTTCAAAACAACACAAACTAAAGTCGAAATAAAATTCAAAAAGATAAATGAAATTAAATATAAAACTGGGCAAATGGTGTTTATCAAATCCAATCCTTTAAATAAACTTTAATCGAAATTCCAAGGCTCTTACATTGTGATCAACTATCTTCACCCGGTTTAAACCATTCAAAGATATGATCCACCGCAAGAAACCTTAACGGTTTATCATGATAAATGTTCAAATCTAGAGAACCAGACAATGACTCATCAAGTTACAAAGAGCTAAACTTTCGTTAGGTTCACGTCGATCTTTTCGAGCTGAAAAAGACCCTTCGAATATTGGGCACAGGTAAACAACTTGAAGGAAGGGGATGAATATGATGATAATTTTTAACAATCGGACATAATCGTAGATTAGACTTAACATTCTACACAGACGTTGACTTGATGATAGACTTTTCAATTTTCCTTCATCTAAACGTTTGCGTAAAACTGATAACTTAATTATTAGGGGGAAAAAATAAAACCAATCACCAGATAAAGCTCAAAGTAGAATTCAGAAGCATCGATTACGGTACAGGTACAATCGCCTCATGAGATTTACCCTTTAGATATTAATTTTGTATCAAGAATTTACATTGGAAACTAATTATCTGTGATGTTATTTATGACAGCTGATACACATTGATATATATAGATCTTATTTTTGTTTGTTGAAAATACAAGCAGACTTTACAATTACATCATCTTAACATATTTATGTGGCGTATTTGGATTTTAAGAAGTTTTTAAGGGTTTCTTGTTTTGTTCTAAAAAGAATTCTACTTTATTTGAAGAGCAAGGATTGATCAAACCTATCCAGGCATCTTTCGGATAAAGTTTTCGTTTATTTAACTTCCTTCTTCACGCTTTATTGACTAGGTTTTGCCTTTCAGCTCTACCCTCCACCCGTTCGACACCCTCTTCCTAATATAAACGATAGGTGTCCGCAAAGTTGGACTCTCCTAAATTATAAACCCATTTCTATTCTCGTCCCTTTACGGCGATCGTACTTCTGCGGCATTTGCTATTAGCTCAATGGGATGCAACGACGTCTTTTATCGTTGAGGAGGCAGAAGAGAGTTGGTCCGTTCTCAGTCACAATGACATATAAACTTTCCTTTACTCTCGCCTCCCCTCTACAGTCCACAGGTCTCCATCATGGAAGAATTTAAGTGTTTATGGGTCATGAATCTTGAAAATGTTTCAAACATATATTTGATGCGATTTTTTTAAGATGTCGCACTTGGTTACTCAAGTGAAAGAATAACTTTCATTTGAACACTCAGTCGATAAAAAAGATCGAACCATTAAATGCTAAAAAGACAGAGTAAAAATTGAAATATTTATTTATTTATTTTATTTAAAGATGAGAAAAGTTGGTGCACATAGGATGTAATTAGAAACAGTGGGTTGAATTTTATAATCAGTTCCCGAGATTATCAAAGAAGTCAAATGGTTTTAGAACCGTCATAGGATATGAAAACTTTCTTCTCAAAAAGAACAATTACTCATCAATGCTTATACAGGAGATGCCATCGAATACCTACATTATTTAGGCAAGGTCGTAGGCATTTTACTAAATAACTATATGTGAGTTTAAGTTTGAATATTTTGAAAATAAAAGAAATAAAAATATTGTTCAAGCTTTCTTAATTTTAAGATGCAAGAAGTTGTTAAGAGGGGGAAGAGTTTATCAGAAAAATTACACCAAAGATATGCGTTTAATGCATAACGAACTGACTACCTAAAAATAAAATGTTATTTTATACGTTTTTCATTATTCTCAACCTTAAAGATTTGTGCTGATGGTTCTATGACGTTAGACTTATCAGAATTTTTGCATTTTATATCTTTACGACACTGGAATATTATGAAATTTTGTTTCAACAAATTTTTTATCAAAAATTTTCGTCATATTTTCATTTGATTTAGATCTTCCACTTAACGATAAAATGCTATATTATCCGATAATGTACGACGTTAAAGTATCAATTAAAATTTTACATGTTGTCACTTTAATGTGAATATCTTTAATTATTTCCTCTAACATCCTCATATGAATTTTTTACAAAATTAATATAATACTGCTTTTTATACTTGAATAAATGAGGTATATCGATTATCAATTAAATGATAATAAAACTAACTTCGTTGATCCTTGTTCATATTTAATTCGTTTTGTAGAATTCTTTTTAGATTTTAAAGAATAAACAATCCTTGAAAAGTTTAATGATTGGGAAACGAACCGAAATCAAGGAAAGCTCGATTTCGATATATAACAAAATTAAGCCTTCTTATGTCTGATTTTCTAACATATAAACAATGAGTTTTAAATATTTGAAAAAATAAATTAGAATTTAAATGCAATGCTGATGGAAACTTGATGTGAGGAGTTAAATGAAAAGGCACGTTCTCAAATGTTACACAATCTTGCGGGTCTACCACGCGAACGTAATCGGTTAAAAAGTCCACAAATTTTTAAATATGCAATATTAAAGGGATTATTCTGTCAGGCAGCCTGCAATACATTTTCCACAGAATTATGTGGAAGGATGTAACCATCAATCTTGAGAACTGTCATAATAAATTCAGAATGTCTCCGTTTTCTATTTTAACCTAACTATATTCATCAACATTAAATATATGCTGCGATTTTAAGGTTACTAAGTTAAGGTTTAATAACCTCTTTTGTGAAAAAATATGTGTTAAGCCAACATTTTTCATCAACCTTGAACAACAATCAAAAAAGGTTTTTGATATTGAAAGGAATGCCCAAAACTACCACGTGGGAAAATGAATAAAATCTATTCTCAGTTTGTATTTCTTGACACTCTCGTCGCTGATGTTTTTCATAAACATTAAAGGCTATACTATGGAAGATTGATTTACACTTCAAAGAAGGTGTTTGAAATTCCTATATAACGTCCTATTTTTCATTTCTGGGCTATTTTATGCACTTATTTATGGTTTTGTCAAAATTGTTTCTGCTAACAAAGATGTAACATATGATATTTTAGATTTAAAAAAACGAAAAATTAGTAAAATTCTAAATGTGCAAAAATACTTACATAGTTAAGTTTATCCTTTAATGAGGAGACGATTCATACGGTTCTTATGATTCATTGGCTCTTTCCAAACTTTGAATTCTACTAGCTTTGGAATTACTAAAATAAGTTCGTAAATGATATTGATATAATGAATAGCTAACATGTTGTGGTTATAAACACAAGGGTTAACAGTTGTAAAAACACAATATCAGCTTGAAAAGGAACTTTGGCTTTATACGTTAAATGTCCTTCAAGTAAATTCTAATAACACCTTCCAAAACAACTATACAACAAAAATTAATAGAATAAACGTCTTTTATGGACTAAAGAAAAGCTCAAAAACGCCCACTAACTGGTTCATTAATTGCACAGAAGTATTCTGAAACTGATAATGGATCAAACACTCAATAGACAGTAGGTCGTTGCTTGTGAAGAGAACATTCCCTCATACTTACAGATAACAGGAGAAGGGTCGTATATAACAAAATTAAATTCCTCAAAATGAATTTATCACAAATCAGATGAAATTAAGTTTATCATCTCCCAAGACTAATAAAAGAATTTAAACAGAGATAAATAAATTTCAAATACCGTTATACTATTTAAAGACATCAAAGGATCTACTATAATTAACGTTAACTCTCAAGCGCAAAATCTCCCATTATTTCGTTGATTGCATTATTATGACTTCACCATAACTGATAATAATTTCATAAGCTTTTTAGAAATATGAACATTAAAAAATGTCCTGTAGATAAATTTTACGCTGTTTAATCCTTGATGAAAGGCTATACAACTGAATTGACATTAAAATCTAACGTGGTGAGACATTTGACAGTTAAAAAAATTTTATCAAAAAAAAACCAGCAAACATTTGTTTTTTTGGCAAGTGTTAACGATAGGCCAAGTGTACCGATCGTTTCCTTAAATTTTCCATATTTCGCAAAGACGCAAAACTGGATTTTATCTTCTTTTATGGATACTTCGTGATTAATTTTTTGTGAAAATAAACGAAGAGCCAGAACTATTTTTTGCCGTCAAAAGTAAGCTTATGTGTATTTATTCATATCGTTGGAATTCTGCTTCCTAGATTTTGGTTTTTGGGCACAATCTGGAAGAGGATTGTTGATATCTCCTGGTGTAATGTGAGTATCATACCCGAAATAAACCTCACACTCGTTTCTGCCAATCATGGCGACTTTACTTCCGAGGCAGTTGTTTTTTGTGGATAAAAAGTGATTTTATTGAAAAATATCAGTTTTATTATGTTTCTGAATCACCTATTGATTTAAATATACCAAATAAATTGTTCCTTCATCTATCTATGCTGATTTCATATTAACATTGACAAGTAAGCAGTTATTGTTGCACTTTACGAAAGCTTTGAAGTTCTAATATTCACACCGCCAGGAAATTATAATAAAATATAGATCAGCTGTCTTTTATTTCACTCATTTTTGTTAATTTTGAGTCACTCTATTAATGTTATTCCAACAACAACAATAAATTTTCAGGAATGAAAAATAATAAAACGGCGTCATTTCTCATTTAGTTAGATAAAGTTTAATGACTATTAAATGGTGATCATCAATTAACTTGTTTAAAAGCAAGATAACATGATAAAAGGTTAAGGTAAGTTCTCCGTAGGCTGGACAGTTTGAACACATTCTATTAACGTACTCAAAATACTTTCATTTTTATTTCACTTCTAGTCTTATTTCTCTTTAAATCTGTTTTATTAAATTGAAGAGCGTTCCTTTAACAGTCAAAATATTTTTAAAAAGTGCTTTTCTGTTCTCCTGCTTTTAGCCCAGAAGTATAATAAATTATCTTTTCCAGCATCAACTACGTAACCAGGTAATTCAATCTAAATTATTATAAATTTACTCAGATAAAGAAAGCTTTTAATTGAGCCAATCGAGTCGATTCTATTTGAAAAGCGATTTTTTTTATTTTTCATAATAGAATAAAAACGTGGTTTCCCTGTAACAATCGAAAAAATTGCGAGTTCAGCCGATCATGAAAAGTTCAGTTTTTGGTCGTATTTTAATTTATTATATCAAGTATAAATTAGGGCTATATTGAAGATTTATAATTCGAGCAACCAAAAAATTAATATGTTAGAGTTAAACGAAATATTAATGGGAGTTTGGTAAGTTGTATATTAATTTCATATTTAGAGGAGTTTTTCTAAGAGTATAAATGCTGGGAAGAATACTTCAGTCAACCCAATAAAGGAAAATAATTGCGGAGGATAGCGGTTGTGTCATCGAACCTCTTATTATTCTTTAGCTTACTATTTGTTTTCAATTAAACATTTACATTTTTAGTATTAAACTGTTAAAATATAAATCAAATAGCATGTAATTAGCCACAAGTGCAACAATCGTATTTATTTGAGTATCTCAATGAAATAATTATGTCGATGTTGTGCGACGTTTTATTCGTGGTCGATGGCTTAAGCTCGAACGGCTTTCGTCAAAAACTTTTCGATGAAACCTTTAAACCCTATTTACAAGAGAAAATGTTTTGATATACACTCAAGGCAGTTAAATTTAAAGTAACTTCGAGATTTTGATTTAAAAATTACCTAGAGCAGCAGATGATGATAAATCGCGAATTGCATTCAACTTATAAGTTTATCTTGGTGTCGTTCATAAGTATCTTCGTTGTACTATTTTACTAAGCTTACAAGAATAATAAAATATATAAAAAACGATAAAAGTAAGAATAAATCAATCGACTTTTATCAAATTAAATCATTCTTATGCATTTACTGTTAAACCTACACGCATATGAAAGCAATGATTACGATTTTCGCGAGAAGATCGAAAAAACGTTTCTGAGATGTTTGATCTCATTTCTTCAAGTGTTAGAGGTATCGGATTAAAAGTATTTCATCAACTTCCAGAACACGAAAAATTAGCCAATTAGATTGAAATGAGCACGTAAAAGGTGGTTAATATTTATCACGACAGTAATCGCTTTGAAACTCCGATTCTAAAATATATAAGTGGTGTAATCTTCCTTTGTTCGTCACCACAACATATCTTCGTTCGTTTATAGCAGGCATTAACGACTTCAACCAAATTCTCCTGGAATTGAGAAACCCTAGGAGCAACGAGCCGGTTCGGCGGTAAACTGTGAAGAAAATTTACTCTGTACCCACTCTTGTTGATGATGCACGCGAGAACCCGCTGAATCGGGCCTGGTACAACGGTCTCCTTATCGTTCATCATTTAAAAAACCAATAACAATAATCTAGTTATTATAATTTTGTGATTAGTGTTAATTATTATTCTCCGCCTGCGCGTATATCTTAATGGTATGTTTGGTAAATTGGCACTACGGGTACATCTAGAAATACATCACCCTTCAATCAGAATGAAACGCAACTTTAAAAGGAGATTGCACATATAAAACTTATTTTTCTTCCTTTCTGTGTTTATACATAAATACAGGTATGCTACCGGTAATCGCATATCTACAACGTTTTTATTGATGAAATTACATCATTTGTCAACAAAAAATATAACATCTTTTTACGAATAAAGGAGAGTTGAGAACAGTATAAAAATCTTTTAGAAATAACATGCGCCAAAATTTATATCCGCCATTATAGGATAAGGGTTTTTCCTGATATATCCCAGAGTTTTCTATTCTCGATAAACTGTTTTTTGTTGTTGAAGATTTAAACTAGGAGGCATCAATTCCTTACATCTAGAAGCTGCGAGTATGGTATTAGAAGAAATTAAGGCGATTCGATCTGGTGTGTAATTTCAACGTTTGAACACGAAACATGACTGCACTTTTTTGTGCCACGTCCGCGCTGTCAAACAACTTGGCAGCCCAATTTTGTATTACTCTAACTGACAAACTAGCTTCGTCAGAAATTTCTTTTTTTATTCAAACGTTTTCTTCAGTTTTTTTAAGTGTGCTGACGGTTTCACCACTCCAGTCATATGTAGTCATCTATTCGACTAGATTTAAATTCCGATTATTTTCAGACGTGTTAGGTGGATAACTTATTTATATATGTAAATTATAATGGGTGACAGTGTAACATTATTCACTAAAAAAGAAAATTTGACAAATTAAGTTTTTATTCATATTATTTTTTTCTTCTGAGATCATACTCAAATACGGAAGCTTTAAATGTTGTGGTTTGTTTTTATATTCACAGCTTCGTTAAACACAAATATACATGCGTGTTCAAAAGCTACTTAGTTTAATTATGTAAAAATAATCTTATCTTAAATATTTCATTATGTATGATTGACAACTTTAATTTTTATTTAGATTGAGAGATAATTAGATTTTTTTTATTTATTAGCATATCACAATTTATAAAATACGTGGCGAGAACGGTATAAAATGGCAATTTTAATGGTCACAAGCTTAATATTGGCTATTTGATAAAAAAATCTAGAACGATTTTATCAAATCATTTATCTTTAAGCATTGCATCTACGCGACGCATAGTTTCAATGAGACCGATTTATCATTAAATGTAAAATAACATTGAAAAACCTAAATAAGTATATTTTTATGTTGTTAGGTTTCTTTTAAGATTTAGGAACTCATTTTTAACAAAAAGTTATACTTCATAAATTTCAGACGTGCAACTGCCGATTTCAGTGAGCTATTACATAAAATTAAAATGTAGAAATTCATCTTAACATTCACTTCGTTGTCATCTTTAAATTTCATGGCTCGTTTAATTAGATAAAAGCAGTATGTTTCATTTTAACTCGTTTTATGTTGGATTCAACTTGGCAGTAGGTATTTTCTTGTTTAATTTATTATGGAGGATTGTTTCTATCTCAATTTATGATTTGAATTTTAAGCCGAGATTTTGCGGTGGATCTGGAAAACCGGTCTATAAAATAGTTTATTAAGCTCACAAAATATGCACACATATTTATTGCTATCAAACACGTGGAAAGAATTTCACAACTCCGATTTTAAATTATTTTCTACTTAATCTGTTAAACGAGAGTCTAATTTGAATTGAATGTTTCTCTGAATGAATTATTTTCATTTTTATGGATTTCGTAATTATTATAATAAATAATGTCGTTGTCAACAATTAAAGCCATTGAGTTATTGTTTGAGATTGCGCGTGAATATAATAATATAAAGTTGTTATGAGGTCGATCCCTGATTATTTCCCATTGAAGGTTTTTCTTTGGTAAATAATTCAGACAAAAGATTCAATTAAATCTCTCAAGGAGTACATGTCAGATGAGAAGGAATATAGTCTCGATGATATATTGTGGTCCGAAAAGAAGAAAATATACGTATCATTTGGATTTAAAGAAAAACTCAAATATAAAGCGAAGCCGGTTTTAATGTTTTCATTATTGTAACTTGAGTTCATTGCCTTATCCTCCAAAAATCGAAGAGGTCTGTCTTATCGTCAAAAAAAACCGAAAAGAAACTTTGGAGTTGTTCAAAAAATTGGAGCTGGTTGTGATTCCTACTGTCATAACCACCTCAAAAATGCGCACCAAATACAAAGATTACGAGATGCGCCGCGAATTATTGAAGAAATTTGAACTTTTTCTCTGCGACGACAAGATTTATAAAAACATGTATCGGTTGTTGGGTGAAAAGTTCGAAATATATAAAAAGTATTATTAATTATATTATAAGGTTTCCTATACCACTAGCACTTGCAAAGAAACGCCTAGCGAAAAAGTACAATAAAATTCTGCGTTCGACTTATTTTTTCTGCCGGGGCGGTCCGTGTAGTTGTGTTTGTGTCGGGACCAGTGATATGGAGATCGATCAGATTTACTCGAACGTTAGTAAAGTTGTCGATTATGTCTCAAAAAATTTTCAAAACGGCTTGATGTCTGTTCAGTCAATGGCTATAAAGTCACAAAACTCTCCGGCTCTTCCCATTTATAAAGCTGGCGCTACTCTTGTTAGTGAACAGCTTTCTACCCCGATATAGTTAAATTCCTGACTTTATTCAATTGAATTTTAGTTTTTATGCCGATGTTATACTCTTTGTATTTACATTATACTTGTGCTTGATCGATTTTTTTAAAAGATTTTTATTTCGATTAATCCAACTATGGCAGACAAATTGAACTTTTGGGCTTAAACACTTATGATAGTCGGATGTGTATTTCAGGACAATAACACAATTTTAAATGTTCTTTTTAAGGGTATCATTTGAGATTTTGATTCATATTCGTTATTGACTCAAATTTGAGGTGGTCTGTCATGATACTTTTTTTAATTTTAAGTGTATGGTTATGATTGAGTGCTATTTTTATCTTGTTTGTTTTGACGTGTAGATTTTCCTCATCAATATTTTGAGTTTACGTTTTGAATTATCTTATAAATCTGCCATTAACTCATCAGTTTTTAACTTTCTGATCGTTTCTTTTCTTTAGATTTGTTTAAAAAATGTTCAACTTTGAAAAGTTTGAAGATAACGCACGATAATATCAAATTACATTTTTCTAAAAAATATCCAAAAAACTTGGTGATACGTGAGCGTTTGAACGGTTAACTACGATTTATCGACTTATTGTTATCAGCGAAAGATCCATCATCCCTTTGGAATTAAGTCCTACTTAAAATCCAGTAAATTAAATGAATAGAAAATAGCTCATACCTTTTTAAAGGTTAAAGAGAGATGTAAAACTGCGCGTGTTCGCTTTTTGTTAGTTCCTGCTTCATAAAGCCCTCTGCTTTTGAGGAAGATCAGTTCAAGAGCTGATGAAAAAATATTGGAATTTTAATTCGATCAGAAATTTAAGAGAATACACACAAAGGTACATGCATACTCTCATTGGAGAAGTGCTATTTCAAAAAAGATTATTTTATAAATTGGAAAGGCAAGATAAAATTTAATATAAATAGTAAACACGATAAATTTTATTGATACTCTACTTTAAAGGTTATTACGAAATAATCTCATTGATAAGAAACGATAGCTTTTTTATACGTATTAAATTTGTATCATTTAATATTCATGAGTTTTCTATTCACACGAAAGTCGCCGATTAACACAACATATAAAAAACAAATAAATTTGTATGAAAATAAAAAAAACATCATTGCTTATTTCAAAAAGAGGTTTTTCGGTGTCTAAAATTTGCTTTAAATATACCATTTAACTGTGAACGTCGACGTTTTTTCGACTAGCATATATACTGAATTACTTTTTCTTTCAAATTAATAAGTAGTAATCAATATTGATTTTAATATTGAAGATCTATCGGTTCTGCCGCCAGATGTGTAATGTTCGTCGATATTTATCTTATATTAACTGTTCAATATCGAGATTTAATTTTCGTAATTTACGATAAAATTGACTGTGAAAATTCCTTTTCGATCGTTCTGAGTCTTAATATAAAGAATTTTATCTCAAAAAACATTTTCATTTGGATTTAGAAAATATGAATAAAAGATTAAAACATAAATTGTAGTTTGAATGTGATGTTATTCTTGCATTATAGGTTCAAAGATGGAAATGAATCATTTACAATTCATCATAAAAATATGGGAGAAGTCTTAGGCTTTTTTTCGAATATAGATCATTGGCTGTGCCATCGAATATATTATTGGAATAACCAAGTTGGTCAACTCACATTCGTGCGAATAAATGTAAGGATCTGCCTTCGATTGCTGGAATTGTAACCTCTACTCTGCTTCTCTTTGTTCTCCCAGCTTGCGACCTTTCAAGATGAGGGGTGCAAGTTATTCATCAAAAATAAATATCATAAATATTAGTTTTTAAGTAATTTTTGAGCCATAATGAATTTTCGTTTCGCATTGCTAGTTTATTTGGCGTGTTAATTCGATTATATTTTTGTAGGAAGGTTTAATGGTAATTACATTTCATTAAATCAACTGTTAATAAATGAACGTATAAGAGAGACAGTCCCCTCTCATTCTACACTTTAATTTCTTTAAAAGTTTAATCGGTGGAACTTATGCGGCATCTTGCCGCGGGGAAAAATAAAAAATTATAAAAAAATTTATTTATTTATCAGCAAAAATTTTAAAATATATTTATTCGAACTTTAAACGAATAAATTAATGTGATCAGTTATATTTTTAAACTGATCGGTAATATGATTGAATCTTCACACAAATTATAGCATAGCTTAAAATTTTCTCCTTTAGTAGCGCAAGCTTGTTTTCTTTCTATCATCTCTGTATTATTAAC